>JAVGWX010000008.1:10472451-10567451 GCA_036924085.1 Ariolimax columbianus
TCGTAGTTTCTTTTTATGTTATATCTTTAGAAGAGGAAAGACGTCTCAATGTTTGGTATTGGAAGTTTCACTTTCAATAATCTTCTGCGGATTTTTTGTTAATACTGTTTTTCTAGCGCTCGTTCATAACTAAATCAGAGATAGCCCTATCTAAATGGACGGTTAACTCCCCTGTCAATTAACACAAATCTTATCGGCGCGCTCTTAGAGATTACTTTCGCCAGTCTTGTCTGGACCACAGCTACCCGCTTAACTCGGGGCAAGTCCTACAGCTACCCGCTTAATTCGGGGCAAGTCCTACAGCTACCCGCTTAACTCGGGGCAAGTCCTACAGCTACCCGCTTAATTCGGGGCAAGTCCTACAGCTACCCGCTTAACTCGGGGCAAGTCCTACAGCTACCCGCTTAATTCGGGGCAAGTCCTACAGCTACCCGCTTAACTCGGGGCAAGTCCTACAGCTATACGCTTAACTCGGGGCAAGTCCTACAGCTACCCGCTTAACTCGGGGCAAGTCCTACAGCTACCCGCTTAATTCGGGGCAAGTCTTTCAGCTACCCGCTTAACTCGGGGCAAGTCCTACAGCTACCCGCTTAATTCGGGGCAAGTCTTACAGCTACCCGCTTAATTCGGGACAAGTCCTACAGCTACCCGCTTAACTCGGGGCAAGTCCTACAGCTACCCGCTTAATTCGGGGCAAGTCTTACAGCTACCCGCTAAATTCGGGGCAAGTCCTACAGCTACCCGCTTAATTCGGGGCAAGTCTTTCAGCTACCCGCTTAACTCGGGGCAAGTCCTACAGCTACCCGCTTAATTCGGGGCAAGTCTTACAGCTACCCGCTAAATTCGGGGCAAGTCCTACAGCTACCCGCTTAACTCGGGGCAAGTCCTACAGCTACCCGCTTAATTCGGGGCAAGTCTTACAGCTACCCGCTAAATTCGGGGCAAGTCCTACAGCTACCCGCTTAATTCGGGGCAAGTCCTACAGCTACCCGCTTAATTCGGGGCAAGTCCTACAGCTACCCGCTTAATTCGGGGCAAGTCCTACAGCTACCCGCTTAACTCGGGGCAAGTCTTACAGCTACCCGCTTAACTCGGGGCAAGTCCTACAGCTAATTGAATTTGTTGTGGACATGTTTAGCTCAGTTCCATGTACGTGTGCCAATCATCTGTTGTTGACGTGTTTAGCTCAGTTTCATGTACGTGTGCCAATCATCTGTTGTTGACATGTTTAGCTCAGTTTCATGTACGTGTGCCAATCATCTGTTGTTGACATGTTTAGCACCAAGTACGTGTGCCAATCATCTGTTGTTGACATGTTTAGCTCAGTTTCATGTTCGTGTGCCAATCATCTGTTGTTGACATATTTAGATCAGTTTCATGTACGTGTGCCAATCATCTGTTGTTGACATGTTTAGCACCAAGTACGTGTGCCAATCATCTGTTGTTGACATGTTTAGCTCAGTTTCATGTTCGTGTGCCAATCATCTGTTTTTGACATATTTAGATCAGTTTCATGTACGTGTGCCAATAATCTGTTGTTGACATGTTTAGCTCCATGTACGTGTGCCAATCATCTGTTGTTGACTTGTTTAGCTTCATGTACGTGTGCCAATCATCTGTTGTTGACATGTTTAGCTCCATGTACGTGTGCCAATCATCTGTTGTTGACATGTTTAGCTCCATGTACGTGTGCCAATCATCTGTTGTTGACATGCTTAGCTCCATTTACGTGTGCCAATCATCTGTATAATGACGTTCATGTTTATATCCCGATGTCTGCCTGGAGAAACAACAGGCCTTAATTCGAAGGCAAGCCTTTTCTTGAGGCTAATAACAAGACGTAAGACGGATAGCGAAAGGAAGATAAAATACACTGATTAGAATGAGAGACTTATCTATGAATGCTAACGTGTGATCTGTGTTATCAAATCTCAGCGTATTAATCACTGCATACTCTGACAATAACTTAACAACATCTTTATGCTGATTTAGAAGATTCTGTAGAGTCTGTGTACAACCAATTTATTTTTCTTTCAATTTATTTAAAAATAAATATACGAATCTGATCTATTCTTGGATGCATTAACTTACCCTGCCTCCACTATTTCCTATGCAATGCATTCCAAAATGCTCCACTCTCTGACTAAAAATATATTCCCTAATATCTAATCTGAACCTTTCTTTAATTAAATCGTGACATCTTGTTCTTGCAGGCGGCTATATTTAGAAAAAAATTGTTGAAATCTGTTCAACAAATTTTAAACTGGTTATGTAAAAAAAACTGTCCTTGTGGTTATAACAGGCAAACAGTAGAACATGTTCTCAGTCATGTTAGCTCCACGAGAGGAACGCAGTGACAACATAACAAGGCAGAATGGTTAAGATGCATGGTGCCAAAATAACAGGAGACAGAACATCATGTTTATAATGGAGTTAAGTGTGATTATTTGAAACTGACCCAAGAAGAAGTAGCCTGTACTATAAGATGACCAAAAGGTGTTATTCTTCTTCAGCGAATGGCAAAGACAATGCGGGCTGAAGGTTCTTGTAGCCCACTGATTGCACATACGTATCTGTTCTCTGAAGTACCCGTCCCTATCAGATTCGGGTGTCTTCTTCTTCTTCGTACGCTGTCAGACGTCAACTTGAATTTGTTCGAAGAAAGCAGCGGTCATCTTGAGGCTGTTAACACTGCCATAGAGCTTGTCTAGTGTTGGCACTGGTGATGGCCACATGTGCTTTCTAGACTCAGGTCTCATTTTAAACTTATGAAATCTGTAGATGCTATTTCATCGATTGCACTGTCATCATCGAACATGAGGATACAAATGTGATGATGATAGCGACAAAATTAGAGAACAATTGGAAAAGATAGAGTAAAGGCAGAATATTGAGACAACGGGATATTGTTGGGTGCACTCAGGAGATGGAAGAGGAGGCGGTTCGTTTCTAAGTCGTCGTGTAAAAGCTGCAGAATATCCAATGGGATTAAACAGCTCTTAAAATTATTAATGCTCGTGCAATTAGATAGCGCGGGCGCCAGCTAAGGATTAGCAAATCCTGGACTTAATGCCAGTTGGAATTTGATAGATATTGTACAGACGGTGGCATATTTATGTCTATATGTCTGTCTGCTATCTGTCTGTCTCAGATCTGTCTATATGTTGGTATGCATATCATAAGGTACAGTTATCCATTTATATATGAGTGTCGATACTGCATATATAATCGTCTTTTAGCATATACATGAATATGTCTCTATCAGACCAGACACTCATATGCGCATCTGATCGCTTGTCTGTTGGTATTTCAGTTTGCTTGTCTGTCAGTGCACCCGACGGTCACTTCTTCTTCTTCTTCTGCGTACACAGTCAGACAGTAACCATTATTTTCTCGAAAAAAGCGGCGGTCATCCTGAGACTCTCGCCACTACCATAGAGCTTGTCATGCAGTTCCACTGGCAATGGCCACATCTGCTCTCTCTGATCCTTGTATGTCGGGCAGTTCTGCAGCAGATGTTCAGTGGTCATTTTACCAGTACCGCACGGGCATTCGTCGGTACACCCTATCTTCAATTTGTTGAAAAGGTGGTACCTCAGTCTGTTGTGGCCAGTGCGAAGTCTGAAGACAACGACCTGCTCTCTTCGGTTCAACTGGTAATAGGCATCGTTTTTGGTGTAACCAGTATGTTCGGTTTCCCATTTGGACATGTACCTGGCTTTGATAAGCCGTTTTGACTCTTCGTACGTCATACTGGTATCTGTTTGTGGTAGCCTTGCACCTTCTTTTGCCAGTCTGTCTGCCTCCTCGTTGCCTTGGATGTTGCAGTGTGACGGAACCCACTGTACCACTACCCTTTTTGGTGCGGACTGCTGGCACAGTTTGCAGAGTGCTGCTCTTAAGTCATTAAGCTCAGTGTTTTTCTGGCTTTTTAGCGCTGTGACTACTTCGAGAGCATCTGTCAGCAAGACTATATGGCTCTCATTTTCACTGTGTGTTACCATTTCTTCCACTGCCGCCCTCAGTGCCTCTGCCTCTGCTCTGAAATTGCTTGTGTACTTACCAGTAGCGAATGACAGTGTTATTTTTCTGCCATTTGGTAGGTTCAGGAATGCTCCTGCCCCTCCGTTCTGTGTAGTGTTTGTTACAGAACCGTCGGTGTATGCATGGGTCCAGTCCATGCTTGGGTAGCTTTTCGTTATGAAGCTTAGGGTAGTGTCTCTCCTTTCTTTTTCACTCTGGCAGTTTTTGTTTGCAATACCTGGTATATTTTCTACCACCTCTGGAAATATATCCTGCCTCCAAGTAGGTTTTCGTACAGTAGTGATGGGTTTTGGTGTTGTTAGTGCGTTTGTGGGATCTTCGTGCATCTTTGCTTTGGCTATTTCTGCAAAGTTTCTCCGCTTTAGTTTCCCATTTCCCAAATTGTTTAGTCTCTGGTCATTTAAAATGTCTGTCTGTCTGTCTTTGCAAGTGAGTCTAGCAGTATAATCTGTTCAAACACGTTCGACTGATCTTGATCCTTCTGCCTGTTCACCAGTTGGTTGGTGTACCATCTAGTTCAGCAAGGCTGCCTATCTGTGGGTCTGTCTATCTGTAGGCATGCACGTTTGTAGGTCATCACGTGTGTATGTAGGTCATCACGTGTGCATGTAGGTCATCCCGTGTGCTTGTCTGTCAATTTGTTATCTGTCTGACTGTTCAAATATATAACACTATATCAAATTTGTCATTATCCAAAATCTATTCAAAGATTTTCTGAAGACTATTTATTTGCAATGTTTTTAAAGATACACATCTGCAGTTCCCCACTTGTTGTCTAGTAATATGTGTCTGATTGATACTGTGGAAAAAGGGAAAGCACTGTGTCTGCTACTTAACTTCTTTATAATGGTCTACATGACTCTGCATAGTCTGTGTACAATCACGATAGAGGGATCGGTTTAGCGGACACAGGCCAGGTCACCATTATAGGTAGGCTCAACCATTTTTTATTCAGCCAGTTTATTTCCTCGCTGTTTTATTCTTTGCTAAACGTAAATCAGATACCAATTTATAGCTCAGTTAATTTGAGCTTGTCGATTGCGGATCGAACCCAATACCTTTTACCGTGAGGTTCGAATACTCTACTTACTACTCAGACGTTCCACTGCACCCACTCTGTGCAATTATGAGGCATCATTCAGAGTTGTTTTTTTCCTGTACATTTTTATTTTAATTTGGAAACTTTGAGGCAAGAGTTGAAGATAAAGTATGCGTGTAGTGAAAACAATAACAAAGATAAATATTGTCCTGCTCTCAGAGAACATAAACAATCTGCAACATTAAGAAAGAAGTAACAGGAACCAGAAATCGAAACACGGACCGCCAGGTGATGGAAAATCCTTGTTATAAGAGGCAAATTCAACGATCCAATGAAGACAAACATTTATTTATAAATACTTAATGCTTACTGTGTGCCGCTATATCTGAGAGATAAGGCGTTTGTCTCTCAATAAACGAACGAGCAAAAGCGCAAACTGGTGGATGTTCTAAATTCGAAAACTTCAAGTGTTACCTGGTCTCAAAAGATGAGATCCGCGTCTAGTTCCAACGGAGGCCGACGATAAAATCGGAGGTCTCACGTCCACAATATGCACGCAAAAGAATTCCTAGCAGTTGACAATCGAAAAAAAGCAGGCTGTTTGCCTCTATGTCTGAGCAAAACGTCTCAAAATAACTATATTCCTACACAATAGTGACCTGCGTTAAGGCTCAAAGGAAGTGGCATCCCCTCCACCATGCAAAGATGTAACAATCCAATCACTTGTATATCTGCACATTCGATTGAAAGAATATTTTTTTAAACACCTTCACATCCTGAGGGTAGAAGAGGAGCGACTAGTAAAAGAAGAAACTGTGCTTACTAAAATATGATGCTCTAGTCAATTCAAATCTTATTTCGCAAAATCTGTCCAGACACACCGTTTGGGAACCGTTTATTTCAATGCAAAGAATTAGAAATATTGTAAAAAAATATACAAAGTGTTACTAAATGACACGAAACAATCCGTTGGGATCGCACTTCCCACATTAAAATGAAAATATTGCATCGTCTCGTTAATGGGCTATGCCGCCGTTTGCTTGGCCCGGAGCTGAAGCCAACAATCGCTCCCTAAGCGACCTCTCCATTGAGGGAGCGGTGAATGTAGAGGGGGTTACAGCCGTCAATTGGATTGCAACATCGTTCTACCCGCCTACATACATACACAAATACATACACACATCTACATAAACATGCACAGACAGAAAAGAGAATAGAGAGAGAGAGACAAAGTAAGTGAAAGAGAGAGTGTGTGTGCGTGAGAGAGAGATAGAAAGAGAGAGAGACAAAGTAAGTGAAAGAGAGAGAGAGTTTGTGCGTGTGTGTGTGTGAGAGAGAGAGAGAGAGAGGGCGACAAAGAGAGCACGTATGCAATAAAAATAGTCAAGAGAGAGAACGCAAAAGAGAAAAAGAAAGATGTGATGACAGATGATTTATAATTCATAAATGGACATTCCTTGTCGTGTTCCATACACACATACGTACATACACACATGCATACACACACCCACACCCTATTTATAATCTAACATTGAAGCAGAGTTCAATGTGCTGAAATGAGATATCTAATTCATAAATGGGTACTCCACTGCATACCCCCAACCCCCCCCCCCCCACACACACACACGCTTAACACACGCACACACAGCATTGGTGCAGAGAGAGATAGAGAGAGAGACAGACAGACAGAGAGCGAGAGAAATAGAGAGGCAGAAAAAAACAATGAGACAACGAGAGAGATGGAAAGGGACACAGAGAGACGCGGTGTCGGAAGATATATGATGTGGACACTATTTTAGAGCATATACACAAACATTAAGAGGTCTTTACACACTGGCAAGGAAAAAGAGTGTGAGAGAGAGTGTGTGTGTGTGTGTATGTGTGTGTGTGTGTGTGATAGATAGAGAAGGAGAAAGAGGGAGAGAGAGCGTGAAAGAGCGAGAAACATAAAAACATAGATATTAAATATTTTGTAAATGGATTTTCCATTTCTAAAGTTTCCAACACAGATGCCATGTATACACTAATAATGGGAGAGAGAGTGACACACGAATACACACACCGGTCTGCTCCAAGGTCAAATCCAACGTCTCCTTGATGCCCATCGTCTTCTCGGTAGGCCCCTGCCTCGCTGTCCATTGACCATACCATCAATACCACTCATTCAAGCCTTTATTTATATATATGTGTAAGAAGACATGTGTGTTTCTCAGACATGTTTCATTGCCTCTATAACTGGTAACCACATTTGAAATTCCCATTATTCACATTTCTTTCATTGGAATCGATGAATATATGTTTGGCCTCTAAATATAATTCAAGTCCCTCCATTATGGCACGCAGGAAGTCCATATTTTAATATGCAGTCTCTCCCCTTGTAAGTGATAATGTTAACATAATCGATACTGTCCAGTAGATCCGTCCCCCTGATTGGGTTACCAATGACAAAATCGCGGTCATATGGAGGTGAAATGGGGGTGATATGAAGGTAAAATAAAGGCAAAATATTGGTAAAATAAAGGCAAAATATTGGTAAAATCGAGATAATTTAAAATATTTACCGAAAGGGCTGGAATATTGTCCATTTATGGAGATTGTAGCTGCTATATGGAAGAGAAATGAAGCATGTATTGGGAAGGGAATTGTAGCTGCTATTGGGAAGGGAATTGTAGCTGCTATTGGGAAGGGAATTGTAGCTGCTATTGGGAAGGGAATTGTAGCTGCTATTGGGAAGGGAATTGTAGCTGCTATTGGGAAGGGAATTATAGCTGCTAATGGGAAGGGAATTATAGCTGCTATTGGGAAGGAAATTTCTACTATTGGGAAAGGAATTGCAGATATTGGGTAGGTAGTTGAAGCTATTATTGGGAATAGACTTGAATAGACTTGAATAGACTTTTAGGAACGGCATTGCAGCTATTTTGAAAGAAACTGTATAACTATTGAGAACCGAATTATGGAAGCTATTGGTGAATTGAAAATGAAAACAAACTTGTCTGGGTGTAGCTTCAGCAACTTTGTGATAATGGAGACAGTTCGTTGCAATATTCACAGACATTGAAGTCTGCTTCAGACATGGGTAATGGTTGTATGTATGTGTCAACTGTAGTATATTTGTCAAATAATTTACATCAGTTTGTTTTTAAAATAGCACACTTATAAAATAGTATATTTTATAACAGCATATTTATGAAACAGTATATTTGTTAGAGCAAATGTCAGATGTTGGCCTTATCAAATACATTATTGAGAAAAAAATTGCAACGCATGAAAAAAACCGGCCTGGTTAAAGTCATTAACTTCGCCAGGAGAAGCATAATGACACATGATGATATTGGGAATATGATAAGATCTATTCCTTGTGGTTGAAACGTAGCAAGACAGAAGTGGCTGTTTGATCTCTTGTGAATGCAGCCTGATCCAGGTGATGACCGCGCCTATAACACAAGACGATCAGTTACAGCGCATGACGTAGACCACGTTGCTGATGAATATATGTTGAAACAAAAACTCTACAGCAAATCTTGACCCAAGAGAGAAACCTGCAGCTTCTCACAATGCCCAAGGAAAATGTACATTTCTTTTCAAGCTACTCGTATTCGAGTTTGTCACTTTTGACTGGTGTTCTCTGGTAGGAAGTTTACAGTGGCTCTTCTTATATCCTGGCGCGGGGGACGGCGTGGCCTAGTGGATAAGTGGCACGGCTCACAATCCGAAGGTGCTGGGTTCGATCCCCATCACAGCACCGGCCGTTACCCCGGGGAAGCAAACCCTTAGAAAATGCAGGAGGAAGCAGACCCTTACATAAAATGCATGCTGAAGTCGGATGCATTGGGCCGACAGGCGCAAAATAAAAACCACAGTGCAACGCACACCGCCTTGGGGATTAGAGAAATAAGGCGAACGCAAAAAAAAAAAAAAAAAAAAAAAAAAAATATCTAGGCGCGAACTAAATGAGGTGGAATGTGTGTCTCCCCTCAATTGGGCAATGCAAGGCTTTTCAGCACACTTACTACCTCGTTTATCTCAATCGAGACGAGATCGAGTGCCTAGTCACATCGGTGACCGATGATACATTCGGAGGTCAAGTATACATGAGTGTGCACGTAAAAGAACCATTGGCGGTTGAAAAGGGAAACGAGTAAGCTGTTAGTCGTTGTCTGGGCATGAAACAAATGGACACATAATAATATCCCTACCCTTTCATTGGCTCATTCCGTCTTGTCAGATGATAGTAAATCTGCTTTGAAAACATAGAAATGTAACTACAGTCCATGACGGTAACGATTGCGACTCGTAAGACCAATCCGGGCAGAGCACCGTCTTCCACGGTGTGTCCAAGGAAAGTCAGGACCGTTTGCGGCATCGTATGTTGTGGCGTGTCTTCTCAAACCCTGAGTCTTTGGGCTATAAGCAATCAGTATCTCCTTTGTCTGTATTCCATACTTAATCCTACCCGTCCATGTAATACTATATAAGGTGTCCTGTTTCTATGATTCTAAATCGATGCCTGCATCATTTATATCCCGCTTGCATACATCCTTGTACCGAACTAGCTGCCCCCAAGAACTGTAATTCCCCATATAAAAATTATGTTGGTATTCTGCCATCCTTCGTCATCCGAGTGCGTCCCAGCCATCGAGGCCTACGAAGGATGGAAAAGATTGTGACAGTGCCTTTTCTCTCCAACTCCTCTGCGTTGGTGATCTTGTCTTGCCACCCAACAACCAGGATTCTGCACAGGCACCTCATGTGATAGCTGTTTAGCCGCCTCTCCTGGTAGACCATGGCTCACTGCCATAAAGAATGGTTCTGAGGACACAGGCCTGGTAAACAAGTGTTTTTATTTTAACAGTGAGCTTCTTGTTCTCCCGGACTCTTTTTGTTAATCTGCTCATTGATGGTGCTGCCTATCCTGATATTGATTTTTTCGTCCAGGGATAGTTTATTATTGACTGAGGATCCTAAGTATGTAAAATAATTTACTACATTCGAGAACCTCATCATCAATGGAGATTACTGGTGGCTTGTTTGCACTCTGGACCATAACTTGTGTTTTCGTTTTGTTGATTGCTAACCCGAACTCAGAGTAGGTACCCGGAAATGCAGACAGTAAGCTTCGCAGTTCCCCCTCTGAGTGAGTCCTAATTGCGGCATCATCCACAAAGAGCAGTTTTCTCATCAGCACTCTGTTTATTTTGGTCTTGGCTATCAGCCTTCGAGAATTGAATTGTCCACCGGGATCAAAATGCTGAGCAGCGCAAGAGCTGCAGTGGTCAGCGACCCATAGTTGACTGCTAGTGTCAGGGCCTGCGAACCAGAGCTGCCAAGACCGTTCTACACCTCCACGCGGTGATCCTGGATAACAGGCTGCAGCAGGGCAGACTAACTAAGGAGAAGAGATCGAAGAGGGAATGTTAACCCGGTATTTAAAAAATGCTTGCTGAAGTCGGATGTGTTGGACCGAAAGGTGCAAATATCGCAGCCAAGCTGTAAACTACGACACAACGCATTCCGTTCTCTGGACTACATTCTGCTACTTAAGCCCTTTCAGTGTTTGGTAATGGGAGATTGAGAACGAAAAAGAAGAAGAAGAAGAAGAATAGGCCACCGTGTGAGAAAGAATGACCTTCCTGGTCACGAAATGCATGCTTCAAGAGAAGTGAGAAATATATTCCAAACGGGGTTGGAGCAAGTACACAGCCTTGTGTTACTCCGCGCTTGATTGCAAATTCCTCTGAAGACGCACCGTCCAATTTGATGGTGTCTTTCATATCAGTATGGACCGATTCGATAGTGTTCAGAAGAATCGGTGGGCAACCGAACCTCCTGAACGCTCTGAACAGACCGACACGACCAAGTCAAATGCCTTCGTGAGATCTATGAAGGCAATATACAATGGTTGCTTTTGTTCTCTGCATTTCTCTTGCCTATACGCTATCTACTTTCCACAAAAACCTAGTTCGCCACAGGACATCACATCATAAACAGAACTTACTATGGAGAACCTTCTTATGTTTGGCTAGCTGGATTCCAAGAATTCCACTCACACTAGTGTCGGGAATTTTTTATGAAATGATTTTATGAAATGTTTTTATGGAATGTTTTTATGGCTTGTCAATGACGAATGACGTATTGTACACGGTTGTTGTTTTTTTCTACAAAATATTTCTTTCTATTTCAGATTGACTTTTAACTAATGCTAATTAACTTACCTGGGTGGGTGTGTCTAAGTAGGTATTCATGTAGATAGGTAGTCAGGTAGGTAGATATGCAGGTAGGTAGGCATGTATGTAGGTAGGTGGGTAGATAAGTAGGCATGTAGGTAGGTAGGCATGTTGGCATGTAGGCATTGAGGGGTTTTCCTCAAGGTATCATATCTTAGTTGTTGCACATGAGAGGTAGATCCTGATCTAGCTGCAAGGTTTTCAAGGTCCTCCAGTGGTTTTATCAGCGTCTGATGGATGAAGCCCGGTATGACAATGTCATCGGATTAGTGTAATTTATTTCGTTTTAATTTGTTTGCTTTGTTTTTGGTTATCTAGTCGTTGATAAAGACCTACTTAGATCGGAACGTTGGTGCGCGTATCTTACTGTTTTTACTATTTTATGTTTTGCTGGTACTAATCGGGACTACCTATGGTGTGCTGTTATTGGTTGAGATATTCACAGTGTGGGAACAGTTGAATTCGGTGGCTATGTATGTGTCCTGACTATGGGAAGTGTAGGGAATGACGTCTTAAACTAAATAATTTAGTTTGTTATGATAACGGCAAAGGTAGGAAATACGATGGGTCTGATTTTAGAGGGAATACAGGAGCCTGATAGTTACCATGTTAAGTAGTCTACGGTGTAAAAGTGAAATAATGAACATCAGATAGGTCTTCCTTTTAGAGAAAAAAAATGATGAGTGATACTTGACATTAGTATTAATTCACTGATTTTAGCGAAAGAATAACAATGTATCACAGTTCATTATACAGTTAACAATCAGATTTTAAAGGGGGTAATATGTAAGACAGGTGATATCATAGTTACTTCCTGGTCTCATAGGATTTATTGCCTATGACAAGTGAGATTACTGTCACTCTCCAGAATGTAAAAGTCGACTAAGAAAAAACAGGTCAGTGACCGCTCCAGTACAAAACATATATAAATAATGTAAAAAGTAACCCATAGCATTACTGCCGTAGGGATGAGGTGTTAGCGATCTCACATTTCAAAGGCTCGGCTATATGAGGGTGGTAGCCATCTCTTCTTCCTCGCCGCTTTTACTTCCCGGACTGAACCGGTACCTATTTAAGGATGGGTCGACCCGGGTCGACCCGGGCGCTAACCCAGTACTCAAAAAATGCTTGCTGAAGTCGGATGTGTTGAACCGAAAGGTGCAAATATCGCAGTCAAGCTGTACACTACGACACAACGCATTCCCTTCTCTGGACTACATTCTGCTACTTAAGCCCTTTCAGGGTTTGGTAGCGGGAGATTGAGAACGAACGAAGAAAAAGAAGAAGAAACACCAGAATCACTGGCATCGTATCTAGATCCCCTGATTATCGACACTGAGTTGAGCTTGAGAATCGTCAGATTTTCCTTGTGACCTTTCAAACCTCATGGTTTGAATATGTTCTGCGTATTTGCAAAGACTTCACTTCTCTTTTCTGGCTTACACTGTTTACTCTTCCAAATATCTTTCTGTATATTTATATCTTATTGCTATTCTTCATTCATCCATTTCCTATCTTTCTCTGTATGGTGTTTATATGCGCACGTGTGAGTTTGTTGTGTGATTTGTTCATGTTTTTGTCTGTTTTTGTCATTGTGCAATCATATTAATCATGTATTGTTTGTCACACTCTTCATAACCGGCATATAGTGTCTCATAATTTCCTGGCCACTTCCAGATATGGCTGCAAACTTGAACGGATCATTTTACAGCATGTTTTGTCTTTTTGGCTGTGATTTGTTAGTTGTTGTCATTATTTTTTTGTTCCTGACGAAGGCATTGCTGGTCGTAAATCTAGGTGGCGTTTTGTTTATGTCCTAGTGCGGTCACTGATCTATTACTTATGTGTGTATCTATCGACTTTTAACATTCAGTTCCATTGTAGCTACGATTGATGAAATTCACCTTATTGTAAGGGAAATAATTACGACTGATAATTCAGATAACTTTTACTCCCTAGGCTTCAAAGGAAATAACTATGTGCGTCAGTTTATATGATAATTATTCCCCTTTATTGAAGGGATATAACTGTTGACATCGGTTGAAAGGATAACTTCGTATGATGGTGGTTGTTATTGTTGTGTGATGTAACCCACTCGCACTTATTTAATTTAACTCTGGACGTTTCTTTGGTTGGGGGTTATAGTAACTCTTCTTAAATTCTGAAACGTACTTCAGAAGGCGGATAGATGCTGTAGTGCAATGCAATCTCGATGATGAGTCCACTACTATCACTGCTTTGAATCAGCCCTTTTCCATTGAGCACTATCGGGGATATGGGGTGGGGGCCTTGATCAGCATATTTCACTCGACCCTGATAGCTCTTAGCTCCCCTCGTGTCATGCTAGAAGAATGATCACTATCTGTTTGTAGACACAATACGGTTGTGTCTCTTGGGAAGGTTGAACACACCCCGCACTTGCCCCGTTTTCCGGAACTCTATCGACTGACTGCATTTAATTCTATTTGTCCTTCTGCCAGAAATTGTTATCTTCATTATGTTACATATTTGCTGACATTCTTCACTACTTTTGATTGAACCTCAAATTACGCCCTTTTCCCCTTTTTTCCCTCAGCTTTTACAACTCGGATTCAGAATCTCTACTGTCTGTTTGAATACGTGTTCCCTCGTTTAACTTCATCCGAATCTAAACAAACAGAAATAGTTTAGACGAACTGATAATGTTTGTTTGCTATAATCAAACCAACATGATTAAGGGCTAACAAAATGTTCGAACGGTCACGACTAATGATGATGATGATGTTACACGTCTGTAGTCATTGGTATATTTTTAGGTTGTGGGTGGTGTTTTGTATTCGACAATGGTGTGATGTAGTAGGTAAAGGTGAGCTGTAGCCATTCGTGGTGTTTCCTGGCGATGTACTGTAGTCGATTATGGTGTGTTGCAGTTGGTAAATGTGATCTGTGGTTACTCGTGGTATTTTATGGTGGTGTTATGTAGTCGATAATGGAGTGTTGCAGTTGGTAAAGGTGATCTGTGGTTACTCGTGGTGTTTGTTGGTGGTGTTATGTAGTTGATAATGGTGGGTTGCAGTTGGTAAAGGTGATCTGTAGTTACTCATGGTGTTTTGTGGTGGTGTTCTGTAGTGGATAATGGTGTGTTGCAGTTGATAAAGGTGATCTGTGGTTACTCATGGTGTTTGCTGGTAGTGTTCTGTAGTTGATAATGGTGTGTTGCTGTCGGTAAAGGTGATTTGTGGTCACTCATTGTGTTTCATTGTCCTTGTGGATGTACTATGATCGGTGATAATGTAGTGTAGCTGACGGCGGTGCTCCGCAGTCTGTAATATTCCATTACCATTAGTGATGTTTGTTTGTCGATGATCATGCGTTCATAGTCTTTGATGGTGCGGCCTCAGTCGCTTGTTTCTGATGTATCTTATGATATTATGTTATGTAGTATGTGCGGATGTAGTGTTGTATGTGCTCATGTTGTACCGTATGTGTTGATATCGTGCGGTTTGAGCTGATGTTGTACCGCATGTGCTGTTGTTGTACCGCATGTACTGTTGTTGTACCGCATGCGTGATGCTATACCGTGTGGGCTGTTGTTGTACCGCATGTGATGTTGTTGTACCGCATGCGTGATGCTATACCGTGTGTGCTGTTGTTGAACCGCATGTGTGGTGCTGTACCGCATGTACTGTTGTTGTACCGCATGTGTGATGCTGTATCGTATGTGCTGTTGTTGTACCGCATGTGTGGTGCTGTACCGCATGTACTGTTGTTGTAACGCATGCGTGATGCTATACCGTGTGTGCTGTTGTTGAACCGCATGTGTGGTGCTGTACCGCATGTACTGTTGTTGTACCGCATGTGTGATGCTGTATCGTATGTGCTGTTGTTGTACCGCATGTGTGGTGCTGTACCGCATGTACTGTTGTTGTAACGCATGTGTGGTGCTGTGCCGTATGTACTGTTGTTGTACCGCATGTGCTGTTGTTGTACCGTATGGGCTGTTGTTAGTCTATTATAGTAAAGAAATCTGCAACCTTCTTTCGTGCAGGGACCTGATTGCATGCTATTGGATGAACGTGAGATAAAGTACAAGTAGTCAGGGCCTGGTGACACATACTAATCAAAACCCAACCTCGTGTTCCTCGCAAAAACAATCTCAAAGTAGCCTGGCCAAAGAAGTGGGGATCGACATTGTTATGAACATAATCAGAAGCCAGGCATTGCAACACAGCCAGGAGGATCAATGCCCATTTTATCAAGTACGTCTCTGGATGTAAGAAGAGCCACTGTAACCGCCTATCAAAGAAACATTGCCAAAATTTTACTCGTTTGGGCTAGGCTATCTTCCAACAACAACAACATATCTTACGCTACCTTATAGAGCAGTGTATTCTTTCAGCGAGAAAGTAGTCTGTAGTCAACAGGTTTCGGCACTCGCCTCTCACAGTGATGAACGGAAACAGTGGGTGATCGAATTCCGCAAGTTTCAAGCGACCCCTGGTCTCACTGGAGGTAAGACCAGAGCGCCTGCATCCCGAGTTACCTCCAGTCGTCTGGACCAATAGTCTTGCCACTGATCCAAGGTAACTCGAGATGAGAGTGAGATTGATGACCAGCGCATATTCTCACTCACTATAATCAAAATACAGCGCACGTCACATTATTAAGACAAGCCCGTCTCAAGTTGAGACTATCATCACTTCGCGAGAACAATAACTTGTCTTTTGTTCCGCACAATGGTATAGTTTGAACATTGCTCACCACCATTTCTTTAATAATAGTTTCAAAAAGAGTTAATCTTAACTTACCTTAACTTAACGTCTTTATACTGGTTTAGAAGACTCTGCAGAGTCTGTATACAAACAGTTTCATTTACATCACCTTGCTCTAAAAGCTATGTGCATCCAATTTATTCTTAAATGCATTACTTGTTCCTGCCTCCACTACTTCCTGTGGCAATGCATTTCAAACATTCACCACTCTCTGACTCAAAAAATATTTCCTAATATATAATCTGGACCTCTCTTTAGTTAATTAGTAGCTATGCCTTCTTCTTGTTGGTGGCTGTATTTTGAAGAAAAAAACTTGTTATAGTCTAATTTATCCATTCTATGTCATATATAATCCCTCCTGCCATTTGGAAGAGAATCATGGACAAATCACTAAGCAAAGGAGAAGATGAAGAGAAACCCCAGAAATGTGGTTTCACATAGGAATGTTAAAAACAACTCGAACAGCAATGAAGATGAGAGTGAATGTGAGAACGCAGCAATGAAGATGAGAGTGAATGTAAGAAGAATAGCAATGAAGATGAGAGTGAATGTGAGAACGCAGCAATGAAGATGAGAGTGAATGTGAGAACGCAGCAATGAAGATGAGAGTGAATGTAAGAAGAATAGCAATGAAGATGAGAGTGAATGTGAGAATGCAGCAATGAAGATGAGTGTGAATGTGAGAATGCAGCAATGAAGATGAGTGTGAATGTGAGAAGAGCAGATATGATGATGAGAGTGAATATGAGAAGAAAGTATTTCATGCATTACAACAAAGTGGTCCTCTTTATTTTGCGCATGCTTTGATAATGGATAACAATGATGACAAAAACGAAGTGAATGTTAAATGTTTAAAATCATGGCTTGGCTAATGACAGAATTGATGAACAACACTCATAGAAATATATGACGACTACTCCAGTCGACAGTTAACATGATGATGCTGGTGTAGTGGTTACTTAACTGGCAATCGGTTGCCATGGATACATAAATAAATACGATATTTTAACAATGATCGGCTTCTACTTTATTTCGTTTCATTCCTTTTCTGGTAGTTGTTTTGATACTGTCAACAGGAAACTTTTATACAAGAAGGGTGTATGCCTTCACGGGAAACAAATTCATGAAAACAGAATGTTTAGTTAATAGATTACAACTATACATGGACTTGCAAGAATGAGACGTGGGAGTCCTTCCAAACTGAGGTGGGTAATGGCAAAACCATTTAGAAGTTGTAACAAAACAAAAGTTCATTCTTTGACGGGTAAATAAGCACAATTGTTTGTGTCAACAATCGCAAAAACTGGTTTATTATACACACTTGGAAAATATGTATACCGAACAGAAAACATATACACCTGACAACAGAAAACATGTACCCTGGAAACAGAAAATATTTAGGTGGGCATTTTCAGTCCATCGACTGTAGTGTCTTCACCAACGAGTCGGTCGTTGATCAATTCACAATTTCACTTATGTTCATTGCCAATGTCCCCACAGGCGTGACCCTGAGACCAGGATGTCACCTCTATCCATTGCCAATGTCCCCACAGGCGTGTTCCTGAGACCAGGATGTCACCTCTATCCATTGCCATTCTCCCGACTACAAGTGCCCCGGAGGCCAGGATGTCACCGCTATCCATTGACATTGTCCCAACTACAAGTGTCCCTGAGGCCTGGATGTCACTTCTATCCATTGCCAATGTCCCCACAGGCGTGTCCCTGAGGCCAGGATGTCGCGTCTATCAATTGCCATTTCCCGACTACAAGTGTCGCTGAGACCGGAATGTCACCTCTATTCGTGCTAATGTCCCGACTACAAGCGTCGCTGAGACCGGAATGTCACCTCTATTCGTGCTAATGTCCCGACTACAAGTGTCGCTGAGACCGGAATGTCACCTCTATTCGTGCTAATGTCCCGACTACAAGCGTCGCTGAGACCGGAATGTCACCTCTATTCGTGCTAATGTCCCGACTACAAGCGTCGCTGAGACCAGAATGTCACCTCTATTCGTGCTAATGTCCCGACTACAAGTGTCGCTGAGACCGGAATGTCACCTCTATTCGTGCTAATGTCCCGACTACAAGTGTCACTGAGACCGGAATGTCACCTCTATTCGTGCTAATGTCCCGAGTTCAAGTGTCGCTGAGACCAGAATGTCACCTCTATTCGTACTAATGTCCCGACTACAAGTGTCGCTGAGACCGGAATGTCACCTCTATTCGTGCTAATGTCCCGACTACAAGTGTCGCTGAGACCGGAATGTCACCTCTATTCGTGCTAATGTCCCGACTACAGGTGTCGCTGAGACCGGAATGTCACCTCTATTCGTGCTAATGTCCCGACTACAAGTATCGCTGAGACCAGAATGTCACCTCTATTCGTGCTAATGTCCCGACTACAAGTGTCGCTGAGACCAGAATGTCATCTCTATCCATGCTAATGTCCCGACTACAAGTGTCGCTGAGACCAGAATGTCATCTCTATCCGTGCTAATGTCCCGACTACAAGTGTCGCTGAGACCAGAATGTAATCTCTATTCGTGCTAATAAAGGTGGACCGAGGTCGTCCAGGCGGTTATAATATGCTTGGCTTCATATGCGCGTGCTCACTGCTACGAAGGATCACGTTGATCCCTCATCTCGTTAGTCAGACTGCCACGGAACAGTCTTTTTTCAGGGAGACCTACATGGAAGTGAGTTGCGAAACTTGGTCAGTATATTGTGACTGACCCTGACTAGCATTTTCTGATCAATATATTTTATTTTATCCTGACTAGTATTGTCTGATAAATATGTCTTATCTGAACCTGACAAACATTGTCTGATCAATATGTTTTATCTGACCCTGACAAACATTGTCTGATCAATATGTTTTATCTGACCCTGGCAAGCATTGTCTGATCAATATGTTTTATCTCACCCTGATAAGCATTGTCTGATCAATATGTTTTATCTCACCCTGACAAACATTATTCGATCAGTAAATTGTGTCTGACCCTTACTAATGTTGTCTAATCAGTAAGTTTTACCTGACTTTGATAAAATTGTCCGATTAGTATATTTTACATGACTGACTATCATTGTCCGATCAGTATATTTCACCTGATCCTGACAAACATTGTCCGATCAGTAAATTCTGCCTGACGCTGACTAACATTGTCTGATCTATATGTTTTTTTATATGAATCTCGCTAACATTGTCCGATCAATACATTTTGTCTGGCCATGACTAACATTGTCCGATAAGTACATTTTGTCTGGCCATGACTAACATTGTCCGATAAGTACATTTTGTCTGGCCATTACTAGCATTGTCCGATAAGTACATTTTGTCTGACCCTGACTAACATTTTCCAATGACTATGTTTTTCTGATCAGACATTAGTCTCCTCTCCGCGCAACCACCTGTAGGAAGTTGAAAATCCAATAGCGGATTGGAACTAGAGCGTGTACATCCAGCAAGCTACAAAAGACATTATGATATATGCATGTAAGCATCCGCCAAAAGAGACGTAGTGTCTGTGTATCTGCTTGTGGTGCAGTGATATAAGCTTTACTTAATATTACATATCCATAGATATAGATATATCACTACCATCAGTCCTGTAACCTGAAAGATCATTGGGGCACCAATACTGTAGATTGTTGGACCAGTTCCTGCCACTGCACTCGGTTTTTTAACTTAACTTAACGTTTTTATACTGGTTTAGAAGACCCTGAAGAGTCTGTATACAACCAGTTACATTTACATCACCTTGCTCTAAAAGCTATGCGCATCCAGTTTATTCTTAAATGCATTAACTGTCCCTGCCTTCACTACCTCCCCTGGCAATGCATTCAAAGCAGTCACCACTCTCTGACTAAAAAAATATTTCCTAATATCTAATCTGGACCTCTCTTTAGTCAGCTTGTAGCTATGCCCTCGTGTTATTGTAGGTGGCTGTATTTTAAAAAACTTGTTATAGTCTAATGTATCGATTCCTCTGATCATCTTATAAACCTGTATTAAGTCACCAAGAATTCTTCTCTCTTCGAGACACTGTAGGCCGGTTTTTCTGAGTCGTTCCTCATAACTGTAATTCTGGAATCCCACTATCAACTTTGTCGCTCTTTTTTGTATTCTTTCTAGCATGTTTATGTCCCCTCTATGATAAGGACTCCACACCTGTACACAGTACTCCAATCTAGGTCTAACTAAAGCTTTATACAGTTTGACGATCACTTCCTTGCTCCTATGTTTTGTGCAAAGATGTGTGTTGTAGTTAAGGACAATCCCTGTCCACCCTCTGATGTTGTCTTCCCATCTCCTTGTCTGCCTTCCTCTCTTACGTTTCCCAGGCACAGTACCTTGCAGGACCGTCTTGGTAAACCCAGTCGATATTCAAATACGTATGAGCTTGCGTGTCTTTACCATACTCAATAGGTCTTTATATTGATCGACCTCTTATTTATCGGTGTTCCGAATTCTCTTATAGATATATTGTTAGAACAAAATAATACAAGGATACTATTTGTTATATAATGTGTACTGCACGCAACAGAGAAGAGCGCTTTCCGCCGTGTCTCTGCGAGAGAACAAATAGTTCCTTTAAGGTTGTTTGTCTGTTTTAACTTGTTTTGTGTTGTCATGGAAACCAAAATAATTAATATTGTGGCATTTCAGCTAAGAAGCATTATTTTACATAATTCTTGGTCGTCATTTTGGACAATGTGCAGGTTAAAGAGGGAGAGAGGGAGAGAGAGAGCGTGAGAAAGACACTGAAAGATAGAGAGGGAGAGTGTGAGAGAGAGTGAGAGAGATAGAGAGAGAGAGAGAGTGAGAGAGAATGTGAAAGAGAAAGTGGGAGAGAGTGAGAGAGAGAGAGGGGGGAGAGAGGGTGGGAGAGAGTGAAAGAGAGTGTGAGAGAGAGTGAGAGAGAGAGTGAGAGAGAGACAGTGAGAGAGAGAGAGAGAGAGACGTTTAACACTGCGCTTCAAACCATCAACTCGGCGTGTCGATATAATGTGCTCTTGTCACAATCAATACACACATTTGATCTTTCTATCAATTAAATGACCGGAGAAGGTGGCCGAGTGGTTAGGGTGTTTGTCTCTTAGTATGGAAACAGTGTCTGTGTGTGTGTGTGTGTGGGGGGGGGGGGGGGGGTATTTGTCAGAAATGAATGGAGAGCATGAATTTATGAAATAGAGAATGTGTGATTGTGTATACCCGTAGTGTATGTGTTCTGTATCTGCGTGTGCTAGTGTGTATGTATCTGCGTGTGTTAGTGTGTATGTATCTGCGTGTGTTAGTGTGTATGTATCTGCGTGTGTTAGTGTGTATGTGTCCTGTATCTGCGTGTATTAGTGTGATTGTGTCCTGTATCTGCGTGTGTTAGTGTGTATGTGTCCTGTATCTGCGTGTGTTAGTGTGTATGTGTCCTGTATCTGCGTGTGTTAGTGTGTCTGTATCTGCGTGTGTTAGTTTGTATGTGTCCTGTATCTGCGTGTGTTAGTGTGTCTGTATCTGCTTGTGTTAGTGTGTATGTGCCCTGTATCTGCGTGTGTTAGTGTGTCCTGTATCTGCGTGTATTAGTGTGTATGTGTCCTGTATCTGCGTGTGTTAGTGTGTATGTGTCCTGTATCTGCGCGTGTTAGTGTATCTGTATCTGCGTGT
Source organism: Ariolimax columbianus (assembly GCA_036924085.1). Classification (NCBI taxonomy): domain Eukaryota; kingdom Metazoa; phylum Mollusca; class Gastropoda; order Stylommatophora; family Arionidae; genus Ariolimax; species Ariolimax columbianus. The sequence goes on from JAVGWX010000008.1 coordinate 10,494,172, forward strand.
GTTAGTGTGTATGTGTCCTGTATCTGCGTGTGTTAGTGTGTCCTGTATCTGCGTGTATTAGTGTGTATGTGTCATGTATCTGCGTGTGTTAGTATGTATGTGTCTGTATCTGCGTATATTAGTGTGTATGTATCCGCGTTTATGTGTCTGCGTGTATGTGCGCACGTGTATATGAGTACTTGTGTGTGCGCGTGTGCGCGTATGCGCGTGTGTGTGTGTGTGTGTGTGCGTGCGTGCGTGCGTGTGTGTGTGTGTGTGTGTGTGTATGTGTGTGTGTGTGGGGGGGGGGGGGGGGGGAAATGATGTCCAAAAAGCGTACAACTAATTGATGGGCCCTAAATACAGAATGATCTAGGTAGATAAAGCTCGTAAGGCGTGTGGGTAGTCTGGTTCCAAACAAACGCTAGATAAGATAAACAATCAATCAATCAATACCATTTCATCTCCATGTCGAGCATAGGTCGTCCACATAACACTGCAAGTCATCAAATATTGGCCTGTCTATAATGAGGTTGGTATGCCCGAAAGTTTTCACAAAAAGCAATAGCCAGCTGCCATATCAATCCTCCATTGTCACACCTCTTACGACATGACTGCTAGGTCACAGGTATGGTTAACCAAAATAATGTAACAGTTCCTGCCGGAGCAGAGAGTTTAGGACAGGGGTGATGGGGTTGCTGATAACAAATGTACATGAATGGGTGTCAAGGTCACTCACCGTCTCAACAAAGGAGAACAGAGTTGGGGTAAAGAATGTGGACAGGTAGGAGCTGACCACTGGTCTTCCGATTTGGGTAGGGAGAAAATGATTGACAGACGAATTGGCAGCGGAGCTTGCTGCGAGAGAATGAGTGACAGGTGTGCAAAGTGTTTCGTTCCAATAAGACTGAATATAGCCATCCCCTGAGATCCATTGGTCAAGCTCTGACTTTGCTTGAGTGTATATAACTCGAGACAAAGTTTAGCTCAGGAGGGTGGATGATGAGGAGGGATAGAGAGATGAGAGCGAGAGAGAGAAAGACTGAATTTAGATAGTATGTTTAACTCACCGACTTAGATAGAGGAGCGATTGATAGACTGTTGCACGAATGTTAGTGATAGAACAGGATCGCTCAAGTAGGTGTGTAAGTTTTGTATTAAGTGATAATCTGAACGTTGTGTTGTAAGCAGGACACAATGTGAACGAGGCATGTCCAGATCGCCCGCCTAAGGAGATTTGAGTGAGGAAGAGTATTTGATAAGGTGTGTTGAGGACGCAGTTAAGGCGAGGTGTGTGTGATGTAATTGCAAGGCAATAGAACTGGGTTTAGATAGTTGTGAATTCCATCAATAGTTTATGCTTAAAATTTCCGCTTTATTTAATATTTATATTAACTTATATAACATAGGAATAATTAGTTAAGATGATATGTATTGAATTGTGTTTTTAATTCCACTACTCATTTTTATGATTTGAATATTAGGTAATAAAAATGCCATCTGATGTGTGCTATATTATTTGAAGTATGTGGTCATGATGATGTGGATGAGTGTGAGAATGTTGTGAGTTAGAATAACGGTCAAGGGCAAACAGTGAGGTATGTTACAATAACATTGATTTGCCGCCAAAAGCAAACGAGCCAGGTCGAATGCGAATGGTACCAAAGATCAACGAAAATGCTGCACAAAATTATCACACTTTAAAAAATGTTTTTAAAAGCTCACTATGAACAAGAAGAAGACTACGGAAATGACAACAATCAACAATTTGAACAGAGCAAACTGCACTATCAACAAACGATCAACAAACAACATTTAAAGAAGAATTAAAAAAAACAACGTGTAATTAAATAAAATGGGAGCACGCCTTTTCCTACAGCCAGTGCCAGATTTTTTAAGGAAGAGAAGCCACACAATGTTAGTTCTAGAATCAGCGAGGCGTGACTGTTAATGATATTAATACTGAAATGATTGGCCACACTAAATTAGATTTGGTTAATAATTTCTATTGGCCAACTTTTGATCGGACGCCTCTATGACCAGCAATTCTTCAACGTAAAAAATACGGTTCTTTTGTTAATGGATGAGACAAATTGGATAAAGCGGGTGGAGAGGCAAAGTTGGGGTTAGAAGACCTGCTAGAGACACAATTTCTTCTCCCGGTATAACGTACCAAAAGATTATTGAAGTTTGTCCGTTTTGAAAACAACGGAAGTAGTTAGTTGGTAAATAATACGTCTATGGCTCTCACTTGGTTCCCGATTGCTTGATTTATTGTTATTGTTGTTGTTGTGGTTCCTTGCGGTTCTTGTTGCGGGTTGCTGTAGTTCTCAAAGTGGTTAGTGTAAAGGGTGGACGATCGAATCCCACATGGTTTAAACGACCACTGGTATCAATGAAGGTAAGACGAGAGTGCCTGCATCCTGAGTTACTTCTAGTCGTCTTGCCACTAGTCCAATGTAGCTCGAAAAAGTGAGGTTGATGACCAGCGCAGTTTCTTTCTATCTCTCATCCAAAGACAGCCCGTTACATCCTCAGGATAAAAACAGGTGTGCTGCCACTTACAGTTGAGTTAGGTTCTCTTGACGACTTTCTTTGGTGGCGGGTTACAGTAGCTTTCTTTACATCCCGAGACCCAATTGCTGTTGTCCAATAAGAGGTTCCTTAGTAAGCTCACAACTATGGTGATCATAGTGCCAATACCCACCTCGTTAGCCAGACTGCCTTGAAGCAGTCCGCTTCCAAAGGGGCTTCTTGATCAATATGTTTTAACTGATTCCGACTAACATCGTCCAATCAATATGATTTATCTGACCCTGATTAACTTATCTGATCTGTACATTTTAACTTAACTTCTTTATACTGGTTTAGAAGACTCTGCATACAACCAGTTTAATTTACATTACCTTGCTCTAAAAGCTATGCGCATCCAATCATTGTATTTGAACCTGATTACCATTGTCCAATCAATATGCTTCATCTGAACCTGACTAGCATTGTATTGTCCAATCAATATGCTTTATCTGAACCTGACTAGCATTGTCTTGTCCAATCAATGTGTTTTACCTGACCCTGACTAAAATACCCTGATCGGTATGTACTCCTAACCCCGACTAAAATAGTTTGATTAACCTGTTTTGCCTCACCCCGACAAAAATAGTCTGCTGAGTATGTTTTGTATGACAGGAAATTCGTCTCCTCATCTCACCTAACAAGCTGTAAACCTTATAAGGTCAGATTAAGTTAGAGGTAAACCTGAAAAGGTCGCATTAAGTTAGAGGTAAACTCTAAAAGGTCGCATTAAGTTAGAGGTAAACCTAAAGAGGTCGCATTAAGTTAGCTGTAAACCTTATAAGGTCAGATTAAGTTAGAGGTAAACCTTATAAGGTCGCAGTAAGTTAGCTGTAAACCTTACAAGGTCACATTAAGTTAGCTGTAAACCTTACAAGGTCGCATTAAGTTAGCTGTAAGCCTTACAAGGTTGCATTAAGTTAGCTGTAAACCTTACAAGGTCGCATTAAGTTAGCTGTAAGCCTTACAAGGTTGCATTAAGTTAGCTGTAAACCTTACAAGGTCGCATTAAGTTAGCTGTAAACCTTACAAGGTCGCAGTAAGTTAGCTGTAAACCTTACAAGATCGCATTAGGTTAGCTGTAAACCTTATAAGATCGCATTCAAGAAACTTCAATTACATGCACTACTAAATGTACATCATTGGGCACAAGGCTAACTATTATGGAAACATGTTGTATGTGATATAATTGAGTTTAATACCAATACATTCAGAAATTAGTTGTGTTTCCTGCGTTTCGGCAAAGGACTTTTACGCAGAATACAACAAATTACAATCAATCGCATACGTAGATATGGTCAGGCTATGTAACTATTATCGAATTCCACTTCAAACGGAATGCCTCGCGCGCCGTTGTCAAAGTTATATAATAGACAGCCGCACACCCATGGAATCTCGCCAAGGTGCCTCGTGCAGTAGTGGCATCAGTCATGGGGGGGGGGGGAGAAGAAAGAAGGGGCAGGGGGTAGACGTGCATTCTAGAATTGCGTTAGACTTCATTAATGAGCTCATCGTGTGTTAAAATAATTCTAATGACTTACTAATGTATTTGTGGCCATCAGTCGGGGAGGATTATTTAATTGAAACTTCTTTAATTCTTTGCTATTTTAAATATGTTTATTGTAATAATAAAATTCAAATAATAAAAGACGAATAAACACATATTAATTAAAAATGAAATCATTTGTTCTACAAAGTCCAAAAACGATGCCTATTACCAGTTGAACCGAAGAGAGCAGGTCGTTGTCTTCAGACTTCGCACTGGCCACAACATACTGAGGTACCACCTATTCAACAAACTGAAGATAGGGTGTACCGACGAATGCCCGTGCGGTACTGGTAAAATGACCACTGAACATCTGCTGCAGAACTGCCCGACATACGAGGATCAGAGAGAGCAGATGTGGCCATTGTCAGTGGAACTGCAAGACAAGCTGTATGGTAGTGGCGAGAGTCTCAGGATGACCGCCGCTTTTTTCGAAAAAATAATGGTTAATGTCTGACTGTGTACGCAGAAGAAGAAGAAGAAGAAGAAGTTCTACAAAGTTTAGGTTTATTCAAAAGACTGCACCTGACGGCCTACAAGGTTGCATGCACTCCAAGGGCAACAGGTTCCCCCACGCTCGATCTGGGAAGAACAGAATCTACATATGGCGCCCGTGTGGTTACTGGGGTCTGATCTAGGAAATAAGGAATGTACATATTACCTCTGTGTTGAGGAAGGAGAGAGCTTTCTGGATAACAACAGATCGATACCACGTGTGTCAACAACAGTACGCCCATTCTGTTCGCAGAGCGCATAGCAGTTAGCACTAAGAGTTCAGATCTTTTTGGCGAGATTTTTATGATATGCACTTGGATGGGCTGATAATTTAGAGGTCACTCCACTGAAACTATTATCACGGCTAGATCCCCAGGTTTTATCCATGGTTGTAATACGTTCCAGTTTACTCAACTGAAAATATTAACCTGTTACGGAAGGCAAGGTAGTCATGAATACAATTCGGCCCTCAACATAAACAAAACCAACAGATCTAGAACAATGAGGTCTCTAAACCTTCGTTCCAGGTATGTGGTGTGTATGTTGTTTGTAGGTTGTGTGTAGGTTGTGTGTATCATGTGTGTATCATATATGTAGGTTGTGTGTAGGTTGTGTGTATCATGTGTGTATCATGTGTGTATCATATATGTAGGTTGTGTGTAGGTTGTGTGTATCATGTGTGTAGGTTGTGTGTAGGTTGTGTGTAGGTTGTGTGTATCATGTGTGTATCATATATGTAGGTTGTGTGTAGGTTGTGTGTATCATGCGTGTAGGTTGTGTGTAGGTTGTGTGTATCATGTGTGTATCATATATTTAGGTTGTGTGTAGGTTGTGTGTATCATGTGTGTAGGTTGTGTGTATCATGTGTGTAGGTTGTGTGTAGGTTGTGTGTATCATGTGTGTAGGTTGTGTGTAGGTTGTGTGTATCATGTGTGTAAGTTGTGTGTAGGTTGTGTGTATGTTGTGTGTAGGTTGTGTGTAGGTTGTGTGTAGATTGAATGTAGGTTGTGTGTAGGGTGTGTGTAGGATGTGTGTAGGGTGTGTGTAGGTTGTGTGAAAGTTCTGTGTAGGTTGTTTGTAGGTTGTATGTAGGTTGTGTATATGTTGTGTGTAGGTTGTGTGTGGGTTGTGTAGGTTGTGTGTATGTTGTGTGTAGGTTGTGTGTCTATGTGTATAGGTTTTGTAAATGCTGTATGTAGGTTAGTGGATGTTAAGTGTAGGTTAGTGGATCTTAAGTGCAAGTTATGTTTAGGCTGTGTATAGGCTGTGTGTAGGCTGTGTGTAGGCTGTGTGTAGGCTGTGTGTAAGTTGACTGTACTTTTCTTGTGAGTCAGTCATACATGGCAGGTGTCTGCTAACGTCTGCTGAATGTTTTCTCACACCTTCAAGAAGAGATCTGCACTGGGCCTCTGGGTATTACTTACATCTGTGGTGTCAGATCATCGTTTGGAAATGTCAGAAGCACTTTCCTTGGGTGGGTACCACGCAACCCGTACTTTTCACCTTACAAATATTCGTTCGTTTCCAGGATAACATTTATTTCCGGTTCAAATAAACTGTAAAATATTCTTACACTAAAAGTAAAGTGTGGACAAATAAAAGGAGGGGGTAGTGCAACATTTTACTTATCTGGAAAGTTACAGTTATAACGAGAGAAGAACAAAAGAACAAGCTAATTATAATAAAGCCAGATTTAACAAGTCTGGGAAACTGCTCCGCTAGTCTGGTGTGGCACAGCGTTATGACTAGGACGGCGCGTGAGGGTCAAGTACAATATACTAACCAAGACCACAATCTCTCTTCCCTGCAGTGCTACCTGGAAACAGGATGTTTTCAATGCAGTCTGGCTGACGAGATGAGCGTCACGTACGTGAAGCCAATCATAACACAGCCATCTGGACGACCGCGATCAATCCTCGTCAGCACGCTCAAGATGTTAGGAAAGTTACTACAACCCGCCACTTTAAACCCTTTTCAGGGCTCACAAAATGGTAAGCTTACCCATTGTAGACTTTAAACAACAAAAACAAGAAAAGGTGTGCGTTCATTTCCCATCGTCAAAAATGGAATTCGGCAGCTGTTTTCCATAGAGAATAATATTAGGCTGTTTAACACGAATGTAAAATCGGTCCTGTTTAATGGCTCTGCGATCTGGCATGTGACTATCGACATCACTTCCAGGCTGCTGACTTTGGTTAAGTGTCTTCATCGCATGCTTCGCGTTAGATGGCAAAAGATAATTGCAAATACAGATCTGTGTCTGAAAACACGACAACAACCGAAATTAGGGAGAGAAAGCAGGGATAAATAAAAACTTTCAGAAAGAGGTTTCACAGCATAACCAAATATTCACTGGATTGGAACCCACGGGGAAAAAATGAATAGGAATACCCAGGAATACATGGCGGCAGGAAGAAGTCAGTTATCAGAGTCTCGAGGGAGTAGCAAAAAGACGACAAAGAATATGAACAAATTGAGAGGATCTGTTGCGGTCCTATGTTCCCATGACAACCAGACGGATATACGATGCTGATGACAGGGAAATATACTTGTCTTTTCTTTATCTCCGTATTCTTCTCCGTCTCGTTTCAAATACACTTTTTTGTAACAAAGCGACAGCTAATAAATAATCTTTGTGTACCAACTCTTTACTACCAGTATCAGATACGGTTCTCATTACGGCACGAGGAAGGTATGCAAAGTAAAGTGTTTGAGAAAAGTTGAAGGGTTCACAAGGCTGTCGGGGTCACAAGGTTGTAAAGGTCACAAGGTTGTAGAAGTCACAAAGTTGTAGAGGTCACACGGCTGTCGGAGTCACAAAGTTGTAGAGGTCACAAGGCTGTCGGAGTCACAAAGTTGTAGAAGTCACAAGGCTGTTGGAGTCACAAAGTTGTAGAAGTCACAAGGCTGTTGGAGTCACAAAGTTGTAGAGGTCACAAGTCTGTCGGGGTCACAAGGCTGTAAAGGTCACACGGCTGTCTGGGTCACAAGGTTGTAAAGGTCACAAATATGTCGGGGTCACAAGGTTGTAGAGATCACAAGGCTGTCGGGGTCATAAGATTGAACAGAGTACAAAACGAAGAAATCAGCTGGAAGGTCGGTGCAACACCTTGCATGGAATACACCGAAAGGCAGAGAATTAAATGGTTCGGATACCTGACCAGAATGCAACCAAAGTTACCAACTGCTCGTATCTACAATACCACCAATCAGGGTTGTAAAGCAAGAGGCAGACCACGAAAAAAATGGATAGATTGTGTTAGTGAGACACAAAATAAACAACAACATCGGTGACAAAACTGGCACACGACAGACAACTACACTTCCAAAGGTCAATCTAACTGGCACACGACAGACAACTACACCCCCACACGTCATCTAACTGGCACACGACAGACAACTACACCCCCACACGTCATCTAACTGGCACACGACAGACAACTACACCTCCACACGTCATCTAACTGGTATACGACAGACAACTACACCCCCACACGTCATCTAACTGGCACACGACAGACAACTACACCCCCACACGTCATCTAACTGGTACACGACAGACAACTACACTTCCAAAGGTTAATCTAACTGGCACACGACAAACAACTACACTTCCAAAGGTCAATCTAACTGACACACGACAAACAACTACACCCCCACACGTCATCTAACTGACGCACGACAGACAACTACACCCCCACACGTCATCTAACTGGTACACGACAGACAACTACACCCCCACACGTCATCTAACTGGTACACGACAGACAACTACACCCCCACACGTCATCTAACTGGTACACGACAGACAACTACACTTCCAAAGGTCAATCTAACTGACACACGACAAACAACTACACCTCCACACGTCATCTAACTGACACACAACAGACAACTACACCCCCACACGTCATCTAACTGGTACACGACAGACAACTACACCCCCACACGTCATCTAACTGACACACGACAGACAACTACACTTCCAAAGGTCAATCTAACTGACACACGACAAACAACTACACCTCCACACATCATCTAACGACATAAGTAGATAGAATATGATGGACATGGTTGTGCGAGCTCTAGAGCTGGTTCTTGGTAGGATGTATGCCTCCATTTTTCAGCTATAGTGAGTGTTAGTTTATTTATCTCAAACTTATCTCAAACTCAAAAGGGTGGTTACAAGCGGAACTTTACTTGGGTAGTTACAAGTAGGGCGTTACTAGGGTGGTAACAAGTAGGGGATTACTAGGGTGGTTACACGTAGAAGGTTACTAAGGTGGTAACAAGTAGGGGCTACAAGTAGGGGTTACTTGGGTGGTTATAAGTAGGACGTTACAAGGGTGGTTACGGGTGGGATCTTACTAGGGTGGCTACAAGTAGGGGATTACTATGGTGGTTACAAGTAGGACATTACAAGGGTGGTTACACGTAGAAGGTTACTAAGGTGGTAAAAAGTAATGGGTTTCAAGTAGGGGTTACTAGGGTGGTAATAAGTAGGACGTTACAAGGGTGGTTAAAGGTGGAACGTTACTAGGGTGGTTACAAGTAGGGCGTTTCTGGGGTTGTTACAAGTAGGAAGTTACTAGAATAGTTACAAGAAGGCCCTTACTAGGGTGGTTACAAGAAGGACCTTACTATAGTGGTTACAAGAAGGACGTTACTATGGTGGTTACAAGAAGGAAGTTACTAGGGTGGTTACAAGAAGGAAGTTACTAGGGTGGTTACAAGAAGGACATTACTAGAGTGGTTACAAGAAGGACGTTATTAGGGTGGTTACAAGAAGGAAGTTACTAGGGTGGTTACAAGAAGGACATTACTAGAGTGGTTACAAGAAGGACGTTACTAGAGTGGTTACAAGAAGGACGTTACTAGGGTGGTTACAAGAAGGACTTAACTATACGCCCTGAGACTGCTACTTTGGCCATTAATGCTATCCCAGGTCACCCTGGAACGTTGATCAACAGTGTTCTGTCAAGAAGCTCTGGTTAGTTCAGCAGGCCGCCAGGAAATATTCAAATTGATCAAGAGAAACTAAGGAAGGAAATACAAAGATCTGACGAGGCTAAGGAAACACTTCAGAGGCATGGATTGAAAATAACTGCAGCCACAGCGATATCGCACCGAAAAAACATCGCACACCAAAGGGTATGGCACACAAATGGATATGGCACACGAAATGAAATGGCACAGGAAATGATATGGCACACGAAATTATATTTCACACGAAAGAAAATGGCACACGAAAGGATATGGTACACGAAAGAATATGGCACAGGAAAGGATAGAATATGGCCCATGAAAGTAATGAAAATGGCACACGAAAGGATATGCACACAAAAGAATATGGCACAGGAAAGGATATTGCACACGAAAGCATATGGCACACAAAAGCATATGGCACACGAAAGAATATGGGACACGAAAGAATATGGCACACGAAAGGATATGGCACACGAAAGCATATGATACCCCACCACAGTGTCTGCCGACATAAGAGGACATACACAATTTTCCTACCATATATTGAAGACATTTCTTAATTCCGCTGGCATTTTAATTGGTCAATTTTTTTATATTTTTTTTTCTATTTGCAACACGTCAAGAAAAACAAATAAAATGTAGAAACATGTCTCTATGACTATCGCCTCACTAGAAAGGGTGGATTGATAGAAAGCACTAGAAACTCATAACGAGAAGAAGAAAAAAACTGAATTGTGAAGTCTGAGACTGTCCGCAAATTACTGATGATGATTTGAAAAGTCTGATTAACTATTCTATGTATACATTACACTTCATATTTATTTATTTAAAGATTGTCCCCAACTGTTTTTATGTCACGGACATGCCAACTGTGAGATCAATCATTTGTTAAGCTATAGTTGTGTACTTTTGCTTTTTGTTTGTTTGTTAACTGTTATTTAATTATTAAAATTAAGTATCGTCCCCTTTACAGAACGTTTCGTCTTACAACAGCCAACCTAGCACACCAGAACGTCTCTTCATACAACAGCCAACCTAGCACACCAGAACGTCTCTTCTTACAACAGCCAACCTAGCACACCAGAACGTCTCTTCTTACAACAGCCAACCACCAACCTAGCACACCAGAACGTCTCTTTTTACAACAGCAAACCACCAACCTAGCACACCAGAACGTCTCTTCTTACAACAGCCAACCACCAACCTAGCACACCAGAACGCCTCTTCTTACAACAGCCAACCACCAACCTAGCACACCAGAACGTCTCTTCTTACAACAGCCAACCACCAACCTAGCACACCAGAACGTCTCTTCTTACAACAGCCAACCACCAACCTAGCACACCAGAACGTCTCTTCTTACAACAGCCAACCACCAACCTAGCACACCAGAACGTCTCTTCTTACAACAGCCAACCTAGCACACCCGAACGTCTCTTCTTACAACAGCCAACCACCAACCTAGCACACCAGAACGTCTCTTCTTACAACAGCCAACCACCAACCTAGCACACCAGAACGTCTCTTCTTACAACAGCCAACCACCAACCTAGCACACCAGAACGTCTCTTCTTACAACAGCCAACCTAGCACACCAGAACGTCTCTTCTTACAACAGCCAACCACAAACCTAGCACACCAGAACGTCTCTTCTTACAACAGCCAACCTAGCACACCAGAACGTCTCTTCTTACAACAGCCAACCACCAACCTATCACACCAGAACGTCTCTTCTTACAATAGCCAACTACCAACCTATCACACCAAAACGTCTCTTTTTACAACAGCCAACCACCAACCTATCACACCAGAACGTCTCTTCTTACAACAGCCAACCACCAACTTATCACACCACAACGTCTCTTCTTACAACAGCCAACCACCAACCTACCACACCAGAACGTCTCTTCTTACAACAGCCAACCACCAACTTACCACACCAGAAAGTCTCTTCTTACAACAGCCAACCACCAACCTACCATACCAGAACGTCTCTTCTTACAACAGCCAATCACCAACCTAGCACACCAGAACGTCTCTTCTTACAACAGCCAACCACCAACCTATCACACCAGAACGTCTCTTCTTACAACAGCCAACCACCAACCTAGCACACCAGAACGTCTCTTCTTACAACAGCCAACCTAGCACACCAGAACGTCTCTTCTTACAACAGCCAACCACAAACCTAGCACACCAGAACGTCTCTTCTTACAACAGCCAACCTAGCACACCAGAACGTCTCTTCTTACAACAGCAAACCACCAATCTATCACACCAAAACGTCTCTTCTTACAATAGCCAACTACCAACCTATCACACCAAAACGTCTCTTCTTACAACAGCCAACCACCAACCTATCACACCAGAACGTCTCTTCTTACAACAGCCAACCACCAACCTATCACACCAAAACGTCTCTTCTTACAACAGCCAACCACCAACCTACCACACCAGAACGTCTCTTCTTACAACAGCCAACCACCAACCTATCACACCAAAACGTCTCTTTTTACAACAGCCAACCACCAACCTATCACACCAGAACGTCTCTTCTTACAACAGCCAACCACCAACCTATCACACCACAACGTCTCTTCTTACAACAGCCAACCACCAACCTAGCACACCAGAATGTCTCTTCTTACAACAGCCAACCTAGCACACCAGAAAGTCTCTTCTTATAACAGCCAACCACCAACCTAGCATACCAGAAAGTCTCTTCTTACAACAGCCAACCACCAACCTAGCACACCAGAACGTCTCTTCTTATTACAGCCAACCACCAACCTAGCACACCAGAACGTCTCTTCTTACAACAGCCAACCTAGCACACCAGAAAGTCTCTTCTTACAACAGCCAACCACCAACCTAGCACACCAGAACGTCTCTTCTTACAACAGCCAACCACCAACCTAGCACACCAGAACGTCTCTTCTTACAACAGCCAACCACCAACCTAGCACACCAGAACGTCTCTTCTTACAACAGCCAACCGCCAAGCTAGCACACCAGAACGTCTCTTCTTACAACAGCCAACCTAGCACACCAGAACGTCTCTTCTTACAACAGCCAACCACCAACCTAGCACACCAGAACGTCTCTTCTTACAACAGCCAACCACCAACCTAGCACACCAGAACGTCTCTTCTTACAACAGCCAACCACCAACCTATCACACCAAAACGTCTCTTCTTACAACAGCCAACCACCAACCTATTACACCAAAACGTCTCTTCTTACAACAGCCAACCACCAACCTATCACACCAAAACGTCTCTTTTTACAACAGCCAACCACCAAGCTACCCCACCAGAACGTCTCTTCTTACAACAGCCAACCACCAACCTACCACACCAGAACGTCTCTTCTTACAACAGCCAACCACCAACCTACCACACTAGAACGTCTCTTCTTACAAGAGCCAACCTACCACACCAGAACGTCTCTTCTTACAACAGCCAACCTACCACACTAGAACGTCTCTTATTACAACAGCCAACCACCAACCTACCACACTAGAACGTCTCTTCTTACAAGAGCCAACCTACCACACCAGAACGTCTCTTCTTACAACGGCCAACCTACCACACTAGAACGTCTCTTATTACAACAGCCAACCACCAACCTACCACACCAGAACGTCTCTTCGTACAACAGCCAACCTACTACACCAGAACGTCTCTTCGTACAACAGCCAACCTACCACACCAGAACGTCTCTTCTTACAACAGCCAACCTACCACACCAGAACGTCTCTTCGTACAACAGCCAACCTACCACACCAGAACGTCTCTTCTTACAAGAGCCAACCTACCACACCAGAACGTCTCTTCTTACAAGAGCCAACCTACCACACCAGAACGTCTCTTCTTACAATAGCCAACCTACCACACCAGAACGTCTCTTCGTACAACAGCCAACCTACCACCAGAACGTCTCTTCTTACAACAGCCAACCTACCACACCAGAACGTCTCTTCTTACAACAGCCAACCACCAACCTATCACACCAGAACGTCTCTTCTTACAACAGCCAACCTACCACACCAGAATGTCTCTTCTTACAACAGTTAACCTACCACACCAGAACATCTCTTCTTACAACAGCCAACCTACCACACCAGAACGTCTCTTCTTACAACAGCCAACCACCAACCTACCACCCCAAAACGTCTCTTCTTACAACAGCCAACCTACCACACCAGAACGTCTCTTCTTACAACAGCCAACCTACCACACCAGAACGTCTCTTCTTACAACAGCCAACCTACCACACCAGAACGTCTCTTCTTACAACAGCATACCTATTTACTGTTATACGTTTCTTGGCAGGTGTGCTGTACGTTAGGTTGCATTGCATATGTTTATTATGGAGAAATAAATAGATTGACACGGTAGTGAATGTTGAAAGTCTATACACAAAATATCTAGGTAATGTCTTAGTGACCGCACCCTTACAAAAGCAAAATTCCCATCTGCGTTGCGGCCACAAGACTTTCGTTCTGGACACACACAAAAACGAACAACAACAACTAACAAATTACAGCAAAGAAGAAGATATGATCGCGCCGGTAATTATAATAATGTTCGCTTTTGCGTTTGAGGCCCGTTGCGTCGGTCGGTCACATCCATGACCCACGACTGTGGCGTGGTTCAAGGGCTCGTCCAAGGCGGATGAGGACGTTACTATTTGCTATAGCATACTATTCGGGGGACGGCCTCTTCTGCGCTTCCAGCCGGTCGGGGGAAGGCTTTTGGCGCTGAGGAACAACTTGTGTAGTATCTTGTGGGCAGGGGTTTCCTGGTCCAAACGTACAACATGACCGAACAAAGTAACTCAGCGCCGGTCAAGTGTTTCTGAGATTGGGTGGAGGTCTTTTTTCACAGAGACCTCCAAGCTGCAGTTGTAGTCATGCCATCGGGTGCCCAGGGTACGCCGCTGGTTGCCCATGTAATACTGGTTAGCAATCCCCAGAATGACATTACGATGGGGTAGTTGAGAATGGACTTTTAAGCGTTGCGTAACAGATCAAAGGGCTTGCAATCTTGTGGGCAGTGAACCGTGTATCCAGACTGTTGCATACCCACCTATTAGAAGCAGAGTTCAAAACCCTGGACTGCGTAGTGCTTTTTTTTTTTATTGGTGGTGAATAAAATCATAAATTACATGCACAAGCGACATTTATTCTTCAACTCTCTTCAGGCCCTGGGCAGATGGATGTCGATGTTAGTCATTGTTTTTGTTTGTCTGAGTTGATAACTGGTTACAGCGCTTGTCTACTGCAGTAAAATAATTTGGTTCGCTATCATTGATCGCTATACGCTCATCCTACCATGCTGTAAACGGGTACCAAATCCATAATTGAGGGAGGCAACGCAGCCAGGACAGTAACTGGTCATTCTCTTCAGTAAAAGATCAGATGTAGTGCATTAAAGTCTAAGACTTTCTCCCCGACCGCAGTGTCGGTGTACAACTAGACTCTCTTTAATATGTTCATCATTATGTTTTCAACGCACCTACGAGAACGACCATTTTTTTCATCCAACATGAAGCGACCTAGTAACATTTATAGAATAAGGTTCCTGGTTTACCAATTATATTCTAAGTGAAATTCGTTTTAATTTGTGGAACGTTTATTTTTCCTTTTCATTCCTGCATTTTTCTTTTTAAATCCTGTTATTTTTATTATCAGTCATCATCATCATCTGATTGATCAATCCTGAGACGTGTTGTCAGGTTGTCCAAGCTTGTCTCTCCGTTTGACCCTATCTTCTGGTTGATCAGTCCTGAGGACTTGTAAGGTTGTCTGAATATGTCTCTCCATTGGACCCTATCCTCTGGTTGATCAGTTCTGAGACTGGCTGTAAGGATGTCTGAGCATGTTTCTTCGTTGGACCCTATCCTCTGCAGTTCTCTTATTTTCAACACAGGTTCACACTTTAATGTCCCTGCATGCATGATATGTAAAGGTGAGTCTTGGTCGCCCTTTTCCTCTTTTCCGTTGAATCAAGCCCTCTATTTTCTTCTGCATAAAACATTTATGTCACATATTGTGGCCGGCCAACTCAATCTTCGTTTTTGCATAATTTTCACTATTTATCTTTGTGTGTTTACCTATGTGAGGACATTGCCATTGGATCTTCTTTCTGCCCAACTCACTCTTTTCATTTACGGCAGCACCACAGTTCAAAAGATTATTTCTTTTCTTAGTTTTGTTCCGATATTCTTTAAGTTTACCAATCTATATTTTTCTCGAAAGAGTTTTCTTGCCAATACAGTCCTTGCATTAAGATATGTCTCATTGCTAGCATCTCCTGATTGCCCTAAATATTTAAACGTTTGTACATGTTCGAGTATTTCTTCATTGATGATTGTATTTATTTGCCAAAATATATTGGCTGTTACCATAGTATTTGTCTTCAATGGGTCTATTCTCGTGTCAAACTCTTTGGTTGTGCTGTTAATTCTTCCAGTCAGCATTTGCAACATTGCTACTGATAACCCCACTATCGCTTGGTTATAATTTGATGTCGTTAACTTTCATACCATTAATTTGGACACCCTTATTACAACTGCGAACTTCATTTTCCATCATCATCTTAGAAAATGCATTATAGTGACTCTGTGAAAACAAGCAGCCCTGTCTTATTTAAACAGATTATGTTAGTCATTCTTTGATTGACATAATAGTCTCTTCATTTTCATACAGGTTCTGGATTAACTTCATTTGTCGCTCTCTCTCTCACTTTCTCTCTGTCTTTCTCTCTCTCTCTCTCTTTCTTTCTCTCTCTGCTTCTCTCTCCCTATTTTATGCAACAACTGAAAAAATTTGCAGTAGTGGAGTAAAAATGTTATCATTAATTCTGCTTTGCATAATTAAATAATTAATAAAAAATCATTTATTTGTCACACACCTTTTTATCGTCATTGTTATAAACAAAAATCTTTCGTCTCGTCTTTCCGACAAACCGAAGAGGTCGTAGGGACATAACATCTCACTTTTGCCTCAGCCGAAAAGGTTGTAGGGACATCACATCTCACTTTTGCCTCAGCCGAAAAGGTCGTAGGGACATCACATCTCACCTTTGCCTCATGCTGAAAAGGTCGTAGGGACAATCACATATCACTTTTGCCTCATGCCGAAAAGGTCGTAGGAACATCACATCTCACCTTTGCCTCATGCTGAAAATGTCGTAGGGACAATCACATATCACTTTTGCCTCATGCTGAAAAGGTCGCAGGGACTTCACATCTCACTTTTGCCTCATGCTGAAAAGGTCGCAGGGACATCACATCTCACTTTTGCCTCATGCTGAAAAGGTCGCAGGGACATCACATCTCACTTTTGCCACATGAACCATTCGTTGCCACTTTTGTCTGTCAATCGCCATAACCTCAGAATCTTTCAAGGTTTTCTCCGCCAACTTTCGAGCATCATATGTCCAGAGCCGCTTGGTGAACACTCTTATTCTCTAGCCAGGGAATGTGCTTTTGAGTATCTTGTATGGTAGTCCACTAGTTCGTATTACATGGCCTTTTGCGAGTTTTGATTACTGATATGAGATCTTGATAAGGTCCGACGGAATGTAATTGTCTTGCGGACTTTCTCATCTGTGACACAGTCAGGTCAGGTCAGGTCAGGTCAGGTCATCCCGTAACCGGTGAGGTCGTTGGGGCACACATGAAGACATCCTTACAACTGCACGCCATCCCTCTCTGTCAGATGCCGCCACCTGTGACTCTTCTGGTCGGAGACTGGTCCATTCCTTTATGTTGTCTTCCCATCTATTTTTGGGCCGGTTTCTTCGTCGTCTGCCATGCACCTTCCCGTGGAGGATTGTGTTTGCAAGACCATTTGATCTCGATATGTGACCGTACCAAGTGAGTTTCCTTCTTTTGACAGTTGCCAAGAGATCTTCGAAAGGCTATATTGCCGTCGTAATTCTATTTCGGATTTCCTCGTTTGTAACTCGATCTTTGTACGTGACGTTTAAAAGTCTTCGGAAACATCTCATCTCCAAGGCCTGTATCCTTCGTTGAAGGTCAGCTGTAACTGTCCATGTCTCACACGCATAGAGAAATATTGACAGGACCAGTGTACGCATTAATCTGATTTTCGTGCGTAGTGCTAACCGTTTATCTTGCCAGATTTTGTTAAGCCGTGCAAGCGCCGCTATTGTCTGTGCTTTTCTGGCCAATACTTCACATTTTGATTCTTCATCACTGACAATCGACCCAAGATATTTAAAACGCTCAACTACTTCGAGTTCTTGACCGTTTGCTTTTATCTTGCTGTTTAAGCCTGTAGCGTTGTTTGTCATTAGTTTTGTCTTTCCAGCGTTTATCTCCATACCATAGACAAGAGCTGTTTCATCGAGCCTTCTGACCCATTCCTGGAGTTCTGCTTCTGAACAGTGCTTGTAAGATATTCCAAGGAACCACCTGAAGCATCTTCTAAAACGGATGTTCTTCAACATGAGTAGTCAGGTGTCGTTCAAGTTAGGTTATGTAAGAGACGTGTTCAATTGAAACCAGACCAAACTGCACCAAGTGAACATACGTACGATGTGCATGATGACGTCACTTTTTGTGTAAACAGCCCATACCAACCGTCAAGTTTGCAAAATGACATTATCATCCGACTAATAGTTTCCTCAGCAGACCGTTGAAAGCATGGCGGGTGTGATACCGAATCCGTCTAGAGTTGATCAGCGAGCGGTGATTCGGTTTCTAACAGCTGAAGGATGTTGACCAGTTGACATTCATCGCAGAATGCAGACAGTGTATGGTGACAAAAGTGTGTCGAAGACAATAGTGAAGAACTGGACAACGATGATTAAAGAAGGACGTGAGTTAACGAAACAATATGCGCCTGATCTAGTCTCGGAAGATCTTTCGTTAACTCACGTCCTTCTTAAAACATCGTTGTCTAGTTCTTCACTGTTGTCTTCGACACACTTTTGTCACCATACACTGTCTGCATTTTGCGATGAATGTCAACTGGTCAACATCCTTCAGCGTATTGAAACCGATTCAGCGTTCCCTGATCAACTCTGGACGGATTCCGTATCACGCCCGCCATGCTTTCAACGGTCTGCTGAGGAAACTATGATCGGGGGATAATGACATTCTTCAAACTTGACGGTTGGTACGTGTTGTGTAAACCAGAAGTGACGTCATCCTGCGCATCGTACGTATGTTCACTTGGTGCAGTTTGGTCCGGTTTCATTTGAACACGCCTTGTATATATCATTATTTCCATGGTAACGGTTCCGCAGATCAAACTTGAGAACCACTGCTCAAGACAAACTAAACAGAAGTCGACTTTAGAAGTCGACCACCAGAATTGAGCAAAATATGCTTGTATCACACATCTGAAACACTTTAACGATTACAATACCACGCACTGGCTTTCTGGAACACTGATATCGTCAGAGCCCCAGAATCGTATTCGCTCACTCTGCAGCTCCAATGCCCAGTGCATCATCGGGTTGCCCGAACGGAGGATAATCTGGCGTTCCAAAGAAAACAGCGTTACGCTGCAACAATAAAGGGCTGGTGCAGTTTTAGGTATAGTGAGTTGAATAGCTGTCTTGTATGGGTACTTCTGTTCAGAGAATAAACCCACAGACAGACAGACATGGCTGAACTGAGGTGATGAACAACCAGAGATGAATAGGTTAGCTCGACAGACAGACTTCACGAAAACCTGAAACAAACAATATGTGGCATTTTAAGTAACCAGACAGAGATCACAGGCAGAGATTAAGAGATGGACGGTGGCAGAAGTGAATTGATGGATGAATTAATGGGTGAACGAACAGATGAATGGTTTTATGGATGAATGGATAGACGGCTAAATGGAGAAATGATGATATGGACGAATGGAAGTGTTAGATGGTGAATGGTTAGATGGCTAAATGGCTAAATGGTTAGATGGTGAATGGTTAGATGGATGAATGGTTAGATGGCTAAATGGCTAAATGGTTAGATGGATGAATGGTTATATAGATAAATGGTTAGATGGATGAAGATGTGAATAAATGATGAAATGGATAAATGGTTAGATGGATAAATGGTTAGATGGATTAATTGTTATTTGAATGAATGGTTAGATTGATAAATTGTTTAATGGAGGAATGGTTAGATTGATTAATTGTTATATGAATGAATGGTTAAATGGATTAACTGTTGTATGAATTAATGGCCAGATGAATTAATTGTTATATGGATAAACTGTTAGATGCATTACATTGTTATATGGATGAATGATTACGTGGAATTTTATTTATATGGATGAATGGTTAGATAGATTAACTGTTGTATGAATTAATGGTTAGATAGATTAATTGTTGTATGGATGAATGGTTAGATATGTGGATCGTGAGTTGGATCAATGATTGGATGGCTAATTGAATAATTAGATGGATATGTTGACGAATGGTTAGATGGTCGAGTGTTTAGCTAGATAATGAGATGGTGGGTGAATAGGTTGATGGATATCTGGATGAATAGATGGATAAATGATTGAATGGATAGAGGGACGAACGGGTGGATAAATGGGTGGTTGGATTGATGTATGAATTGATGAATGGTTGGGTGGATGTATGAATGGATGTTGAATGTATAGATGGATATATGTTGGATGGATGCGTGGATGGATGGATTAATGAATAGATGAATGGTTAGATGGATAGTTGAATGAATAGATGGATGGATGAATAGATACTTGGGTGGATTGTTTAGACGGTTGGAGGGTTGTATCAACAAATGAAAAGACGGATGGTTAGATAGATGGATTGATTTATGGATGTTAGCTGGATGAACGGATAGATGGATATATGAATGGATGAAGAAATGGATGGATTTGAATGATGTAGGTATGGATGAACAGATAGATGGATGGATGGTTTGATATATGGTTGGATGGATGGTTGGATATATTGTTGCATGGAAGGTTGGATGAATGGGTGGATTAATGGATGGATAGAAGGATGACTAGATGGATGGTTTAACGAACAGATGGTTGGATGGATGGTTGGATAATTGGATGGATTGTTTGATAATTGGATGGAGGGATGGTTAGTTCGATGGATGGTTAGTTAGATGAATGAATGGATGGAAGAATGGATGGGTAATGGATGAAAGGACAAAGAGATTAGAATGACGAGGGAATGGATAAATAGTGTTAATGTATGGATGGATGGATGGATGGATGGATGGGTGGATAAAAGGAGAAGGGACTTGAATGAGAGAAGGACGGATGAATATATGGATGGATAGATGGATGGGTGTGTGGATGAAGGGAGAGAGATATTTGAATGCGGAAGGGACGGATGGGTAGATGGATCGATGGATGGTTCAATAGATGGTTTGATAATTGGTTGGGCAGATGGTTGGGCAGATGGTTGGGCAGATGGTTAGGCAGATGGTTGGGCAGAGGGTTGGGCAGATGGTTGGGCAGATGGTTGGGCAGATGGTTGGGCAGATCGTTGGGCAGATGGTTGGTCGCATGGTTGAGTGGATGGTTGGGCAAATGGTTGGGCAGATGGTTGGGCAGATGATTGGGCAGATGGTTGGGCAGATGGTTGGGCAGATGGTTGGGCAGATGGTTAGTCGCATGGTTGAGTGGATGGTTGGATGAATGAATGAATAAATGGATGAATAATTGAATGAATAATTGAATTAATAAATGGATGAATAAATGGATGAATAAATGGATGAATAAATTAATGGTTTAATGAACAGATGGATGGATGGGTGGACGGTTAACGAGAACACATTGTATTCCTGCCTCTTACAAGAATACATGAGTACACGTATGTGAACATTGAAAGGCAAAGCAAGGCAAAGGCGGCCGTCCAGCGTAGACGATGACTGCATAATTTATTTTGCTAGCGTTATTTTTAGTAAGGATTAACTGCGCTACTTCTTATCCTCACTCTCTCGTCTCGTGCCGCCCAATTCCAGTGGCAAGTCAAAGATGTGTACATTAGAGGCATGTAAAAGGACAAGGACACTTGCACTAAGGTCGTGCCAGAGGCAGAAACAACAGTACCACTGTAGTCGGCGAAATTGTGGCAAATGACGACTGAACATGGCGCTAACAACTTCATCATGTAAAGAGAATTGTTACAGGCATCAATATACGTGGTCAGGAGGTAAGCATGCCAGACAATAAGTGGGCACGTAAAGTGACGTCTGGGTGGCCCTACACCTATACTTGTCGCCCGGGACGTCCAAACAATGAGATGGAGAGATGTCCTGCCCCAAAACCTTGGTCCTGCGTGGTATTTAAAGGCAAAGGACACGGATAAATTTAGGCTATATTTGGCTACCTGGCATAGGACACATAGCATGTGACCCTAATGAAAACTAGGATTATAGTATTACAGTACAGTACCAATATACTTTCAACAAGAGGAAAAAGGGGGGGGGGCGGTGTAGAAAAGAGTGATGGAATTGGTAATATAAGATCACCAATCTGGAGCTGTTGGTGTGGTCTATCCATCTCCACTGTCTGCTTTATCCATCTCCACTGTGTAATTTATCTAAACTGTGATAATTTATACATTTTTACCCAATAGATATGTTTCATTGGCTTGTGTCAGGTTCAACATTATGATCTGTTTCAATGGCTAGTGCCAGGACTAACATTGTGATCTGTTTCATTGGTTTGTGTTAGGTTTAAAACTGTGATCTGTTTTACTGGTCTGAGTCATGTCTAAATGTGTGATCTATTTTATTGGCTTGTGCTAGGTTTAACATTGTGATCTGTTTTACTGGCTTGGGTCATGTTTAACATAGTGATCTGTGTCATTGGCTAGTATCAGGTTTAACATTGTGATCTGTGTCATTGGCTAATATCAGGTTTAACATTGTGATCTGTTTCATTGCTAGTATCAGGTTTGACATTGTGATCTGTTTCATTGGCTTGTGCCAAGTTTAACATTTTGATCTGTTTCATTGGTTTGTGCCAGGTTTAACATTATGATCTGTGTCGTGTCTAATCTGTTCTGGGTACAATATGTTCGCAAGATCAGAGAACACAGAGAAACATAATGTCAAACAACAATGAATCTACAGAGAACCCTTTCAATGAAATGTGTGAGAAGACAATAGCGTATGTTTCCTGGCAGGTTTTTGGGTGTTTTTCTGTGTAAATACATATCGCGTATATGCTGTCTGGAGAATTGGAGAGAAGAGAAGGTCATTACTGCTGGCTAGAATAGTTCAAGTCAAAAGGTATCCATGGAAACCACTTTACTAGTGACAGATGCAAAGGAAGTTGAATACTGCAGAAGCGCTATTATAAACAATTGTGAAAACGTTTGCCACCGGACCAGGACTGGAAAGGTCAGAGTTTATGAGCGGGAAAGGTCAAAGTTCCTGTAATTTCCTCGTTGCAAATATCAAAGTACCACGTGATTGCTTCACGTGACATTTAGTGACTGGGGTCTATGATCTTCTGCTTGTTGAACTGAAAACTCCATTGTGTCTCATTGGTCTGTCATTGGATGTTGGGAGACATGGCATGTGTGATGTGGTACATGCATGTGTGTGTAGTTGGTGTGCCTTAGTGTATGTGTATGTGACGTGTGTGTAGTTGGTGTGCCTTAGTGTATGTGTATGTGACGTGTGTGTAGTTGGTGTGCCTTAGTGTATGTGTGTGTGACGTGTGTGTGTGATGCGTATGTGTATGGTCCGCGTGTGCATGGTGAATGTGATACGTGTATGTGTGTGGTGTGTGTGTGTGTAGTCGCATGTGTGTGGTGTGTCTGTATTGAGTGTACGTATTTATATCTTTATATGTGGTTTGCGTCTGAGCAATTTATGTGAGTGTAGTGTGTGTGGTTTATATGTGTATGGTTTGTGTGTGTGTTTGAGTGTAGTGTGTGGTTATGTAAGTGAACTGTGTGTTTTATGTGTGTGGATTTTGTGTTGGGTGAGGGGGGAAGGGGGGGGGGGGGTTATTCTTGTTTGTATGTATGTGTGTGTGTGTGTATGTGGTTTGTGTGTGTATGGTTTGTGTGAGTGTGGTTTGTCTGAGTATGGTTTGTGTGTGAACTTGGTTTGTGTGGGTGATTTGTATCCACTTGCATCCACCTAGTAAGGAAGGACTTACAAGTATGTCTCATAATGAAACCCAGCTGCATAATGATAACATTTGTAGATACTGTCGGCTGTTTGGTCTTTCACCAGAGTTTGAGTACCTCCATTGCACGAGTGCTTTCCAGATGTGTTCTTGCGTGTGATAGAGACGACATAGGACCACTGCCACGCTGAGAGCATGTGGTATGAGACGACTAACAGAATAGTCTAACTTCTTAGAGCAGAAGCTTCTCCAACTCATGGTATTGCACAGTCTGCTATTCACAATCACCAAACGGTACGCCTGATGAGCATGGGGTGACCTTCTGACTTTGAACAAAAGCTCTAGAAACAAGTCATCCACATATAGTGATAGCTCTAGAAACAAGTCATCCACATACAGTGATAGGTCTAGAAACAAGTCATCCACATATAGTGATAGCTCTAGAAACACGTCATCCACATATAGTGATAGCTCTAGAAACAACAGCCTTCTGAGTTCCATGGAAACAAGTAAATACAATGTCTTTCTTTCTCCTTCTATCATCCAGGGGTGCATAGGCCATCAACCAACCTTCGCCAAGCAGCTCTGTCCTGTGCAATCTTTTGCACTTCATTCCAGACTTTTCCAATTTTCTTTACTTCAGACTACAGATCTCGTCTCTATGTAATGCTTGGTCTTCCTATGCCTCTATTGTCTGGTAAATAGTGGCCTGTGGCTTTCTTAATCTATGACCTATCCATCTCCACTTTCTTCCTAATATTTCCTGTTCCAATTTACCTTGTCCCGCTCTCTCCCACAGTCTGTCGTTTGTAACTTTGTCAAACCATTTTATACCAAGAATATTTCTCAAGCATCTGTAGACAAAACCCTGCAGTCTCCTGTCATTGCTTTTGGTGATCTTCCATGTTTCCGCTCCATACAGCAGGACTGGCTTCACATTTGAATTGAAAATCCTTATTTTGTCTTCCTTCTAATTTCCTTGGAGTTCCATATGGGTTTCAACATTCCGAATGCAGCTCTTGCTTTTTGTATCCTTGTTTTTATAGCCTTGTCTGGATACAATAGTCTTGTGAATTTTATAGAAAGCTTTAGAAACAACAACCTACTGAGTTTGAACAGAAGTTCCAGAGAAACAATAACATATTGAGGTTAAAAGAAATAGAAATAATAACCTAATGAGCTCTAGAAATAACAACTTAATTAGTTCGAACTAATGCTCTAGAAACACAAACTTTATGAATTTGAACAAAAGCTCTAGAACCAATAACTTTAAGATTTTGAACGAAAACTGGAGATCAATATGATGAGCAGCGCATGAGCTGCAGTGGTCAGCGACCCATAGCTGACTGCTAGCGTCAGGGCCAGCGAACCAGAGCTGACAAGACCCTTCTACATCTCCATGCGGTGATCCTGGATAACAGACTGCAGCAGGGCAGACTGGCTAAGAAGAAGGGATCGAAGAGGGAATGCGAGCCCGGTACTCAAAAAATGCTTGCTGAAGTCGGTTGTGTTGGACCGAAAGGTGCAAATATCGCAGCCAAGCTGTAAACTACAACACAACGCATGCCGTTCTCTGGACTACATTCTGCTACTTACCCTTTCAGGGTTTGGTAGTGGGAGATTGAGAACGAACGAAGAAAAAGAAGAAGAAGAAGAAGAAGAAGAAGAAGAAAGAAAACTGTAGAGTAACAAAAGCCTTGTTCAACAGTAAATAGACGATAGCGGTTTCTCTGTATATCCTGCTATCTTTCTCTATCTCTCTCTCTCTCTCTCTCTCTCTCTCTCTCTCTCACACACACACACACACACACACACACACACGTATTTCACTTTATCCGTATCGATAACAACTAACTAACATTTTAACACGTGTTCAAATTAAAATCCATCTTCAAATATTTAGTGTCACATAGAAGAACAAGGGGACGAAGTGGTCTCGACGCAAGGTGTTCGCGTCGGGTGCTGGGGGTCGCGGGTTCAAATCCCGGTGGAGACCGGATTTTTTTTTACGTAGATCCTCCGGTAAATATTTTCCCTGATCTCTGGGGAGTGAGATCAGACACCAGTGTTCAGTGGCGCGCACGTTAAAAATTCCTTAGCTGTTGGACGTCGAAAAGTGTAGATCTAACGGTTGTAGTGTAGTTTCAAATTATTCTAGTGATTCTCGCCCAACTGAGAATAATTTCGCAAAAAGGAGACTGCGGCAATAACATTGGGTCTGTGTTATGTGGTTAGCGGAGCGACGTAGATGGCGCCTGACATGCTGCAGGACTACCTTGCTCTAATTTACGCTTCCACCTCCAGAGAGAGATAAAGAGATGAGATTAGATAGATAGATTAGGAGGGGGGGGGGGGAATATGACAAAATCGTTGATATCACGGTTTTCTGAGGAATTCAATTATTGAAAACACAGACGGTTGAAAAGAGATGGTTGTCTGAGACACATATAACGCGTTGGACGAAATATCTTAAATATCAGATAGCATTGATTTATTATTGTCAAATGTAATAAAGACTTTTCTTTGTTTCATCTTCATCGTGATCGCCATCATCATCATTATCTCCACCATCCTTATTACCATCGTCATCACCACCATTATCCACCGTTGGTGTTGAAACGCCCTGTTGAAACAGCTTATCGTACACTGACAACTTATCGTACACTGACAACTTATCGTACACTGACAACTTATCGTACAATGCCAACTTATCGTACACTGACAACTTATCGTACAATGACAACTTATCGTACACTGACAACGTATCGTACAATGACAACTTATCGTACACTGACAACTTATCGTACACTGACAACTTATCGTAAACTGACAACTTATCGTACAATGACAACTTATCGTACACTGACAACTTATCGTACACTGACAAGTTATCGTACACTGACAACTTATCGTACAATGACAACTTATCGTACAATGACAACTTATCGTACACTGACAACTTATCGTACAATGGCAACTTATCGTACACTGACAACTTATCGTACACTGACAACGTATCGTACAATGACAACTTATCGTACACTGACAACTTATCGTACAATGACAACTTATCGTACACTGACAACTTATCGTAAAATGACAACTTATCGTACACTGACAACTTATCGTACACTGACAACTTATCGTACACTGACAACTTATCGTACAATGACAACTTATCGTACACTGATAACTTATCGTACACTGAGAACTTATCGTACACTGACAACTTATCGAACACTGACAACTTATCGTACAGTGACAACTTATCGTACAGTGACAGTGTATCGGACAATGACAGCGTACTAGACAATGACAGCTTACCGGTACCACCAAAGGCAGAGTTCAGGTCCAATACTGCTTGGTAGATTACATGCGCACCTCAAAGCTGCACCCTGTCCAGAGATTAATAAGCCGCAGAAAGGAAACCACCGAAACCACCAACAAACGAAGTATGAATAGCCACAATATGAGTCCCAAAAGCACAGGAGGGCAACTTGACCAGATGCATGTGCAGAACACAGGAATCGCTATTGGTTACCTGCCATCGGCTACTGATCTGCCTTACTGATTACCGGAATTCCGGTAATATCAATTTTCGTCTGCTTGTTTCCGGCACACCTGTTTATGTGAACTTGCATTCTTGAGGGTAAGTCAGTAAGTAGATCACAAACTGAGATGGGCTTGCTTAC
This sequence comes from Ariolimax columbianus, assembly GCA_036924085.1. NCBI lineage: Eukaryota > Metazoa > Mollusca > Gastropoda > Stylommatophora > Arionidae > Ariolimax > Ariolimax columbianus. Next base: position 10,521,539 of record JAVGWX010000008.1, read on the forward strand.
AAATGCTGGTGTGGGTTCCTAAAGGTGTCATTTGATGGTAGCAACATATAGCTTTGTGATTGCTCTATGTAGAAGACTCAAGGTGTTGCGTCGCATCTAGCACCGTCATGTCGCTGGAAAATCGCATTTACGTCGCCTATTGGCGTACCCCTCACAGGCCGGACCGTCGGAATTTGTAGGCTCGCAGAGGGAGCTGATGGAGGAACCTTCTCAAGAGATGACCGAACTATCGCACCTTCTGTCTGGACATGTTTTCGACGCATGGGATGGAAGAGACCCTTCTGCGAATGTCGTCGTTTTTAACTGTGTCTTTTTTGGAGACGCCGGTTACTGAAATTGAATCAGAGATCAGTACCTGGTACGAGATAGCCTAAAGCTGTTCATTTGCCCGTTCCAGTCAATCTGGTCGCTCCATGTTGTTGTTAGAAGCTAATGGTTCTGGGCCGAGTCGGGCTTGGCTACCAAACCCTAAAAGAGCTTAAGTAGCAGAATGTAGTCCAGAGAACGGGATGCATTGTGTCGTAGTTTACAGCTTGACTGCTATATTTGCACCTTTCGGTCCAACACATCCGACTTCAGCAAGCATTGTTGAGTACCGGGTTAGCATTCCCTCTTCGATCCCTTCTCCTTAGCCAGTCTGCTCTGTTGCAGCCTGTTATCTAGGATCACCGCATGGAGGTGTAGAATGTTCTTTGCAGCTGTAGTTCGTTGGCCCTAACGCTAGCAGTCAGCTATGGGTCGCTGACTGCTGCAGCTCATGCGCTGCTCAGCGACTTGATCCCGAACATGTTAATTGATGTATAGGTGCTTAAGTAACGTTATCTGGGCCTTGTTAATTCGTGATGACCATTCTTAGGTATCGGGTTACAATGTTCTTCTTACATCCGAAGGTGAACGGGGTCTTCCTAGCTGTAGTGTAATGTGAGGTTCCTCAGTAAGTTCACCACTATGGTGATTACAGCGTGGGATCCCCAGCTCGATAACCAAGCTGCTCTTACACAGTCAGTTTCGGGGAACACCAACGGTGACACGAGGTTCAGTCCTTATAATGTGCTCTCCTGTGTCTGTACTGGCCTTCCTTTCAGACTTTCATTTGGGCATCAGTATTGAATATTGTCCTGGGATTTACAAGGCTCTAGGAAACATTGTACTGGTTCCTGGAAATTGTCTCGATCATTCTATATCGACCATTATTCATTTCATTGCACCATTGAAGGGACAAATCCCAAACATCTACAAGGATTAATAGACACTACAAAAACGAATATTGAATATGTAATTATATCTTATCCTTTTCTCTTTTATTCTGCATGTGTTCTTAATATGGGCGTTGACTCAAGTATGCTAAATGTTCTGAACAGAACTAAGCGGGCTTGGCTTTTAAAAAATAAATACTCGTTCGTGACCACGAAGCGTGACGGGGAGCGTATCGATTGGTGATCTCCAAGGACAAACTGCATCTCCTCCCCAATCCCACCCCCTTTCATCTTTCCCTAACCCTATCAAAATTATTTACTCTTCAGATCTGGAAAGCGTTTTACTTTGAACAGGGAAAAGAACATATTGGTTTATCTTTAAGTGAAAATAGAATACATTCAGATTTTTAAAATATTTTCTTTTAATCGGTAATAATTTATTTGATGGGATAACTACAATTTAATTATAGAGTGAGTGCGAGGTATGGACAGAATAGCTTAAAGGTTTGATGGAGAGAATAGCTTAACGGTTAGACGGACAGAATAGCTTAACGATTAGACGGACAGAATAGATTAACGGTTAGATGGAGAGAATAGCTTAAAGGTTTGATGGACATAATAGCTTAACAGTTTGATGGAGAGAATATCTTAATGGTTAGACGGAAAGAATAGCGTAACGGTTTGATGGAGAGAATAGCTTAACGGTTATACAGACATAATAGCTAAACGGTTTGGTGGATAGAATAGCTTAACGGTTTAATGGATAGAATAGCTTAACGGTTTGGTGGATAGAATAGCTTAACGGTTTGGTGGATAGAATAGCATAGCGGTTTGGTGGATAAAATAGCTTAACGGTTTGGTAGATAGAATAGCTTAACGGTTTGGTGGATAGAATAGCTTAACGGTTTGGTGGATATAATAGCTTAACGGTTATACAGAAAGAATAGCTTAACGGTTTGATGGACAGAATAGCTTAACGGTTATACAGAAAGAATAGCTTAACGGTTTGATGGACAGAATAGCTTAACGGTTATACAGACAGAATAGCTTAACGGTTTGGTGGACAGAATAGCTTAAAGGTTATACAGACAGAATAGCTTAACGGTGTGATGGACAGAATAGCTTAACTGTTATACAGACATAATGGCTTAACGGTTTGATGGACAGAATAGCTTAACGGTTATACAGATAGAATAGCTTAACGGTATGGTGGATAGAATAGCTTAACAGTTATACAGATTCTCCCCGTTATTCTGGTAAATGATTCCGTTCTGATGATGTCATTACCTATTCCCCGTCTGACACAACCGTACTTTAGGGGGATGTAAATAGTCAGTCTATGCTAGCTCTTCGTTGCAAGATAAACTTACAAGGGTGTTATTTGCACAAAGTATTCAAATACCCTTCACAGAGAAAAAGACAAATATAGACATCCGGAAAGAGTGGAATATAGAGGAGAACTGGTTTATCAATTCCATTTTGGCAAGAAAATGTAAATACTTTGGTTACATCAAGAGACACAACGGTCTTGAGAGACCAGTAATGAAAGGTATGGCGCCAGGCAAAAGAGGCAGGGGTAGACCAAGAAGACGATGGTACCAAGATATCCAGGAATGCCTGGGTATGACTGGCGGAGGCCGGAGCCTTGGCAATGGAAAGAGTTTCTATCAGACTGTTATGGGAGCGATGTTCTATCAAAGACATGCTGCATGATGAATTCAATCATTATTGAGACCATGCTGAAAAGCTCTTATGAACAGTTTGGAAAATAGCTTTGGTTCCCCCGATACCATTTTGAGAATCATTGATTCAAGGAAAATCAGTTAATATTTCATATTTGCTAGCAGCTTAGGAAATCAAGGACAGGCATCACTTCCGTTACGGGATAGGGGTAAATGGCTCGTTTGAATCTCTTTAAAAGAAACCGTAAAAGGGATATAATAATATGTCATTTGCAAAAGTGATAATAACAGATAAAATAAAAAATAAGTATTATGCTGATAAATAAGTAAAGGTTAATATCGTTTGATGTCTGCATTGAAGCATTGCAGTTATCAGTTATCTTCGATTTCCTAGCAAGCACATGAAGTGAGATCTAGTGATATGTGTTTGAATAAATGCGCGGTAAAAGTAGTCCCTAGCAGACAATGCTATTGGGGATGAAGTGTTAGCGATTTCATTGTACAAGGCCTTGAATTTTTAATGAGTTAGTCATGGTGGTGGGGAGATGGGATGGGCAGTGCTCTTCCTCACTGCGGTGAGAAGCTAGAGTTCTGCCATTCTGTCACCTCAGGATGTTACATAGACGGTGAACGGTCCGTGAACGGTCTGTTAAACACATTTGCTTATTGCATAACTTGTTTGCTATTATTTATATTTTAATATTCTTTTTTTTAATAATATAATACACCATGGACTGGATAGCAGCTCTTTGACAACATTTGGAAGAAATTCCAGAATTGGAGGGTGACATCTCTTAAGAGATGATCTGGAATATGTCGCTGAAAGAGTCAATGATTGGAAAGTGGACAAATGGGGCCATTTGCCTGGCATCCATTTTCATACACAGTTTGTTGTTTGTAATTCCCATTTTATGTACGTTATTATGTACAACAATTAATGAAATAATTAACAAACAAAAAACGTTTTCAGTTTTCAAGCGGGAAAACCACTTAAGGACATCCTGTATGAAAGATGTGATATATTATCATCGTATCTATGTTTCGCCAGAACTCTCTACTTAAACGGACCCCAGCCATTTCCAGGTTGCGGTATTGCTGAAGCTAACGTTAATTCGTCGCTTCGTCGAGTAGGATAATTAGAATAATATACCCAAATACGCATAAGAAAGCCAAGGATATCTTTGAGAAATATTGAAATAAAAGATTCCAACATAAAACAAAAAGAAAAGTATTAGACGCCATTGTAAAGTTAACCCTAATAGAATTGGTCTGAAACACGAGAAACAATAGAACTGCCAAGGCGGTATTCACTTTAAAAATGGTGTTGTTTGAACAGACTTGAAGAATTGAAGTAGTTTGATTAGACCAGTAATGGGGAACTGTTGGAGAGCACCAGAAAACATTAGTGGAAAGGGTATGAGACGGAGAATAGACTGGAGTTTGGTAAAGCACATTAAACGAAATCAACTGATTCAATTACAAGACAGTCTCTATTCTGAGGTAATGTAAAGTAAAGTGAAGTAACCCATAGCATTACTGCCGTAGGGGTGTGAGGTGTTAGCAATCTCAGAAATCAAAGGTTCGGCTATATGAGGGCGGTAGCCATCTCCTCTCTCTCTTGCCGCTTTTACTTCCCGGACTGAACCGGTATCCATTTAAGGCTGGATCGACCCGGGAGCCGTTGCGGTCTGAAAAAACTTTATGAGATATGTAAAGTAAAAAGTAGGTAGCATTTCCTTTGCATAACGTCACTTCTTACAACCGGAAACTTATTTGGCTGGTATAAGTTTCTTGGGAAGTAGGTCGGTTGCCATTACTTTCTGTACGAGAAGAAGCGAAGAAAAACTAATGTCTGCCAAACTTGGACACGAGCGAGGATTCGAACTGGGTGCGCTGGGATTGTGAAACGGACGCTTCATCCATTGACGATGTAGTCTCCATGAAATACGTCAGGCAAGAGAAATAGTGATCAACCAAAACATACACGAAACTGTTCTTTTGAGTATAATGTTTGGTTTCGGCCATTTATAGTGCAATTAAGAGTTTGTGCTTTTGTAGAACTAGCAAGGTTCGTATACGTCTTCTTCTGCGTTCGTACTCAATCTCCCGCTACCAAGCCCTGAACAGGGGTTTGCAAAGTAGCAGGATGTAGTCCAGATAACGGAATGCGTTGTGTCGCTAGTTTACACATTAACTGTGATATTTACACCTTTCGGTCCAACACATCCGTCTTCAGCAGGGTGTGGTTCGTAATATGGTTCGTTTGTAGTATAGGTATAGCACTAAAACGAGGGTAAGTCAGTAAGTAGGTCACACATTGATGTGGGATAACTTAAAAATGTAGTTGATAGTTTTTGAAGGTGTCATAAAGGGGCAGCATCGTCCGGCTTCTTGATTACTGTGGGTAGCGCACAATAGGTTTCAAATGCACGTCCGCAGTTCAAATGCAAAATGGTGCCAGCGAGCACAGAGTATACAATCAAAGAACAGTCTGCCGCCGCCATGCCGGGGGGGGCGGGGGGGGGGGGGATGGGGGGATGGGGAGAAGGGGCGGTTGTGAGGCATAAACACTTTTTTACAAAGAATATTCATAATAAATGCTTCCTGTTTACTACAAGAAATGTTTGCAGCGTAAAGCGATGCGTAACTTTGGTTTATATATTTTCCCAAGGACGCTCAAAAATTGCTGATGAAGCCGGACCTAGCCATCCTGTTTGGATTGCAACGGAAGCATCTGTGAAGCGGGTGAGGGAGATCATTCCAGTTGACAAGACAGTAATATAGATAGTGCAGCAACTGCAAAGGGTGTTCGCGTAGTTTAGCCTAAATCATAACGCATAATCCTACCTTCCTGCGATACGTTACCCTAATAATGAAAAGGTTGAACTTGAAGTGCAAATATAACTGAGACTGCAAGTTAAATACTTATATGTTGCAGGTTTTTCTGCACTGATAAACCAATGAAATAAAGTGTTGATGCAAATTGTGTTGAGGGATATGAAATAATACGAGTGCAATAATAAATGGTTTTGAAGTTTGTATCACATAGTTTTTAGTTTCGTTTTGTTTTGTGTTTTTAAATCATTTGTGACCTATTTACTGACTCGTAACATGTCTGATTATCATTACTGTAGAACAAAAAGCCACCATATGTGAACAGAGTAGCTACCATATGGTGAGCAGAGTGGCTATATCTAGCCACGCCCAGCACCATATGTTAGCTAGCTCTGTTCAGATACTAACTTCAATGCGATCACTCATTAATGAAGATATATTCAAGTTAACTGAAAGTGTATGAAAGATGGAGCAGGAGAAGGTGGAGAATAAGGTGTGAAAGAAGGAAATAAAGAAGTTTCTAGAGCTGTCTTTTAAACTCAGCATGTTAATCCACATCCAGATGGCTAATCTACACAGGGCAGGCTAATCCACGCCAAGCAGGCGAATCCACACCCAACATGATAAACCACATCCAGCAAGCTAATTCAAACCTTACAGGTTAATCCACATCCATTACGCTAATTCACATCCAGCAGGCTAATCCAAACACAGCAGGCTAATCCACGCACAGCATTCCGGCAGGTAATCCACACCCAACAGACGTCTTGTCTCTGCGAATGGTGATTTATGAATTATTACGAGTTGAACTTTCAACCGAGAATGAGTGATCGATCCCCTGCTGTTAGACGTCTCTTAGTGAAACAGTAGTCCTATTATTTCATCTGCCACACACGGAACCTCTCAAAAATCTGTCGGACAATCTGTTCGATGGGTGAGATAGCTAGTTAGGGGCCAGAACAATGCTCAGAAACCAATGGGTAACTAATGAACGTAAACTGCCAAGAAACCTATGATAGTTAGCGAGAAAGTCGGCTTATACTTGCATCTTTCACACGCAATACCTCTTGGAAAACCGTCGGATAATCTGTTGGGTAGAGGAGATACTGTTAGAGAGAAAGTATGCTTATTCTTGCTTCTGTCACACACAGAATCTTTCAGAAAGCCCTCGGACAATCTGCAGAATGTAGGTGGTACTCCTAGTCACATGTTATGTATCCCAGTCACCACTCCCATATTAGCACCAAAACCCATAATCTAATGTAGCACTCGAAAAAAACCTGTGTCTTCCCCATATTTAGAATCAGTAATTTCGGGTAACCTGATGAACGGTTTGTCAACAAAAGTACTCAATTCTTTCTGACAAAACGGACGCCTGAAATTTAATTTAGAAAACGCAAGAGTACATTTCCATATCTGATACATCGTGGCACTTGTTGAAAGTGGAGTAGATGTAAATAATCAAGTTTGCTGGGATTGGCCGAGGTTTTGTGACAAGTCTAGAAGTTTTAAATATGAAATTGTATTTCTGAAAATGAATCACTCGTTTAATTAGTTCTCAGGACATCGAAACAAATGTATTCACCAAACAAGGAAAGAGAATAGTGTTCCTTTGTTAAGCGACAGTAGAAGATTATTCATAGACGATGAAGTACAACGATTCGAGGATGAAGTACAAAGATTAGATGATGAAGTACAAAGATTAGATGATGAAGTACGAAGATTAGAGGATGAAGAACAAAGATTAGAGGATGAAGTACAAAGATTAGAAGATGAAGTACGAAGATTAGAGGATGAAGAACAAAGATTAGAGGATGAAGTACATCGATTAGAGGATGAAGTACAAAGATTAGAGGATGAAGTACAAAGATTAGAAGATGAAGTGCAAAGATTAGAGGATGAAGTACAAGGACAAGACTTTTAGATGCAGAGGCGCAAAGATTTCGATTAACTACCTTGGCCACATCAAGAGACACAAAGGTCTCGAGAGAACAGTGATGGAAGGTATGGTGCCAGACAAAAGAGACTGGTGTAGACCAAGAAGACGATGGTACCAAGATATCCAGGAATGCCTGGGTATGAATGGTGGAGGCTGGAGTTTTATCAAGGGAAATAATTTCTTTCAGACAGACTGTGATGGAAGCAACGTTCTATAAAGGACATGCTATATGATGAAATTCGCTCAATACACTGTTAGCACGTGTTGACTTCAAATGCTTAATGTGACATCCTAATCTACATGGTGTCTCACTAGCTACTGGCCCTTCAAAACTTTTAAACCAACGAGCGGAAGCCATTACAAATTCGACATGGGCATACCTTGGTGTGTGGGATAGTAAATGTTGAAAGTGGTCACCATTAGCATCTATGCAGGCCTGCGCTAACCTTTCCATGTTACGGAAGACATTCACTGAGACATCCGGAGTTTCAAACTCAACTTCCCGCCGAATATTTTCTAATAGTTCCCTGAGATTTCTTGTCTTGTTGCAGTACACGTTTCATTTCTGCGTGCCCGATAGGAATAAATCAGGTAGAGTAGGTTCAGGCGGCCATGGTGGCCAAAGTTCCTTAGAAATGACACGATCTTCGGAGAATGAAGCAATTTCAGGAATGCTGACATATGCGGTGTGGTATGTGGTTCCGTCCTGCTGAAAATAGCCAGTGCGCGGTTCCAGGTCGTCCAACTGAATAACAAACTCATGAAAGATGCCCATGTAGACTGCTGTAGCCACCGTTGTATGAAGGAAGAAGATGAGTCAATAATGCGAGGTCGTGACAGAGAGCACAACACGCCGATTCTCTCATCATATAGAGGGCTCTCTTGCTGCACAATCTGGAAATTCGAATCAGCCCAAGTACGGCTGTTCTGCTATGAGCTCATCTCGCTTCCAACACACCAAGGTGTGTCCATGTCAAATTGTAATGGGTTCCGGTTAATTGATTTAAGAGTTATTAGGGAAAAGCAGACGCGGGTAGCGAGTGGAATAGTCTGTAGTTCTCCTAATGTGTCTTAATTGCTACCAAAATTAATGAATGCTAATGCAGCTTGTATTAATATGTCACCCATCGCAAACTTACTGTCGAAAGGTGCATATTATCCGGGTATTTTAACTGAATTTAGGCCACCAGCCATTTAAACCACAGTTTGCCCATGCCACTTCAGCATGTGTGTACCAGTTTATATCGTGTATAAGTGAACTGTTTCAATACAATACTAACCTAGATGTTCCTAAACGGACATCTAGGTTCATCGAAGCTGCAACACGAAGAAAGGAATATGGTCAAGGGAATGACAGAGAAATCAAAAAGGAGCAACCCGGAAGTAAAAAAGGAAAAGTTCACGTGATCAACACTAATGATTTTCAAAGATGTGTACATGTGGGTGTTAGGGTGGATGGATGTGTGGGTGTGGGAGTACGTGTATGGGTGTGTGGTTGTGGTTGGGTGTGTTGTGTACATGTGCGTGTGTGTGTACGTATGTCTGTGTGTGTGTAGGTGTGTGAGGGTGTGTGAGAGTGTGTGTCTGTGGGCGTGTGTACGTGTGGGTGTGTGGGTATGTGTACGTGTGTGTGTGGGTGTGTGGGCTGCAGGTGTAAAAATGTGGATCATACCGAATATGTATTTATAGAGCGAGAGAGCGGAGAGAGAGAGAGAGAGAGAGAGAGCTCTGGTAAGAGAAAGAGACAGAAACAAAGATATACAGACCGAATGAGATAAAGAAAGAAAAAAAATAAAGAGAATATGGAAGCAAAGAAGCCAAGAAAGAAAGAAAAAGAAACTTGTGACCCAACGAAAGAAAATAAAATAACCACGTGAATGTGAGTTTGCGCGCATGTCTGTGCAGGTATGTCTGTGCATGTATGTCTGTGTATGTATGTACAGGTGAACATGCTCGTATGTCTATGTCTCCATTGCCGACAAACTTTGGTTTAGTGAAAGAATCAACGCCCTTGCACAATGTTTAACCCATAAGACCTCTGCTCTTCTCCATATTTTTGGAGAATCTCAGCACAATACATGAACCCCGTAGCACCGGCGAGAATCCCGTAATAGATTGGCGAGATTTTAAAAATAGTTTAGAATCTTGCCCGGGCAGCGGCCTTTAATTCTACTATTTTAGATTTCTGCCGAGGAATATTAAACGCGCGCGACACTGGACACGGGCGTCCGATCTCTACTGTCCAGAGATATGGTGAAATACCATAAAGTCTACGTGAAAAAATCCATGTCTCCGCCGAGATTTGAGCCCGCGACCTCCAGCACCTGAGACCGCCGTCTCACCTCGAAACCACTTAGTCCCCAAGCAAACTATACAAACTATAAACCAGGAGGTAAAATAGAATCATGGATTGAGTTCAATGGACCAAATTTATATTCTATTATGTCCGTCATACACAGAATAGAATGAGACAGAAACCAACGAATGATAGTTCAGAATTCAACGCCGACAGCCGATTTAACCAAAATGGAGATTCGATGTTGAATTATTTATTTGATGTCGATTTCAACTAACGACCGCTATCCCACGATACACTGGGAATGATTCAGTGTTTAGGTTTCCAAGAATCAGACGTCTGTTTCACTAATTTGGTGTTGATTACCAGCGATCACGGACGTCAGTATCCATAACTGACGGGGGATATAGTGTTGGATTTTACTCAGCCAAATAATGGCAGAGAAGTTACAGCTGCGCCATTCACGACAAGACGATCAGAGTCAATACCCAGCGTGGCACACTCCAATCCAATTAGTGATTGCCATTTCGTCCTGTATCAAGCATTTTACCATCATTACAGCTGAAGACCCCCCCCCCCCTCCCCCACCTTTCAGGAAGCCTGTTTCAACAGCACGTTTAATCTGATGCAGTTGCCAGCCCCATCCTTATGGCATGCCTGGATGTTACAGTGGTTGTATTTTCTCAACCCGGGTGACACTCTAATCTACCCAGCTGTAAATGGGTACTTTATTTACAGTAGAGAGGTGACAAGGTGGTAAGTAACAGGAATAGTCACCCCCCACACTAATAATTCATACTAAAACAATGAAATCTCTAGCAACGTCACCATGTAAACACGACTGCTACCAAAAGAGTACTGCAGATAAATGAATTCAGGATTCCATAAAAGCTGGTTAAGCTACACCAACTGCAGTGTTGGAGAGATGGTACTACATCTCGGTGACAGATAATGGTTATGGTGGTGATAATGGTGATGATAGCAGTGGTGGTGGTGGTGATGTTGGTGGTGATGTTGGTTATGGTGGTGGTGATGGTGCTGATGGTGGGAATGATGATGGCGGAGGTGTTGGTGATAGTTATGTTAGTTGGTGATAACAGTGGTGATGGCAGTGGTGGTGGTGGTGATGTTGGTGGTGATGTTGGTTATGGTGGTGGTGATGTTGGTGATGGTGGGAATGATGATGTGGCGGAGGTGTTGGTGATAGTTATGTTAGTTGGTGATAATGGTGGTGATGGCAGTGGTAGTGGCGGTGATGGTGGGAATGATGATGGCGGAGGTGTTGGTGATAGTTATTTTAGTTGGTGATAATAGTGGTGATGTTGGTGGTGATAATTGTGATGGGGATAAGGAGGTGTGGTAGTAATGGTAGCGGAGTGGTATCGTGGTGATTGAGTGGTACCCTGGTGAGTACTGACTGGTTGGCTGACTGACTGACTCATTGACTGATTGATAATCTCATACGGAACCGAAGATGTAGCAGCTGGTTGACCGACCCAGTCTGCTTGTATCATCAGGGTTAGTGAATGGTAACCAAGACTCTTTTTCGCCTCCAAACGGAAACGAACTGCAGTCATGCATCCTGGCTAAGGGACTAGGGAAGGCAACACCCGTCCCAAAACAAACTGCCGTCATGCATCCTGGCTAAGGGACTAGGGAAGGCAACACCCGTCCCAAAACAAACTGCCGTCATGCATCCTGGTTAAGGGACTAGGGAAGGCAACACCAGTCCCAAAACAAACTGCCGTCATGCATCCTGGCTAAGGGACTAGGGAAGGTAACACTCGTCCCAAAACAAACTGCCGTCATGCATCCTGGTTAGGGAAGGCAACACTCGTCCCAAAACAAACTGCAGTCCTGCATCCTGGTTAGGGAAAGCAACACTCGTCCCAAAACAAACTGCAGTCCTGCATCCTGGTTAGGGAAGGCAACACTCGTCCCAAAACAAACTGCAGTCATGCATCCTGGCTAAGGGACTAGGTATCAACGAGGGAAGGCAACACCCGTCCCAAAAATGCCGTGCTGAAATTGAATGTGTCTGATCGAAAGGCGCAGATATCGCATTCCAGTTGCAAACTACGACATGTCGTCGCAAACGTGTTTGTTATGGTGAACGCTGGGTGAGCAGAAGATATATCATTCCTCTGTCGGTGATGACTTGCCAAACATATATTCTCGCACTTTTGGCAAAGGCACTTTACCAGTGTCTTTCCTTGATGGTCTGCGGGCTATACAACTAACCAAGGCAGGTGCGAATTTACGGCTGGGTAAACAGGTGCTTTACGAAACGAGGTTATTTATTCAACTAGGCTCGCCGTGGCAGGTGACAGCTGAGAAAATAAACCAAAGTCAAGCATACAACCGACAGAACAGGAAACAATCATTCCCGTGTGAAAGTCGGGGACCGCTGACAGAGAAGGATTAATAGGGCTATCCTATCTGAATGAGTAAGTCGTAAAATTCGACTAAGAAAGGTTGAGCCTGAGGTTGTCAACAACAATGGGGTTGTCAACAACAATGGGGTTGTCAACAACAATGGGGTTGTCAACAACAATGGGGTTGTCAACAAAGAATAGAAACCCATCTACCTCCATAAAAAGTGACTGAAGAAGGCAATGGATGGGGCTAACAACTGTATTGTATCAAATAAATTGCTACAGAAACCATTAGTTCAGAAACGGACGTTCTGTTTTTGTAAAAAATTTAGTTGGGCACAGCAAGAAATGATGGAGATATCATCAGACCGTTGTGTCTTGATTATGAAACGGGCTGTTTTGGGATTATAGTGATGAATAAATTGTCCTGGTCATCAACCTCACTCTCTAGTCCCGAGCTTCCTTGGACCAGTGGCAAGACATTAGTCAAGACGACTGAAGGTAATTCAGGATGCAGGCGTACTGTTCCCACCTCCCTTGAGACTAGTGGTCGCTTGAAACCAGCGGGACTCGCTGCAGTTATCCTGTCAGAAGTCGACAATTGTTATTGCCCTCTGCTATGGGAGAAGCTAACAGAATTTTTTTTTAAACTGTAAAAGAAAAATTCTAATAATATAGTTCGACGAAGTTCCCAGCAAGTCATGCACATACACACACAGAGATAAACATCGAGTATACATTACATGCAGCTCTCAAACGCGAGACTTCACACAATTTAATCCCATTATCCCTACTTATAAAAATTACTCCCGCATTATTGACTTCGGCGATAAAAGCTCTGCAAGCATTAATAACACTTTAAAATGTATACATCTTTACATGACAGACGTTTTGTGTGATTCTACACTGCAAGATCGAGTCACTACAACAGTGAACATCCAAGCCATTTGTCACGTCTTGCCGTTCACAAACCGGAGTTATTCAATAACCATGAGGTGAAATAGGCTGGCTGGGGTTAAACAGGAGAAAGCCAAGAGTTGTGTTATGAGATCGGCATAACTTAATGGCAGTAATGAAGTGTGTGTGAAGCAGACGCGCTGAGAATTATCAAACGATATAAAGTGCTAGTTGAAATTGGAAATACTTGTCTGGCAAGTTTAAATTACTGAGCTCTGCGATTTTTATGAATATCTTCCTTCCTGAGGTGGGGGATGGAGGGGGGGGGGGGCATGTGGCCTTACACACACGACGTACTAGGTTCAAATCACTTCGCTCGAGTTATATGTGACCGGGCGTGTTGCGGATTGTTTCATAGAGTTATCGCTTCTGCCGGTAGACCCAGCTGTAAATTGGTACTTGGTGAAGATAAAGAGGAAAATTAATGGAGTCGCCGCGAGAGCTTCGGAGTTCATTGTTCTGTTGTTGGAACATTCAGCAATGAAGGGTCGGAACATTCAGCAATGAAGGGTCAGAACATTCAGCAATGATGGGTCGGAACATTCAGCAATGAAGGGTCGGAACATTCAGCAATGAAGGGTCGGAACATTCAGCAATGAAGGGTCGGAACATTCAGCAATGAAGGGTCGGAACATTCAGCAATGATGGGTCGGAACATTGAGCAATGAAGGGTCGGAACATTCAGCAATGAAGGGTCGGAACATTCAGCAATGAAGGGTCGGAACATTCAGCAGTGAAAAGGTAGGAACTTTCAGCAATGACAGGGTCGGGATATTACTGGCATCGTCCTGGTGTCATGGAGTCGGTTCTGTAAGCCATTCTTCCGCTTGTTTATCCCCGGGCCATGCCTACTAGCGCAGGGAATCCCAGACCTCCACAACATCATCACTCTAATGTTCTTTCTCATGATCTCCTTTTCGTCGCATACGAAGCATGAGGTTACAATTACAGCTCATCTCCCTCATTATAAGAAAGGAATCAAACCGCTTACATCCGTTCTTGTAATAATTCATTTACAATTATGTCTTTGCTAGCTTCATGCACAACCCTCTGACAAGAAACGTGGAAGATTGGTTGATAGATTAATCGTTTCGCTCCAGCTGAAGCATAGGACCATGACTATAGCTGCTACCTTCACTCAAGCATTGTCAGCGGCGGTTTCGAAGAGCAATGAGTATACGTGATGTGGTTACTACACCCATGCACGACTCTCTTCTGTTGCTTTTTCACGACATGCTTGTTTAGTTACAGTGGTCCTGTTCTTTTCAAACGGGGTACCAATTGGGAGAATATTGTTACAGAAAGAAAACAGCGAAGACGGGAAATGGACACGTCGATAAAGAATATGTGACCACTTCAAATAAAGGGGCTGCTAACACTTCATCCTTGATAGCAGTGTCTTCTATTAGTTTACTTACACCTTTACAGTTGGAAGATGATAAAGTAACTTTTATATCCGCTCCAGGGTCACTCGGCGCCTTGTCGACCTGCACGTCTACAGGTGTGGATGCCCATGTGCAGGTGCCAGCTCTGGCGGGAGCTGGTGTGAATACCCCTGTGCAGGTGCCAGCTCTGGCGGGAGCTGGTGTGGATGCCCATGTGCAGGTGCCAGCTCTGGCGGGAGCTGGTGTGAATGCCCCTGCCCAGGTCCCAGCTCTGGCAGGAGCTGGTGTAGATGCCCATGTGCAGGTGCCAGCTCTGGTAAGGGCTAGTGTGGATGCCCCTGTGGAGGTACCAGCTCTGGTAGGAGCTAGTCTGGATGCCCCTGTGGAGGTACCAGCTCTGGTAGGAGCTGGTGTGGATGTCCTTGTGGAGATACCAGCTCTGGTAGGAGCTGGTGTGGATGTCCCTGTGGAGGTACCAGCTCTGGTAGGAGCTGGTGTGGATGACCTTGTAGAGGTACCAGCTCTGGCAGGAGCTGGTGTGGATGTCCTTGTGGAGATACCAGCTCTGGAAGGAGCTAGTGTGGATGCCCCTGTGGAGGTACCAGCTCTGGCAGGAGCTAGTGTGGATGCCCCTGTGGAGGTACCAGCTCTGGCGTAAGCTGCGTATAGCCGGGAGAAGGATTTCCTGCTAAGTGGGCTAGGTTCACGTCAAGTAGTTTATTTCTCGGTTGCGTTGGGACAAGTGCGTGGAAGGTGGTTAACAAATGTGCGAGTACATCTTAACAGACTAAAAGACTAGAGAAAAGCAGGCTCACAGTCTGCTAGACGCCATCTATGCTGCTCTTCCCAAACTCCCTAACCATGACGGATGTTATGCTATGCCACACAGCTAGTCGTCTTTTGCGCCATGCTCTCTGTGGTGCACTGGTGCTATTCTTGTCCTTGTCATACACAAAGACCCAGGCGGACCACTCACCTTGTGCTGATTATCAATAATGACGTTGACAGTTGTATATGCCCTGACCTGAGACTAAGAATATGTGGGCTTGTCGTCCAGCAGTTGTTCGTGTTGGTATAACGTGTCCCAACTCTTTCTCGTTCCGGCCATACCCATAGGTGCTCATTCTCTCTCATCAAATGGCGTAGGGTATGGATGCTGATGGTCCCTGTAGCTCGCTGGTTTATGCGCCGTCCTCTCATGCGCCCCACTCCGCTCGAACCATGTTTAATGTCGAAACTTTGCCGTCTGTGGATTAAAGCTTCACCTATTGCAGTGTCCTCATCCAGCAGGCGATCATTGATTGATTTTAAAATGTCACTTCTATCCATCACTAATGTGCCCATTATGGGAGCTTGTGTAGTCATGATGCCAGCTCTTTCATTGCCCTGAACCCCGGCATGATCAGGACAGTAGATCCATGTCAACGCCTGGAGGTTTGAGGCCTCAACAGCTGCTATCCACTCGTACCTAAGCCATCCCTCTCTGTACTTTTTGAAGTACGGCTTGCTCGTCTGTCACGATGACTACCCTTGTTATAGAAGTCTCAGATATCCATTGCAGTGCTGAGGTCACTGCTTCCGTCTCCATTCTCATATTGGAGGTTGTTGTCATGTATGCCCTACTTAGTTCAGCAACGACTGTGTTCTCTTACAAGATTCTACTGTAAAATTAAACTGAGATGAAGAAGCTGAGCAGTGTATGAGGTCATCGAGCCATAGCTGGCTGCTAGCGTCAGGGCCAGCGAACCAGAGCTATCAAGATCCTTCTACACCTCCACTCGGTGATCCTGGATATAGACTGCAAGAGAGCAGACTGGCGGAAGGAAGCGGAATCCAAGAGGGAAAGCTAATTCTGTACTAAAAAACGCCTGAAGTCGGATGTGTCGGCTCGAAATGTGCAAATATCGCACTCAAGCTGTAAACTACGACACAACACATTCCGTTCTCCGGACAACATCCCACTACGTGCAGCGCCCTGTTCAGGACTTGATCGCGGAAGATTGAGAACGGACGAAGAAGAACAAGAATTCAACTTCTGCGACTCCAGACCAGCAAGAAAAAATAATTTGTTCACTTCTGTTTTCCTTGGGTCAAAGATGCAGCAGTGAATGAACTGACAGCTAGATGCGTGCAGCAGGCTCAGCCAAACCAGAGATAACCAATGATATAGTCCGTCTCCTTGCGCCTGGCCTGAAAACAGGAGGCACTAGTGTAGTCTGGTTAACAGACTATGAATACCAATGGGAAGGCAAACTTGGTACACAAAAACAGCTAGCTAAAACCGCATGCATTGACTCGAATGGAACAGATATCACACCTTGCTGTAAACTACAAAACAGCGTCCTTTTCAAGACACATGCTCATGGAACAGTCAGTAATATATGAAGTTTTGCTTCTAAAGCTTTCTGTTTAACTCAGGAGGAAACTAAACATCAGTTTCTGTCTATGCGAATAGAGTGGTGTTCTGACGATGTTGGAGAGAGTACTAACCAATGGGACGGGGGTAGACAGGACTGTTAGTCGCATTTTACGATATATTCCAAATGTGCATTTGTCCATTATCTCTGGGACATACATAATTCTTCTCTCCATTTCCTACCGGAAATCACTAATGAGCGTCAATGTATTATGATTAATTTTGTTTGCGCAGTTCTATAAATATAGTTGATAGTTTTATCTAGATGATAGGGAGGAAGACTAACGTCTGGTCAGGCAAAAAATAATGGTCAGACATGTTAGTCAGGGTCAGGCAAAATATACTGATCAGACATGTTAGTCAGGGCCAGGCAAAATATACTGGCCAAGAACCTCACCTTGGCTTCCCTGTAGCCGCTCCTGGAAACGAGCTGTTTTTATGGCAGCCCAGCTAATGAGGGATCGACGTCGTCCCCATAGTAGTGAGTGACACGCAGATGAAGCCAAGCATAGCACAACCGCCTGGACGACCCCGATCCACCTTTATCAGCACGTCCTGGAGCTACGACAACCAGCCACTTAACGCTATTTTTAGTAATCCTAGTATATTGAGCATTCAACAACAACATCTAGCTGATAATTTTATTTAGTTGATAGTATGAAGGCGATTTGAAAAGTTTTGCCTTTGAGAAGATACTTTCATTAATGAACAAGATTTCCACATGCGATATACATTTTCTTGATGCTTGGAATGTTATATAGGTCATTTCTGTGTCATTATCTTTCCACGTAATCACTATCCTGGTTCACACATAAACGACAACATCGTACAAGATGCCGAGTCCCGTTGAGGTAAATAAAAATTGCTACGTCTTCTCCCGAAAGCAGGTACCTACAGCTGCTTGCACCTCCTTGTCAGGGGCGTAACGATGTCCCGCGATTTGTTCTTTCAGCTTCGGGAATAACCATTTCCTAATAACCCAAACCCTAAACTTTGCGGTGCACGCCAGCGAAAAACTCTAGAATCATAGCGAGAAAACGGAAACACTATGTCCAGTGGAAATCGGAAGTAAATACCACATTACAAGCATTTTTGAAAAACGAATGTTTTATTCCCGGAAGTATGTGGCATTTGATATTGCATCCGGCTGCCTATTTTCACTAAAATCACGGTTGCAGTACAAATAATATTCATACACATTACACCCGCGCAATTAGCAGTACAGAGTCTCAAAACTGAAATGGGCTATATTAATTTATTAATTTTTAAAAATTGGTTTCGTATATTTCAAATTTCAGATGATATTTATTATTATTATTGCAAGTTTGAAAACCATAAAATGTCCGCTAGGCTCCGACGTGATAATTTGGCCAATGTATGCCGATACGTCTGTGTGTTTCTTCTTCAGTCCGTCCGTAACGAATTTCTCATGGGACAGTGTCTCATTGTTGGGATTTTGCTTGTTCGAAAACTTATACAAAGCAGTTTGCTGTTTTTGCTTGTTGGAAAACTTATACAAAGTAGTTTGCTGTTTGTGCTTTTTCGAAAACTTATCCAAAATATTTTTTCAATGTATTTTGCCTCATTTTGTCACTATCTACGCTCCTTGCATTATCCCTGTTAAGGGCTGATTTATTTCACGTTATGATGTACCTAGCATACAACGCCTTTGGCATAATACCCGAAAACTTTAAAGATGCTACGTACGACCGAACCGCTTGACGCACATCTCTTCGTGAAGGTGAAGATACGTACGACCGAACCGCTTGACGCACATCTCTTCGTGAAGGCGGAGGTACGTACGACCGAACCGCTTGACGCACATCACTTCGTGAAGGTAGAGGTACGTACGACCGAACCGCTTGACGCACATCACTTCGTGAAGGTGGAGGTACGTACGACCGAACCGCTTGAGGCACATTTCTTCGTGAAGGCGGCGCACATCTTTTCGTAAAGATAAAGGTAGAGCGCCACACGGGACATCCAGAAATGTAGCAATTGAACACGGAAGACAGACTAGGAAAACCGGTGAAATGACACCCTCTCTATGCAGTTAAATTTCCTGTCCAATGTTTCTCCAGACCAGCACTGAGTGCCCCAGCCATCTTTGTTCCAGGCATCTACAAACCCGTCATCTTCATTGATCCGTCAGATCAATTTTCTAACTTAGGGCTGCAATAGATGCTGTACGTTTTCACTGAACTTCTTTATACTGGTTTAGAAGACTCTGCAGATTATATATACAATCAGTTTCTTCTACTCCAGTTTATTTAGAAATAAATATGTGCATACATTTTTTTTTAAATCATTAACTAATTTCATCTGGCAATGCATCCCAAACATTCACCACTCTGACTAAATAAACATTGCCTAATATCTAATCTGGACCTTTCTTTAATTAACTTGTAGCTGTGTCCTTTTGTTCTTTTTGTTCTGCAATTTTAAGAAAAAAATGTGTAGTATAATGTATCCTTTCTCTTAAAGAAAGGAGAGACACTACCCTAAGCTTCATAACGAAAAGCTACCCAAGCATGGACTGGACCCATGCATACACCGACGGTTCTGTAACAAACACTACACAGAACGGAGGGGCAGGAGCATTCCTGAACCTACCAAATGGCACAAATATAACACTGTCATTCGCTACTGGTAAGTACACAAGCAATTTCAGAGCAGAGGCAGAGGCACTGAGGGCGGCAGTGGAAGAAATGGCAACACACAGTGAAAATGAGAGCCATATAGTCTTGCTGACAGATGCTCTCGAAGTAGTCACAGCGCTAAAAAGCCAGAAGAACACTGAGCTTAATGACTTAAGAGCAGCACTCTGCAAACTGTGCCAGCAGTCCGCACCAAAAAGGGTGGTGATACAGTGGGTTCCGTCACACTGCAACATCCAAGGAAACGAGGAGGCCGATAGACTGGCAAAAGAAGGTGCAAGACTACCACAAACAGATACCAGTATGACGTACGAAGAGTCAAAACGGCTTATCAAAGCCAGATACATGTCCAAATGGGAAACCGAACATACTGGTTACACCAAAAACGATGCCTATTACCAGTTGAACCGAAGAGAGCAGGTCGTTGTCTTCAGACTTCGCACTGGCCACAACAGACTGAGGTACCACCTATTCAACAAACTGAAGATAGGGTGTACCGACGAATGCCCGTGCGGTACTGGTAAAATGACCACTGAACATCTGCTGCAGAACTGCCCGACATACGAGGATCAGAGAGAGCAGATGTGGCCATTGCCAGTGGAACTGCAAGACAAGCTGTATGGTAGTGGCGAGAGTCTCAGGATGACCGCTGCTTTTTTCGAAAAAATAATGGTTACTGTCTGACTGTGTACGCAGAAGAAGAAGAAGAAGAAGTATCCTTTCTCTTGACCATCTTATAAACCTGTATTAAGTCACCTCGAATTCTTCTCTCTTCTAGACTCTGTAGGCCGGTTTTTCTTAATATTTCCTCATAACTTTATACCCCGAATCCCACTATCAGTTTTGCTGCTCTTCTTTGTATCCTTTCCAGAAAGTTTATACCTCCTCTACGATAAGGACTCCACAACTGAACACAGTCCTTAAATCTAAGTCTAACTAATGCGTTATACGTTTTGACAATCACTTCCTTGCTCCTATGTTTAATGTTCCTTTTTATCATACCTGACACTGGCATTTCCCATTTTCAATGCTACTTGCACTCGCTCACTCACCTTACCTTTTTGACCTATTATAACCCCTAGACTAGGTCCCTTTCTTTCCAATACTAACTTCCATATATTATTTTCCCATCATTCTGTATTCATATTCCATAATCGATCTACCCATGAGGATAACTATACATTTATCTACATTGAACGCCATCTGCCAGCTCTCAGACTATTCTTGAATATTATTTAAATCCAACCTCAATATATCCACTTCTGCTTTAGATGAGACACTCCTGTATAGTTTTGTGTCATCCCCGAATTTTGCAATCATAGATACGATATCATTGTCCAAACCGTATATATATAAGAGGCGTGTTCAAATGAAACCGGACTAAACGGTAACAAGTGAACATATGTATGATGTGCATGATGACGACACTTCTGGTGTATACAGCACATACCAACAGTCAAGTTTGCCAAATTTCATTATCCTCTGACTTATAGTTTCTTCAGCAGACCGTTGAAAACATGTCGGATGTGATACGGAATCCGTCCAGAGTTGATCAGAGAGCGATGATTCGGTTTCTAACAGCTGAAGGATGTCGACCAGTTGACATTCATCGCATAATGCAAACAGTGTATGGTGACAAAAGTGTGTCGAAGACAACAGTGAAGAACAGGACAGCGATGTTAAATAACTGCATGAGTTAACGAAAGATCTTCCGAAACCAGGTCAGGCGCATATTGTTGCGTCAGAAGATGCCATCGCCAAAATTGATGCAGCAATTCGGGTGGACCGTCGCCAGAGCTTACGTTCGCTAGCAGAGGAATTCACTGTTTCGCTAGAGACAGTTCAAATAGTGGTTAGCAAGAAACTAAAGTATTGAAGGTGTGTTTACAATGGTTACCTCGCTTGCTGATTTACCATCATAAGGAAGAACGCATGTGATGGAGTTTGAACCACTTGATGCGATACGAAGAGGAGGGTGATTCCTTTCTTTTGCGCATAGTGGCAGGTGATAAATCGTGGTGCGACCACTTTGAGCCGACCAGCAAAACTGCTAGCATGCAATGATTGATGGAAACATCTCGGATCACTGAAACCAAAAATATGCAAGTCAAACATTTCCGCTGGTAAGGTTATAACAGCGTTTATTGACCATGAAGAACTTTTGTTGGCAGACTTTAAAGAGTCTGTCGTGAACATCAATGCCATCCGGTACAATGGCGCGATAGACAAGCAGAAAACATCAATCAAGATCAAACGCATGCTTTCGCGTGATGTGATTCTGTTGCACGACAATGCGCGTGCACATGGCGCGAACATTGTCCAGAATGCATTAGCACAGAAAATGTGGGAAGTACTGCCACACCCATTCTATAGCCCCGATAAGTCCCCTTGTGACTTCCATTTGTTCGAACCCTTAAAAGATTTCTTAAGGGACAAAGATTCGACTCCGATGCAGACGTCATGGCCTGGATGACTAAGTGGTTCAAATAGCAACCATTCATTGTTTTCGGACGTCATCCGCTGTCTACAGAATCAGTTGGATATGTGTCTGAATGCCTATGGCGACATTTTCTAACTAACCCTGTGGCATGTTTGCTTCATAAGAATTGCTGTATTTAATTCTGTCACATCAGATGATGTAATGTTCTTATGTTTGTAGTAAAGCCACTGGGTCCGGTTTCATTTGAACACGCCTCGTATATCAAAAACAAAATTGGTCCTAAAACCGCATCCTGTGGCACTCCACTTTTTACTTCACACCACTCAAGGTACTTCTTATTTATACCTACTTTCTGTATTCTTCCCCATAACCAAATTTCAATCCATTTGCCAACATCGCCACATATTCCATGTGATTTTAACTTTCTAAACAATCTTATATGAGGTACTCTATCAACGGTCTTTGCAAAATCTAGATACATAACATCCACTGGCTCCCCTGCAAATACAATTTTGGTAACCTCCTCCATGATTTTAATATTTTTGTTAAACACTATCTCCCTTTCGACTTGTTAACTATTTCTGATTAGAATGAATGGGTCTAAATGCATTACAATGTTGCCTTAGAATATTGACTCTAACAATTTACAGACTATGCTCGTTAAACTCACCGGTCTATAATTTCCTGGATCTGATTGTGTTCCCTTTTTAAATAAGGGGATCACTCCTGCATCTTCCCAATCTCTTCGCAAGTGATTGAGACACAAATATAGCCAATGGTTCTGCTAACAGGTCTCTAATTTCAAAAAGGAACTTTGTATGAATACCATTTGATCCCGGACATTTGGCAACAAAGCAACAGCTGATAAACAGTATATTTATGCCGATTCCGCGCCACCAGTGCCAAACATGGCCTCTGTCAAGGGCGTGCGAGAGCAGAATTTCGACTTGTGAAATGAAGTGTTTGAGGAAAGTCATCGGTGTTACCAGAAGAGACAGAATGCGGAACGACGACATTCGAAGTATGGTCGGCACTACGTCCTGTGCTGAATACATTTCCAGGCAGAAAATAAGTTGGTTTCGTCATCTCATGAGAATGCACCCTCATCATCTTCCACTGATGGCTTACAGCGCTGGTAGATCAGGCTACAGGGCAGGGGGGCGGCCGCGAGGTAGGTGGATAGATGTGCAACGACAAGAGCTCACATTGACCGACGCAACGCACTTGGCGCAGGATAGACGATTTAAGCTCCCCACGACGCTAAACGGCACAAGTGAAAAGAAAACTAACTAACTAACCCCTCCAATTATTTGAAAATCAGTTCCTCCGTAATGCAGACTGATCTTAATCCACCTGTATACATGTCCATTTAGAAAATATTTGTTCCTATTCTGTGCGACCTTCTTGAGTTCCGACAGAAAAAACGCTACAGAGACTCCATTCAAACGTTTCTGGAAAGCTTCAACATTGATGCCATCTCCTGGGAGATGCTTACACAGAACCATTCCATCTAGCACGTTAGCATTACACAAAGGTCCTGGGATTGTAGTGCGAAAAATCATCGCCGACTCTCAAATAACGCTATACGCCCGAGAAAAAAAAAGGCACGATAATCCAGGAAGACGACGTCACGTGAGTGTCCCTAGTTCATCAGAGTATGCCGTGCTTGAATTTGACTTTACAGTAATATGAGAACGTATCTTGTAGCACAAGTCGACATCTTCGATTGAGATGGACAGCTATTGTGTCGGGACATTGACTAAGTAGCCCCGTTTACCTGTACAAAATATACTATATTTTTCTTGTTGTATTTTCGCCAATGGTTCTAGACGCTGGTCCAGTGGTTTTAGCGCCTGTCTTTAAACCAGGAGGACATGAGTTCAAAACCTCTATAAAATCAGATGTTTTTATTTTCTATAGGCCTGCAATGTGGTTGTTGTTTGTTTGCGAATGCCCACACTGAGTAAGTTGCTCTTTTGTGCGCCCTGAAAAGGACGTTAAGTGGCGGGTTGCAGTAGCTTTCCTCACATCCCGAGCGTGCTGATGAAGGTAGACCGAGGGTCCTCCAGGCGGTTGAGCTATGCTTAGTTTCATCTGCGAGTCACTCACTACAACAGGGATCACGACATTTCGTCACCTCGTTAGTCAGGCTGCATGAAGACAGCCCGTTTCCAGGGAGGGCTACTAGGAAGCCGAGTTAAGAATCTTGATCAGTATGTTTTGTCTGACCCCGACTAGCATGTCTGACCAGTATGTTTTGTCTGACCCCGACTAGCATGTCTGACCAGTATGTTTTGTCTGACCCCGAATAGCATGTCTGATCAGTATGTTTTGCCTGCCCTGACTAGCATGTCTGACCAGTATGTTTTGCCTGACCCCGACTAACATGTCTGATCAGTATCTTTTGTCTGACCCCGACTAACATGTCTGATCAGTATGTTTTGTCTGACCCCGAATAGCATGTCTGATCAGTATGTTTTGCCTGACCCTGACTAACATGTCTGATCAGTATGTTTTGTCTGACCCCGATTAACATGTCTGATCAGTATGTTTTGCCTGACCCCGACTAGCATGTCTGATCAGTATATTTTGCCTGACCAGACATCTTCCTTCCCGGCCTGCAAGGTCAAACGCTTTATTCATTAAATATATTAATCTACCCAGTAGACCTCAGCAATGGTAATAAAGGCTATGATAATTCAGCATTGTCCAAAAGTAGTCATGCAAATCATTTATCAGATTTAATTAATAGAAGATTGACACTAATTATTATATTATCAACGTACTGAACACGCTTACCTGCCACACGTTGAAGGTCTAAATAATTTGTTATGTAATCGGCTCTGAGTGGACAGAGATGCTGAGAAAAACTGCCTTTGGATATGGCCAGCAAGCAAATATCTGGCTACGGTGATGTAGAGCTATTCCACACAATTTGTTTTCCCTCTAAGATCGTCCAGTGTGAGGTGTAGTTATTCCCAAAACAAGTTGTGTTTTATGTCTTCTAAGATATGTCGACGTTCTTACAATGTGTTCTCGTTTCTTTCTGTTTCCCATTGCGCTTGTTATGTTTATATGTGGGGATTGTTGTGTAAGCTACTCGTGTTAAGTTCATTTAACTATTGGTTACAGTGGATCTTCTTGCATCCCCAGGCGTAATTCATAAGATGGACTAGAGTCCTCCTAGCTGTAGTGCAATTCGATAGTCATCAGTAATGTCACCGCTATTGAAATTACAGAGTCTATCGCCACTTCTTTCGTCTGACCGCTGTGACACAGCGTGTCTCCAGGAGCGATTGCTAGGTGGAGACTTGGTAGTATATTTTACATGGTCCTGACGTTAGCCGGCTTCCATAGATGGGGATCAACATTGTGATCTCCATATGGATGAGCTTCTATTAAACATAGGAGCAAGGAAGTGATAGTCAAACTGTATAAAGCATTAGTTAGACCTAGATTGGAGTACTGTGTACAGGTGTGGAGTCTTTATCATAGAGGGGATATAAACATTCTGGAAAGAACACAAAAAAAGAGCGACAAAGCTGATAGCCGGATTCAAGAATTACAGTTACGAGGAAAGACTCAGAAAAAGCTGCCTTCGGTTTCTAGACAAGAGAAAAATTCGAGGTGACTTAATACAGGTTTATAAGATGGTCAGAGGAATGGATAAATTAGACTATAACAAGTTTTTTTTCCAAATACAACCCCTCTCAAAAACAGCAGGGTATAGCTACAAATTAGCTAAAGAGAGGTCCAGATTAGATATTATGAAATATTATTATTATATATATATATATATTTATATATAATATTTTAGTCAGAGAGTGGGGAATGCTTGGAATACATTGCACAGGAGATAGTGCAGGAAGGGACAATTAATGCATTTAAGAATAAATTGGATGCGCATAGCTTTTAGACCAAGGTAATGTAAATGAAACTGGTTATATACAGACTCTGCAGAGTCTTCTAAACCAGTATAAAGACGTTAAGTTAAGTCTTGTATTAGACTACAGCGAGTAATATCCTGGTGTATCTTCCTCAGAAACCTAGGGACGTAGGACAGATCGCTGCAAAACCGCCACCAAAAAACTCGCCAAGATTGAAAAACTAGTTCTTTGCAGAGCGGTTTCATAGCAATGTTTTTTTTACATTATGAAGTTGCTATCCCCCAAGCACAGATCTCTGTAATCGCCTTTTCCACGTGCATAGAAGGAAACAGTGGTCTTGTTCTGTTGGCCACTGGAACTTGTCGGCTGAAACTACAAATACTGCAGGAGAGTGCACGGTTTTCCGCCAGATAGCACTGCTGTAGTAGTCCAATAAAATTGGGTTTGAAAGTGACACGCGTTATACACTAACGAGCTGTAATTGAATTGTTAATGTCGGAGAAAGAAAGTGGGAAATAAAACCCGAACGTTTGTGTGATGTGAAAGAAGTTGTGCAGCCGACAGCAGCACAGCTAGACCCTGAGTTCAGAAAGTTCAAGCTTCAGGAAGTGAATGGACGAAGCTGTACGATCGGGTCCAGCCTGTGAGCTCTTCCATAGACACCAACATGTCATTATTCGTGATAACATCATCGCATCACAAGTCAACCTATTACCCTACAGTTTTCAGTCCGCAGTGGAAGTATGACGGCAAATGTCAACGATCTTGGATATTCGTAGGTCTGCACAAGATGGGTTCCTCAAAGTCTCACAACGGACTACAGACGTCAAAAGAACATGGCTACATATACAAGAATGGAGCTGGAGCAGAATATGTGAATCACGCTGTATCTGACCGTATCAGTGGACTGAGATTATATAGAAGAAATAGCATGTGCAAAGAGGAGATTCAACTGTCACTAGCTTCTCATCCTCTGTAGACCGTGCGCATGGCGCCTTGTGAGTTTTGTCCAGCTCTGTCTCCTGTATTTCGACACTGTCTGCTATGAATGAAAGGGCTGATTCACGATAGTACAACCAGGCTGAGGAGGTTGGCTTGCCGGGGTTCCTCGATCTCCTTAGTCTTGTTCTGCAGCAAGAAGGCCTCTACGATCGCCGGCAGCCCCTATGCTCCTTCCAACAAGCTCGATCCTGAGCAAATGTTTCCAAGTCCTCGGATGGGAGGTCGCAGGACTTCATGTCCTTCTTGTATACTCCCTTGAATGGCAGTGTAGGACGGCCAATTCTTCTAGCTCCGACCAGTTGTGCATAGAGGATATCCTTATGCCGCTTCTCATCTTGCATGCGGTAAACATGCGATTTAGATATACTGTGCTTAAATATCATCAACTGGGAATAAATTCAGTAGAAAACCATTGTGAGCATTACTTTTTAAACAATCGTTTTGCATAAAACACAACAGGTTAAGAACCATTTACACGCAGGTATGTAACCGACAGCTTGCAAAGGGATATAGCATGAGCGGTTTAACATCAATATGATTACATCTCGTAGTCCACCATCTACAAGATGCTTTCCAATTGTATACATATCCGACAAAATGGCCTCTTGAACAACGCCTCTGGTAGATAGTTCCCAATTTTCTGATTGTGTTGTTTATACCCTGATCTCTCACTGGGAGACTGGAGCGAGTACTTGAACAACGCCTCTGGTAGATAGTTCTCATGTTTCTGATTGGGTTGTTTATACCTTTATACCCTGATCTCTCACTGGGAGACTGGAGCGAGTACTTGAACAACGCCTCTGGTAGATAGTTCTCATGTTTCTGATTGTGTTGTTTATACCCTGATCTCTCACTGGGAGGCTGGAGCGGGTAGCTGAAGCGGGCGTACGTAGTTGTTTAGTCTGAGCACAGATTCTCAGATTATGCTCTTCTAAATCTGACAGATCTTGTAGCAGAAAGGGGGGGGTGAAGGGGGGGGTGAAAAGGGGGGGGGGGCCTGGATGTATTTATTTGCTTTTGTCGTCAAAATATTCTTGAGTGTCGGAGATAAGAAGAGGCCCACATGTACATTGACAGGAGCGCGGAATACCTGGTCTAATCAGGTTAGACATGTTGAGTCCAGTCAAAGAAACATTAACAGACAGGAAGAAGAAGGGTGAGAGGGAAATGAGACTATCAACATTGAAACGAGTTTGTCAGATGTTACTTTTTACTTGTTTGATTGATTGTATGCGTTTGCAAAGATGGGACCGGTCATGGCTATTTTATTTAATCCATTTATACTCAGTTGAAATGTGAATAAATTGGATGTTATACATACTAAGAATATGAATAAATTGAATGTTATACACTCAGATTGTGAATGGCTGGTTTATAATGTGATTGGTTTGAATATTCAATAATTGGCTTTACTAGATAAATTCAAATCACTTCAGATTACATCTCCCCGTCGAAGGTTAACTGCAGTGGATCTCCAACGTCCTTTGTCAATTGTCTTGATGGTACAATCTGCAAGGATTTTACCAGTCCATCTTTTAAAGTTATCCTCTCACTTCGTTTACCATGGCACGTTTGTTGTTTATCTTTCCTTTCCATTACTGCTTTCAGCAAGCTGCTATTCGTCTACTGGTGCGACCAAAGTATTCTGTCTAACTCTTA
Organism: Ariolimax columbianus; assembly: GCA_036924085.1. Taxonomy (NCBI): domain Eukaryota; kingdom Metazoa; phylum Mollusca; class Gastropoda; order Stylommatophora; family Arionidae; genus Ariolimax; species Ariolimax columbianus. Next base: position 10,550,265 of record JAVGWX010000008.1, read on the forward strand.
TTTCAATTATCAATTCTGTATCCCTAATTACTGCAAGACTTCTTTATGCCTTTCCATTTATATCCATAACATGTGCCCCGTTCTTCTACATACCCACAATGTCAAAGGCATTAATTCACTTCTCCAGCTGTTTGTTTATTATTCACGTTTCTATGGCAACCGATCATTGTCGTCTCAGTCTCTGTAGACCATGCGCGTGGCGCCCTCTGGTATTTGTCCAGCTCTGTCTCCTGTTCTTCAATACTGTCTGCCATGACTGTAGAAGCCGATCTATATCAAATAGTAAACCGAATATATATAACATCTGATTACTTTCATTTTTTTGAACGATCGGGGTTCAGGCCTTAGGTGGTGCGGGATTTTTCATAACACAAAACTGCGCCTGGGGTCGACCCAGCCTCAAAAATTGGGTTCCACAATAATCTCGAAAAATAAAGTCGGCCGGCGTGATTGTTAACTAGCACACCCGTAGTGTGCCGTTCGTCAATAAAAAAAAATTGGCCTAACATCATATTCGCGATATGCCACATTGGCGTGTTAACTTATGTTTACTTTACAATCATTTTTAATTTGTCAAAGACTTGTTAGAATGACAATTAATAATTTATTTTGTGAACTTATTTGGTTATCTTTATTATCTTCTTGATTTCCATTTCACATGCTCCATCCTCTGTTATAATAAATACAAAAAGCTCTTTTCTTGTTTCATCGATTTACTATTTATCATTAACTATTGAGTAGATTTAGAATCCACTTTATAATTCAATTATCACATTTCCTCTGTGTTGATATATAATCCTTACCACATGCAATATAACAAGATGGAATAACAACGAATTATTTCACATTCCTAGTTAGAAAGTGAAAGTTTTTTTTTTTTTTTGCTTTTTTTTTGCATTCGCCTTATTTATCTATTCCCCAAGGCGTGTGTGCGTTACACTGTGGTTTTTATTTTGCGCCTGTCGGCCCAGTGCATCCGACTTCAGCATGCATTTTATGTAAGGGTCTGCTTCCTCCTGCATTTTCTAAGGGTTTGCTTCCCCGGGTTAACGGCCGGTGGTGTGGTGGGGATCGAACCAAGCACCTTCTGGTTGTGAGCCGTGCCACTTAACCACTAGGCCACGCCGTCCCCTGGGTGAAAGGTTTAATTTGTATGGCTACGTCAAAGGTTAACGAATGATCTTCGCATGTCTACTTAACATGAAGGAATACGTTGGTTAAATGTAAGAGAATGGGCTACATATGTATTGTTAAACCTAAACAGTTATGTGTTTAGTAAGCTATTCAAATTGAAAGTAGTATAAAAGTTGTTGTAGCTATAACTCAGGAAAACTGTTTTTTTATAACTGCAATTCGAAAAATGTGTTATTTATAACTAAACTTCCGGAAATGTGTTTTATAACTATAAATGGGAAAATGTGTTATAACTATAATTTAAAAAACGGTGTTATTTATAACTAGAATTGGAAAATGTGCTATTTAAAACTAAAATTAGGACAATAGGTTATTTATAACTAAAATTGAGAAATGGTGTTATTTCTGTTCTGTTCTGTTTATAATAATCGACTTCATTGCACTCCTGTCACTTAGTCGCTCTCACTTAATGATGAACAGTGTGGATACTGATGGTTCCGGCAGCTCGCTGGTTATACACACTTCCGCCGCTCCGTCCTCTCTTGCACCCCAGTCCGCTCTTGTACCCCGGTACGCTCGTGTGCCCCAGTCCGCTCTTGCGCCTCAGTCCGCTCTTGTGCCCCAGTATGCTCTTATGCCCCAGTCCGCTCTTGCGCCGCAGTCCGCTCTTGCGCCTCAGTGCGCTCTTGCGCCACAGTCCGCTCTTGTGCCCCAGTCCGCCCTTGCGCTCCAGTCCGCTCTTGTGCCCCAGTCCGCTCTTGCGCCCCAGTCCGCTCTTGCGCCCCAGTCCGCTCTTGCACCCCAGTACGCTCTTGCGCCCCAGTACGCTCTTGCGCCAAAGTCCGCTCTTGTGCCCCAGTCCGCTCTTGCGCCCCAGTCCGCTCTTGCGCCCCAGTACGCTCTTGCACCCCAGTCGGCTCTTGCACCCTAGTCCGCTCTTGCGCTCCAGTCCGCTCTTGCACCCCAGTCCGCTCAAACCTCGATTGATATCAAAAGTCTTTGAAATGCTGATACATCTATTGCGGCTTCACTGATAGACTTCACCATGTCACTTTTACCATCATCTAGTGTACCCATAAGTGGTGCATGTGAAGCCAGGTGGCCAGCTTCTTCGTTGCCCTGAACCCAAGCATGACCAACGCAGTTGATCCACACCAGCCTCTTCAGGCTTGATGCCTCTACAGCTGCCATCCACTCATACCTTAGCCAGCCCTTCTGTACCTTACGAAGTTAACATTGGGGGTCTAGCACTTTGACTATCCCTGCTAAAGAGGCATCAACTAGACATCAGAGCTGCAGTCACTGCTTCCCTCTCTATTCTCGGAATAGAGATTGCTGTTCTGTATAAACCGCTCTGCTGAGCTATGACCATCCGTCTCACTAGCTGTGAAGCCGTAGCTATATATATCACGTTGTAGCACCAGTCCATCGGAGTTTATGATGGCATTACTATTCTGAGTATTATCATTTATCAGCTGGGTTACCTGGTGCTCTGACATCACGCTGCACCACTCTCTGCATTCCCCCCCCCCCCCTAGGGTTTTGATTTCTCTGTGGTAGTCTGTTCTTCTATCGACGTGTGGACCTGTCGTTTACCTTGACTATCGTCTCAACTGTGGTCTCCTGTCTAATGGTTCTCTCTGCTTGTGCGATCCATGATTCTTCTCTCTCTCTCTCTCTCTCTCTCTCTCTCTCTCTTGATTCTTGATCCCATGATGTTTGAGGTGTTTTTATTATTCGGGTGATGTATGTTAGTGGTAACCCGCATATATGGTTTCTGCAGCCCCTACCCCCTTTAAGAAGAGAGCACTTTCTCTCTCCGCCATATCCCCCAACCCCACCCCACCCCACACTTCACAGGTGAGCACTTTCTCTCTCAGCTATATCGCCGCCCTCCCCTCTGACCCCCCTTTTAAGAAGCGAGCAATTTATCTCCCCCTCTATCACCCCCCCCCCCCCCTCCCTCCTGACAGGTGAGCTTTTTACCTCTCAGCTACATTGCCCGTCCCACCCTCCTGACAGGTGAGCACATTATCTCTCAGCTACATCGCCCTCCCACTCCCACCCGCCGCCTTGAGAAGTGAGCACCTCATCTCTCAGCTACATCGCCCTCCCACTCCCACCCGCCGCCTTGAGAAGTGAGCACCTCATCTCTCAGCTACATCGCCCTCCCACTCCCACCCGCCGCCTTGAGAAGTGAGCACCTCATCTCTCAGCTACATCGCCCTCCCACTCCCACCCGCCGCCTTGAGAAGTGAGCACCTCATCTCTCAGCTACATCGCCCTCCCACTCCCACCCGCCACCTTGAGAAGTGAGCACCTTAACTCTCAGCTACATCGCCCTCCCCCATCCTTAACAGGTGATCCCTTTGTCTCTAGGCTACAGCGACGCCCAACAAAATACACACCTATTTAAAATACCAAGAATATCACTCTATGATGGATTGTACTTCTTCTTCTTCTTCGTTCGTTCTCAATCTCCCACTACCAAACCTTGAAAAGGCATAAGTAGCAGAATGTAGTCCAGAGAACGGAATGCGTTGTGTGTTAGTTAACAGCTCAGCTGCGATATTTGCACCTTTCGGTCCAACACATCCGACTTCAGCAAGCATTTTTTGAGTACGGGTTAGCATTCTCTCTTCGATCCCTTCTCCTTAGCCAGTCTGCCTGCTGCAGCCTGTTATCCAGGATCACCGTTTGGAGAAGGGTCTTGGCAGCTATGGCTCGCTGGCCCTGACGCTAGCAGTCAGCTATGGGTCGCCGACCACTCCAGCTCATGCGCTGCTCAGCATCTTGATCCCGATGGATTGTACAAAAAATATGTCTGCAAGCATTAACTCAAATACCATACAATCAATTATCTCCTGCTAAATAATGGCACTACACTCGGTGAATTAGCAATCAACAAGATAAAGACATTTCAAATTGCAAGTTGGTTGGTTACAGAACAGTGTGCTACACAGAGCATCAGAATACACAGCCTTCTGCGCCTACTGACAGTCAGCCGGGAGAACCGTACTATCGATTTCACTGAACATAATAGAAGATATCTCGAATGTGAAAGGAATCGAGTTAAAAATTGAAGCTAAAAGTCAACGGGTATTACGCAAATCTGCAAAAATCAATTCTTTCTTCTGGCTGCAAAAACCCTGCCCGGAAGAAATATGCACGAGGACAGCGAGTGCACGAGCATTGAATTGAAATCAACAACAGGTGTATAGAAATAATATGCGTTTGCAACAAATTAGTTTATTAATGTTGGAGATTTTTGATTTTTCATTCGCTTTTTTCCTCTTACGGTGGTTGTATTTTGTTTTGCGTCTAATGGGCAAGTATATCCGATTTCATCACCCATATGTTATGTGGATACGATTTTGTTGTTTGGAAGAACTGAACCTGGCAAGTTTGGAGTGTGAGCTTTCTTACTATCGGCTAGGTCATGTCGCCTTATACCTAATCTACTTTGCCCTACCCCCCACCCCCCACCCCCACCCCACCCCCAACCCCTAATTCTGTTTGAATATATAAACAAAAAGAATTTAAAATGAACACATACAGAAAAGAACAAAAAATGATGGACACATAATACGCGTCTGCGTCAGTTTAGTTGGTAGGCAAGTAAACAAGGCACGGCCGGATTCTTATCAGGCAACAACAAACAGCCGATGTGCACGGATCTGAAAGTGATAGCCTATGTTTGGTTACTCTGACATTTTGGTAATCTCCTCCACGTTTGTTAGGCTTCCCAGGTAGCGACACGCACCAGTTTACCAAGCTATAATTATTCACTCTTGCGGAGGACCTGACACTGAGAAAGGAAAATGAACGCATCACATTATTTAAAGAGAAGACCTAGTACAATCAAACCTCAAACACGTCATCCCTTACGGCAATGTGTACTAAAAGAAAAGTATACTTGTATATTATGAATATTATAGCAATGTATGCCATTTGAAGCATATATTTTCTCTTCATTCTTTCTTCTATATAAAGAAAAAGACGTGTGTGTGTGGGTGCGTGCGTGCGTGCGTGCGTGTGTGCGTGTGTATTTTCTTAGTCGACCTGTCCTTCAACAGTGGCATATGCTGCTGTGCAGGTCCCAGCTCTGGTATGAGCTGGGTGTAGCTGGGAGGAAGAGTTCCTCCTTAGCGGGCTAGGTTCGAGCAGCTTATTACTCTGCTACGTTGGGACACGTGCCACGAAGGGTGGTTAACCGATGTGCGAGTCCATCTTAATAGACTCAAAACACTAGAGCAAAGTATACCATCCATACCATACCATACCATACCATACAATACCATACCATACCACCATACAATACAATACCATACCATACCACCATACCATACAATATCATACCATATCGCCATACCCTACAATACCATACCATACCACCATACAATACAATACCATACCATACCACCATACCATACAATACCATACCATACCACCATACAATACAATACCATACCATACCACCATACCATACAATACCACCATACAATACAATACCATACCATACCACCATACAACACAATACCATACCATACCACCATACAATACAATACCATACCATACCACCATACAATACAATACCATACCATACCACCATACCATACAATACCATACCATACCGCCATACAAAAAGATACCATACCATACCGCCATACCATACACATTTGACTAGGAACTGCACAGGTATACACACCAAAATACGAAAACAAAAAGTGGCAGAAGCTTCCATCGTACGGAGGAAATCAAAACAGTAAATACCTTCAGCTCCAATATAAAATTCGTTTCGGCCCCGATTGCGGGAAACAACAAAAATAATAAATTGTGTTGATATCGTTCAAATTGTGTTATCGGCACTCCACTGCAGAATGTTGATTTTATCGATTATCTGGACAGCGTCATAAATAAGGTGTTTGGTACAACAACAAAAAAAGGTGGAATTAAAAGATCGATTGCAAATGTGTATTTATTGTATTAGAGAATTTATGCTCCAAAGAAATGAAGTCCAATACAAAGATTAGTGCCTTTCACTCCCATTTGGAATGTCAGTGTCACTGTGTGAGACGGAGGTTAGGAGGTCAACAAAAGTATTAACGAATATGGCGCAGGCAATCATCGACACAATGTTAAGGTTGAATGGTTCAAGGTCACTAATGTAGATCTATGAAACAAATTGTGGCAGCTACTAGCTGGGCTAGAGTTAAGTCGCTAGCATTGGTTAGGGAATCATTCCAGACAGCTAGAGGTGAGTCGCTATCATTGGTTAGGGAATCATTCCAGACAGCTAGAGGTATGTCGCTATCATTGGTTAGGGAATCATTCCAGACAGCTAGAGGTAAGTCGCTATCATTGGTTAGGGAATCATTCCAGACAGCTAGAGGTATGTCGCTATCATTGGTTAGGGAATCATTCCAGACAGCTAGAGGTAAGTCGCTATCATTGGTTAGGGAATCATTCCAGACAGCTAGAGGTGAGTCGCTATCATTGGTTAGGGAATCATTCCAGACAGCTAGAGGTAAGTCGCTATCATTGGTTAGGGAATCATTCCAGACAGCTAGAGGTGAGTCGCTATCATTGGTTAGGGAATCATTCCAGACAGCTAGAGGTAAGTCGCTAGCATTAGTTAGGGAATCATTCCAGACAGCTAGAGGTAAGTCGCTAGCATTAGTTAGGGAATCATTCCAGACAGCTAGAGGTAAGTCGCTAGCATTAGTTAGGGAATCATTCCAGACAGCTAGAGGTATGTCGCTAGCATTAGTTAGGGAATCATTACAGACAGCTAGAGGTAAGTCGCTAGCATTAGTTAGGGAATCATTCCAGACAGCTAGAGGTAAGTCGCTAGCATTAGTTAGGGAATCATTACAGACAGCTAGAGGTAAGTCGCTAGCATTAGTTAGGGAATCATTCCAGACAGCTAGAGGTATGTCGCTAGCATTAGTTAGGGAATCATTACAGACAGCTAGAGGTGAGTCGCTATCATTGGTTAGGGAATCATTACAGACAGCTAGAGGTAAGTCGCTATCATTAGTTAGGGAATCATTCCAGAAAGCTAGAGGTATGTCGCTATCATTGGTTAGGGAATCATTCCAGAAAGCTAGAGGTATGTCGCTATCATTGGTTAGGGAATCATTCCAGAAAGCTAGAGGTATGTCGCTATCATTGGTTAGGGAATCATTACAGACAGCTAGAGGTGAGTCGCTAGCATTGGTTAGGGAATCATTCCAGAAAGCAACGCGATGTTGTCTCATGATAGTCACTGTTCTGGACTATGAAGAGCAGGAGAGATTGAGGCAGACCGAGAAACGCTTGACGATAAAGGCTAGAAGCAAGCATGGGTATCGGATTTCATGTGGCAGGGTGTTAGATACGGTGGTAGAGGACAGGAAGACTTGACCTATATTGGTTGCTCCGCAGGGGTAGACAAATGGGGATCAATTCATTGCTTGACTGTTTGATTAGGCTATGCACCTTGATCTGCAGATATTTTAACTGTTAAACAGAGGATTCAGATGAAACTATATAGAAGAGTTCAAAGTCTCATCTTTCAGTTCCGAGCAGGACATACTACAGTCAAAAGCCACTTGAACCGCATCAATCCCCAGCCCCTGCCCTTGTGTAGACATTGCTGTCATCCTGATGAAACAGTTCGACATCTACTCATTGTGTGCAACCGCTTGCTGACATGAGCAAAAGACTCTTACAAGCACTGCCGACAATTACCAACACACTTTACGGATCAGTGAAACAACTTAAGAAGACCTGCATCTATGTAAGAATGGCATTGGGCTGCCAAGAGCAGCTATGGAATAACAACAACAACAATATCCAGGATAAAGTTATTAAAAATATTCTTCCATAATAAAAAGAATGATATAGTCAGGTATATAACCTATCTCGTCCCAGCCCCCCAAAGAGAAAGGGTTCCACTGTTACACCTTTGGAACAATGCAAATAATCCAGGTTGTTTGGATAGCTTCCCCTGCGATGGAGTCTTGTTAATAGAAATCTATGGCCCGATCTGAACAGATAAACAAAGCCGAAATCAGAAGGCCGTATTACTGTCTGAGTCACAGACAACAACAATGTGAAGAATGGGAGACGGGGGGATTTGAAGGTGGAGGAACGTGATCTTAGGCTCAGTTGATACGTGGGAGGCGGGCAAACGGGAAATTGAGACAAGAGGTGGAGGATGATGGGAAATGAGAAGCCATGCTGTTGTAACGGAAAAAGCAGGAAGTTAGATGGAAGAGAAGTAGGTGATGGTGAGGTAGGCAAGGAGCGGAGTGATGCATGTGAGTAAACACAAGGGGAGGGGGGGGGGCAGGGAGTGGGGAGAGGTTTAATATTGTTAGAATATAGCTAGTGAGTGTGTGAGCGAGTGAGTGAGTGAGTGAGTCCATTGGTCAGAGTGTGTGAGGTGGTCACAGCGTGTGAGTGAGAGTGAGTGAGAGTGAATGAGGGGCAGATTGAGAGTGTGTGAAAGTCAGAGTGTAGGTTAGTGAGTAACTAGAAAACTGCGTGGAGTGGGTGAGTGGGTTAGTGAGTGAGTGAGTGAGTAAATGAGTGAGTGAGTGAGTGAGTGAGTGAGTGAGTGAGTGAGTGAGTGAGTAAATGAGTGAGTGAGTGTGTGAACAAGCGAACGAAACACTAAAGAATATTTCAAAATTTTTAAACCAGACAATATTTGACATTTTCCAGCTGGTATTGCGCTCAAAATGATCAAAGGAGAAGCCCAATAAACAGAAGAATAAAGCAGATAATGACTGAATATAAAGTCGATGTACAAGAACAGATGGAGGACTAAGGAACAGGCAAATGGGAAATCCGAGAGAGAGAGAGAGAGAGAGAGAGAGAGAGAGAGAGAGAGAGAGAGAGAGAGAGAAAGTGTGTGTGTGTGTAAGAATCTTTACGGGATTATGTAGGCAGTCTCAGAATGGAGGTTTACGGAAGAATATGTCGAATCTTCTGGAAAAGAAAGAAACAGCAAATAAGAAAGTCTTGGAGAAATTAGAGGAACAAAGAGAATTGATGAACAAAATCTCAGTCAGAGAGATACAATTTTAGCCACAAAAAAAGATTGTAACACCATAATGAAAGCAATCATCATCATCAGGTGCCCATGCCGGATGGCGTTGGTGGGCGTGGACCTCAATCCATTGCTATCACGTGTATGGTTTACCAACTCTGTTATTGATTGTGGGCTATGCCATTCTCTCAGACTGTCCAACATCTCTCTCTCTCTGCCTTCCTCTGTCTCTCAGACTGTCCAACATCTCTCTCTCTGCCTTCCTCTGTCTCTCAGACTGTCCAACATCTCTCTCTCTCTGCCTTCCTCTGTCTCTCAGACTGTCCAACATCTCTCTCTCTGCCTTCCTCTGTCTCTCTTTCCTACTATTTTTTCTGTTGGCCGACGTGCTGTAAGCCGCCTCTTCTGATAACATGCCCCAAAAAGGTTGATTATCCTGTTCTGATTCTTGTAATAAGTTGTCTTTCTACCAGCACGTGAACTGTATCATTAGTCTTCTCTGCAGTCCATGTGATCCGCTGCATCATTCAGTAAAACCACATCTCCGTTGCATCCAAAGATCTAAGGGTCTGTTTATTAATTGTCCATGATTCACTGTCATATCTCCGTACTGGATCCACGTAGAATCCAAGGACTCTTCTTCTCAGTTCCAGCGACAAGGTTTTGTTGCACAATTTTCCTTTCATGACCGAGAAGACCAATTTGCCTAGAGTTATTCTGCATTTTATTTCATAATTGTATCTCCCATCTAATGTCATGTTTGTGCCCATGTATTTAAACGTGCTAACTTGTCTTAATTCGGTCCCCTTCGCTTTGACGCAGCATTTTATAGAGTCTGATGTCTTCTCTGCCACAATCACCTCATATTTCTTGTTATTTAAACTGAGGCCTTTATTTTCACTTTACTGAACTACCATTTCCTGCAAGTCGGTCTCATTCTGGGCTATCAAGACAATGCCATCAGCATATCGTAGACTATTTATGTTCTGTCCGCCAATTGATATTCCTGGGATTGTCTGTACATCTCTCAAGATGAACTGGCTGTATAAAAAACACGTTGAGGGACAGAACATAAAGAAAGCAATGCTGGAAGGAATGATAGGGTTAACGTGCTGACAAAGCAATGCTGGAAGGAATGATAGGGTTAACGTGCTGAGAAAGCAATGCTGGAAGGAATGATAGGGTTAACGTGCTGAGAAAGCAATGCTGGAAGGAATGATAGGGTTAACGTGCTGAGAAAGCAATGCTGGAAGGAATGATAGGGTTAACGTGCTGAGAAAGCAATGCTGGAAGGAATGATAGGGTTAACGTGCTGAGAAAGCAATGCTGGAAGGAATGATAGGGTTAACGTGCTGAGAAAGCAATGCTGGAAGGAATGATAGGGTTAACGTGCTGAGAAAGCAATGCTGGAAGGAATGATAGGGTTAACGTGCTGAGAAAGCAATGCTGGAAGGAATGATAGGGTTAACGTGCTGAGAAAGCAATGCTGGAAGGAATGATAGGGTTAACGTGCTGAGAAAGCAATGCTGGAAGGAATGATAGGGTTAACGTGCTGGAGAAGCACGCAACAAGTGAAAGGATAACATGAAACGATGGACAAGGGAAGGGATGGCAGATTGTATCTTCAAGGGAAGGGATGGCAGATTGTATCTACAAGGGATGGGATGGCAGATTGTATCTACAAGGGAAGGGATGGCAGATTGTACCTTCAAGGGAAGGGATGGCAGATTGTACCTTCAAGGGAAGGGATGCCAGATTGTACCTTCAAGGGAAGGGATGCCAGATTGTACCTTCAAGTGAAGGGATACCAGATTGTACCTTCAAGGGAAGGGATGCCAGATTGTATCTACAAGGGAAGGGATGGCAGATTGTATCTTCAAGGGAAGGGATGCCAGATTGTACCTTCAAGGGAAGGGATGCCAGATTGTACCTTCAAGGGAAGGGATGCCAGATTGTATCTACAAGGGATGGGATGGCAGATTGTATCTACAAGGAAAGGGATGGCAGATTGTACCTTCAAGGGAAGGGATGGCAGATTGTACCTTCAAGGGAAGGGATGCCAGATTGTATCTACAAGGGAAGGGATGGCAGATTGTACCTTTAAGGGAAGGGTTGGCAGATTGTACCTTCAAGGGAAGGGATGGCAGATTGTACCTTCAAGGGAAGGGATGCCAGATTGTATCTACAAGGGAAGGGATGGCAGATTGTACCTTTAAGGGAAGGGATGGCAGATTGTACCTTCAAGGGAAGGGATGGCAGATTGTACCTTCAAGGGAAGGGATGGCAGATTGTACTTTCAAGGGAAGGGATGGCAGATTGTACTTTCAAGGGAAGGGATGCCAGATTGTACCTTCAAGGGAAGGGATGGCAGATTGTATCTACAAGGGATGGGATGGCAGATTGTATCTACAAGGGAAGGGATGGCAGATTGTACCTTCAAGGGAAGGGATGGCAGATTGTACCTTCAAGGGAAGGGATGCCAGATTGTATCTACAAGGGAAGGGATGGCAGATTGTACCTTTAAGGGAAGGGTTGGCAGATTGTACCTTCAAGGGAAGGGATGGCAGATTGTACCTTCAAGGGAAGGGATGCCAGATTATATCTACAAGGGAAGGGATGGCAGATTGTACCTTCAAGGGAAGGGATGGCAGATTGTACCTTCAAGGGAAGGGATGGCAGATTGTATCTACAAGGAAAGGGATGGCAGATTGTACCTTCAAGGGATGGGATGGCAGATTTTACTTTCAAGGGAAGGGATGGCAGATTGTACCTTCAAGGGAAGGGATGGCAGATTGTACCTTCAAGGGAAGGGATGGCAGATTGTACTTTTAAGGGAAGGGATGGCAGATTGTACTTTCAAGGGAAGGGATGGCAGATTGTACCTTCAAGGGAAGGGATACCAGATTGTACCTTCAAGGGATGGGATGACAGATTGTACCTACAAAGGAAGAAACAGAGGATGATAGAGATCCATTGGAGCAGACTTATTGAGGAGATGGCACATGAGATGAATTTAACTGATAGTTTCATAACCATACACTGCCGTTTGGGATTTGGTGTTCAATACGTTCTGGTGTTTAGTTTTGGCTGTCTCTGAAATGGAAAGATCAATTCACTTATCCGGCGTCCTGCCTTACTCAACTGTAAGATATAATACAATTTAAAAATGGGTAAACTGGATCGTGAAGTGACAGAGGATTTAACCTAGTTTCTTTGCCGCGAGACAAGCGCTCTAACCACTCTGCAACTCAAGACGCTTACTGGTTTTAGTGCTGAGTAATAAATGTTTGCTGCGAAAATCACTGAATAGTCTTTTTTTCCTTTTTAATTTCATTCTCGATAAAACCAAATAAATGTGTTCTAATCATTCTCTTCTTCGTTCGTCTTCTTACACCGAGGTCAATGACTCTAACAAAGGCAGCAGTCAACTCGAGGCTTTGTGCACTTCAATTCAGTTTTTCATGGAAGAGTCGCTGATTCATGGCACATTCTACCCTTTTCACTAGTGTGTGATAGACAGAACTAGAACAGGTGGTCCGCCTCTACAAGGGTGTGTCACAGGTACAAAGGTCTGTAGTGCCAATCTTGAGTTTTTAATAAAGATGACATCTCAGTCTGTAGTGTCCTGTGTGCAGCCGGAAGATAATCACTTGATCTCGTCTGGTGAGTTGATGATGGGCGCCATTTTCTATATGACCAGTGTGGTCTCTTTATCATTTTGATCTGTACGTCTTCTTTCTTCTTCTTCTTCTTCTTCGTCTTCTTCTTCTTCTTCTTCTTCTTCTTCGTTTGTCCTACTGCCCTTGTCATGTGGCGTGGCAGAGAGGCGGGATGTCCTACAGCTTTTGTCATGCGGCGTCACAGAGAGGTGGGATGTCCTACTGCTCTTACCATGCGGCGTCACAGAGAGGTGGGATGTCCTACTGCTCTTACCATGCGGCGTCACAGAGGTGGGATGTCCTACTGCTCTTGTCATGCGGCGTCACAGAGAGGTGGGATGTCCTACTGCTCTTGTCATACGGCGTCACAGAGAGGCGGAATGCGAAAATCTCTTGTTTGGGCCAGGTGAGAAACTTGTGTGGACGTCAAGTGGAACCTCCCGAGTGTTTCAGACACACCTTAGATCCATTTGTGACGAGGGCGACCTTTCACACGAAGAACCAATACTTGCATGTGATAGGCCTCTGCTGCTGGTTGGTCATAACGCATCCGAACCAAGTGGTCAAACCACTTAATTTGTTGGGCTTCAATGTAGGCATTGACTGTGTTCGTTCCTAACATCTGCCTCAACGGGGTGTTCTTGATACGGTCTCGGAAAGACTTGCCAGTTGCACTTCGCTCACAGCGCATCTCACAGCTCTGAATCCTACTCTTGTGACGTTCCAATTAGGACCACGATTAGGACACTGGTAACATAGAGTAGGGATAAAAAGCGTTCTGATCAACCTCCTCGTTGTTGAAAGTTGCACTCTAGAATGTTTTAGAACCGGTGCAAGCTGGTAGTGGACATTTCTTGCTCTATGAATGTGCTATCTCTCTGTCCACTCTGCCATCATCAGTGAAAACACTTCCCTGGTAATTGAGCTCTTTAACCTGTTGGAGATTTTTGTGGTGGCTGTGGAAGCGTTGTTGCACTTTGTTTCGGGTTATTTTCATCTGTACATAGCCCTGATAAATGGTTTGGTCTCATCATATGTTCAAGTTTCACAACTAAGCAACGGCTGCCCTAACCGACCAGCCACTAGTACCTTTATTAATTCTAGAATACTGGAACGGTGTGGGCTAGTGGTTTAGTGACACGGCTCACAACCCGAAGGTGTTGGGTTCGATCCCCATCACAGCACCGGCCGTTACCCCAGGGAAGCAAACCCTTACATAAAATTCATGCTGAAGTCGGATGCACTGGGCCGACAAAGTAAAAACCCCAGTGCAATGCACACCACCTTGGGGAATATAGAAATAAGGCGCACGCAAAACAAAAAATAAATAAATAAATTCTAGAATACGTTACAAAATAAAAAGATAGCCAGGGAAGCAAGTATTTAACAACAAAGAAGAAAGATAGTATGGCACAATATGAACAATACGACACATCAAGAAGGTCACATAACTCCATGGAAATGCCAACAGCAACGTAATCAGATTCTGGTCGTGTATTTCATTACCTCTGTTATACAAACATCAAAGCTGAAACGTCGGCGCTGGATGAGAAAGCGGTAGGTGCAAAGGTATGGGGGTGGGGTGGTTGGGGACAAATAGAACAAGAAAACAGAATACAAAATCAGAAAACAGAGATGGTTGGACAGAAATGACAATGGCTGTATGTTAATTAACTCCCGCTACAAACGTGTAAAGGAATAGAATATTCAGGAATACCCGTGCGAATGCAAGGATGTATCCAGAGATGTATCCAGAGATGTATCCAGAGTCCGTATTTAGGAATATAAAATCACGCGGATCGAAGGTATTATTAGGCCCTCCAATTCTTATTCATGTGGCCCACAATGTTTATTGAATCACAATGTGAGATAAGCGATAATTCAGTTCAAGTGTCATCTTCGCATCCAAGATCGGATGCAATGGCCCTCCAGTGTACTCCGTCTCTTGCCGTAATGATGCAATCTGACAGGCGATAATAAACGTATACAAAATAACAGCATTTTGGACTGATATCCAGAACTAACTATAAAATACTAAATTATTCCCAGAGAGAAACACTATGTACATAATTAAAGATGAGGGCTTATTTAATTAAAGATGAAAACTTATTTAATTAAAGATGAGGACTTATTTAGTTTATTTAGCCCAATAAAAACATAGGTACGTAAGGGCTACACAGCATATTTATATATATATCGACTTAAGTACTATCACGGCTTATGTTTATTTATTTAGCCACTCATTTCAATTGATGGATCTTCTATTCAACATTTACATCTGTATTTATCTTATCCAGCTTATACGGTATCCTGGATCCATTTGTCTGCAGTGTAGTTTTACTGTCAATGGGAATTACGAAAGTGTGGTCGCCAGCCACATCAACTTGTTTCTAGTCGTAACGCCACTTTCCTCTGGGAACGGAACAATTAATTAAAGAAGGAATCACTCTGACATAGAAAAAGTCGTTGAGAGACGATCAGCTAAACCAGCCGAGATTCGACAAGTTGATAGTCTACTCTGCGAACAAATCGGACCCTACTTGCTGACTCTCAGAACACGTTGATCTGTAGGTGAGGACGTAATTGTTACCAAGATCCGAACCCTAGTTCTCACTCACTGTGCAAACCCTACATTGATGCTTTGACCATCTCAGTTTTACCAACTCGTTCACAGTTTGCTTGTGTTACTTGCTAGTCCCAACTAAACTTTTACAGACAGCAACGCTGATGGACGACAGAGATATTGGCAGTCTGTTGTGTATGGCAATCTAATGTAATGTATGTTAGACAATCCAAATCATCTTCTTTATACCAGTTCTGAGTTAGATGCTGAATGTCATCCGACGCGGACGACTCCAGGTAAGTTGCCGCCCAATACCTGCGGCGGTCAAAGGGAAGGTTGAAACAACATTCTGGATTCGCTGACTAGCGACGGCGGCCACACGCACCCTAAGCTAATCCCATTTCCGACCGACCCAGTCCCCAGAACAAATATTTTTTCCAAAAGTTACTAATTCAATTTACCGACTTTCTTTATCTGCATTATTCTATCGACAATAGGTAGAGCGCATCAGAGACGGTAGTGTTATTTTATATCAAAATGGGCTTAAATGTGAAGGTCACGTTGTGCATTATTGTTACATGTTGTGAAATAAGTAAATGGTCAATTTGTCCATTTGCTACTTTGTCAGTAGAGATTAACAATGTAGTCCAACAACAACAAAATAGTCCTCTTAGACCATGTGGTAGATGAGGAGAGACCAAGACAAATAAAAAAGGTAAATATAGTCACAAACCAAATACTGTGGTCGGAGAGGAGATTTGATTACACTAGATCCAAATTTTTTTTTTTTGGTGATGTGGGGTAACCAGTTTCCTTCCTCGCTGCCTTGTCTTATCGAAATGTAAGTCAGGTTTCAATAAGGAGCATGAAAACCACGTTGTTGTTGATTGAAGTTTTAACGTTCTTTAGACGAAGGTACGCGCTTTCAGCCACAGACATGATAGAATTGTCGTCACTGAGGCTGAAACACACGACCAGCGATACAATCAAATCACCGTGGAATGCCTGCAGTTTGAGCACACACAAAATAATGAAAATAAACACAATGACCAATCGATCTTTCCCAATGCCTGAGTGAATCCGGTGGTAAACTAAATGGAGTCAATACGCCCTTCTTATCATGTCGTTCGAGACTGGTCGTGAAAGCTGTTTGCAATCTCATCATGTAAAAACCATTGCTACTGAACGTTTACTGCAAATAAATGCATCCAGGCTTCCAAGAAAGATAGCTAGGGTAAATCAAATGTAGTTTTGGATAGAAGCTTCGCCTGATGTGGTGAAGCGGAAATGCAAAGACGAAGAAGAAAAAGAGGAGGAAGATGAAGAAAACGAGGAAGAAGATGAAGAAAACGAGGAAGAAGTTGAAGAAAAAGAGGAGGAAGAAGAAGAAAAAAAAACAGAGGAAGATACAGAAGGAAGAAGAAGGAAAAGAAAGAAGAAGAAGGATAAGAAGAATAAGCGGAAGAAAAAGAAAAGAAAAAAAGAAGAAGAAACAGAAGTATTAGAGGAAGAAGATCAAGAAGAAGAGAGGAGGAGGAGTTGAGTGGGGCGAAGTGAAATAAGAAGGGGAGCAACAACAGCAACAACAGCAACAACAGCATCAACAGCAACAGCAACAACAGCATCAACAGCAACAACAGCATCAACAGCAACAACAACAACAGCATCAACAGCAACAACAGCATCAACAGCAACAACAGCATCAACAGCAACAACAGCAACAACAGCATCAACAACTACAGCATCAACAGCAACAACAGCATCAACAGCAACAACAGCATCAACAGAAACAA
>JAVGWX010000008.1:10569951-10819115 GCA_036924085.1 Ariolimax columbianus
ATCAACAGAAACAACAGCAACAACAGCATCAACAGCAACAACAACAACAGCATCAACAGAAACAACAGCAACAACAGCATCAACAGCAACAACAACAACAGCATCAACAGCAACAGCAACAACAGCATCAACATCATCAACAGCATCAACAGCAACAGCAGCAATAACAGCATCAACAGCAACAACAACAACAGCATCAACAGCAACAGCAACAACAGCATCAACAGCAACAACAGCATCAACAGCAACAACAGCATCAACAGCAACAGCAACAACATCATCAACAGCATCAACAGCAACAACAGCAACAGCAACAACAGCATCAACAGCAACAACAGCATCAACAGCAACAGCAACAACAGCATCAACAGCAACAACAGCATCAACAGCAACAACAACAACAGCATCAACAGCATCAACAGCAACAACAGCATCAACAGCAACAACAGCATCAACAGCAATAGCATCAACAGCATCAACAGCAACAGCAACAACAGCATCAACAGCATCAAAAGCAACAACAGCATCAACAGCATCAACAGCAACAGCAACAACAGCAACAACAGCATCAACAGCAACAACAGCATCAAGAACAACATCAACAACAACAACATCAACAGCAACAACAGCATCAACAGAAACAACAGCAACAACAGCATCAACAGCAACAACAACATCAACAACAACAATAGCAACAACAGCATCAACAACAACATCAACAACAACAACATCAACAGCAACAACAGCATCAACAGAAACAACAGCAACAACAACATCAACAACAACAGCAACAACAATAAAAATACGAAGAACGACAATAACAAGAACTTTACTAAGGTCGTATTCCTGGTTTCTAAGACATTGATAGAACCATCGATAATGTCGTCATTAAGTCTTTCATCAATTGACAGGGCCTTCCTTCGGCAGGAGACCAGATTAACGTCAGGTTGTGCTGAAACATACTGAGCACGATCCCACCTCATGTCAGAGCCAGGTGAACCATACTGACCAAAACCCAACCTAATGTCGAGGCCATGTGAAACATACTGAGTACGATCCCACCTCATGTCAGAGCCAGGCGAAACATATTGACCAAGACCCCACCTAATGTCAGAGCCAGGTGATACATATTGACCAAGACCCCACCTCATGTCTGCGCCAAGTGAAACATATTGACCAAAACCCAACCTAATGTCGAGGCCAGGTGAAACATACTGACCAAGACCTTCACCTCATGGCATGGTCAGGGGAAATATACTGACCAAGGCTCCATCACACGCCTGGGCCTGTCTCCTGGAAACAGGCTGTTCTACAGCAGCCTGTGCAACTAAGATGAGGGTCGATACAATGGTCGCCATAGGGGAGAGTTGACTGAGAAGCCTTGTATTGCTCTACAGCTAGGTTGGACTCATTTCCACATACTTCAGTACGCATCGGAATTACAGAATAGTCACCGGAACCCGGTACCAAGGAAACCTCGTCAAGATTAAACCCTCGAGTAGTTTCGTACAACGAACAACGTCTTCATACAGTGATAGTGATGTCTCCCTCTCTGAGCGTGAAATCCCTGAGATAGACAGACCAAGAATACAAGCTTGAGAACCACGTCAGTGATGTACGTTTGACTGCATGTGCTTGAAATGCTAACGAATACCATCCACTCCAGGTACGTCTCAGGTGTGTCTCAGGTGTGCCCCTATCCACAAAGGTGGGGTTTCCCATCAACCAAAGTGCAATCACCTACCAGCCAAATATAAAACACAAAACAGTAAACAAATACAACATTCGTAATGGTAAATAAGAAACAGCTGTTCTGTTACTCCGTTCTTAAAGGTGATGTTTACATCCTGGCATCTGATATTTAACTTCGGTTCTTCTGTCAACGTATGTTGCGTCCATGCTTTGCTGAAGTCCGACGGGGAGCAAAGAATACGAACACTGCAACCTGGCAGGAATGACATAAGAGTCGACTGCCGGTGTTTAGGAGTACGGCCATCCTGAAAAATACATTTTACAAAACGTAACTGCGGAGTTTATTCTCTATGTTGAGGTTTGTGTGTTGCTTAGATGTTTGCCTCACTAGTTTCTACTGGCGGAGGCGCGCCATTTTCCACCCCAGACCGTAGTCAATTGGGCGATATCAGGACGCATAAACCTGTGCTTGGATGCATGTGTGCGTCTGTATGAACCTATGCCAGGTTTGTGCGCCCTCAGAAGCTAGCCCAACCAAAGTGCAATGGAAGGGCTTTACTACGAGGGCGCGTGTGAAAGTTGTGCAAGGGTGTGACTGTAGGACAGAGTCAAATGAAACAGAGTGAGGTAAGAAGAGAGAGACGACTTGGATGTGCCGTCGATGTTCTCCGCCTATGTTGAGGTCCACCGGAGGAGGTGGGTGATAAAGGGACTGAGAGAGGGCTATCATACCTGATTAATATAGGCCGTTTTAAAATTCAGTTGCTACATAGTGTCCAGGTTAGGTTTTTATTATAATCCTCCTGAAACAAATCGTTATTTCCTGATCAGGAAACCTGTAGACAAACAATTCAACCACCAGTTCCTCAAAAAGTATAAGCAGCCAGAAAAAGGAAAGAGGACTTCAACATATGAGAAGGCTGGTTGTTTGTTTCCCCTGAAGGAGCTGGTTGTTTCCCCTGAAGAAGCTGGTTATTTCCCCTGACGGAGCTGGTTGTTTCCCCTGAAGGAGCTGGTTGTTTCCTCTGAAGGAGCTGGTTATTTCCCCTGAACAAGCTGGTTGTTTCTCCTGAACAAGCTGGTTGTTTCTCCTGAAAGGGTTTGTTGTTTTCGTTGGAAGCTGATTATGGTAAGTCCTTCACTTTCCGCGATATTTTCCTGAATGCCAGTTTGTAGTTATTCTTATATTCCAGTCCGTGCTGAAGAAATTGGAACAGGGTATTCCGAGCTGTAGTGCAATGCAAGACTTCGCAGAAAATATTCCACAATTTGGATCACAATGTTGATCTCCACCTCCACAAACAGATACTAGTATGACGTACGAAGAGTCAAAACGG
Source organism: Ariolimax columbianus (assembly GCA_036924085.1). Lineage (NCBI taxonomy): Eukaryota > Metazoa > Mollusca > Gastropoda > Stylommatophora > Arionidae > Ariolimax > Ariolimax columbianus. The sequence continues at coordinate 10,572,981 of JAVGWX010000008.1, forward strand.
CTTATTAAAGCCAGATACATGACCAAATGGGAAACTGAACATACCGGCTACACCAAAAACGATGCCTATTACCAGTTGAACAGAAGAGAGCAGGTCGTTGTCATCAGACTTCGCACTGGCCACAATAGACTGAGGTACCACCTATTCAACAAATTGAAGATAGGTGGTACCGACGAATGCCCGTGTGGTACCGGGAAAATAACCGCTGAGCATCTGCTGCAGAACTGCCCGACATACGAGGATCAGAGAGAGCAGATGTGGCCATCACCAGTGGCAACACAAGACAAGCTATATGGCAGTGTCGATAGCCTCAGGATGACCGCCGCTTTTTTCGAAAAAATAATGGTTACTGTCTGACTGCGTACGATGAAGAAGATCTCCACCTCGTTGGCTATGCTGCTGTAACACAACTAGTTTCCGTGAGATAATTGTTACTTGACCCTAACCGGAGTCTTAGCTTTCTTACCCCCAAGGGCACTTGTCAAATCCTCGTTGTTATCAAAACACTATCTTTCCCCGCGTTCACAAGAGTACTAGCCAGATCTTACATGAAGCTAATCGATTGTCAGACGCCAGGTTAACTCAAACAGGTTGGTTTGTATCGATCTGGCGGCACTTGAGAGATGCTCCCTCTAAGTGGCAGAATGTCCTACACATTGACAGAACAAATTGAAGCTCAGGTCACGTGATTGTAAACACACGCGGTTGTGATTCGCAATCAGGTACGGCATCAAATACATGTGCGTGCATGCACAGACACTCAAGCTATTTACCAGGCGTGTTCAAATTAAACCGGACCGGACCGCAACAAGTGAACATACGTACGATGCGCATTAAGACGTCAATTCTGATGTAAACAGCACATATCAACCGTCAAGTATGCAAAATGTCATTATCCTCCGACTCATAGTTTCCTCAGCAGACCGTTGAAAACATGGCGGGCGTGAAACAGAATTCGTCCAGAGTTGATCAGCAAGCGGTGATTCGGTTTCTAACAGCTGAAGGATGTCGACCAGTTGACATTCATCGCAGAATGCAGACAGTGAATGGTGACAGAAGTGTGTCGAAGACAACAGTGAAGAACTGGACAACGATGTTTAAAGAAGGACGTGAGTTAACGAAAGATCTTCCGAGACCAGGTCAGGCGTATATTGTTGTGTCAGAAGATGCCATCGCCAAAACTGATGCAGGTAATTCAGGTGGTCTGTCACCGGAGCTTACGTTCGCCACACTTTTGTCACCATCAACTGCCTGCATTCTGCTATAAATGTCAACTGGTCGACACCCTTAAGCTATTAGAAGCCGAATCACCGTTCGCTGATCAACTCTTGACGGATTCAGTTTCCCACCCACCATATTTTCAACGGGCTGCAGAGGAAACTATGAGTCGGAGGATAATGACATTTTGCAAACTTGACGGTTGGTATGTGCTGTTTACATCAGAAGTGAAGTCTTAATACGCATCGTATGTATGTTCACTTGGTGCAGTTTGGTCTAGTTTACTTGAACACTACTCGTAAATTACGTGAGCACATCTCTGAATCTGAAGGAATGTCGGGATCAGAAATTAAAACATATAAAACGCCATCTTTGGAAGATCGATTAGTGTGTGCTTGCATCCGGTGAAAAGTCGGAAGCCAGGGAATTATTTATAAATTGTTTATATTCTGGCGCGGCGCGTGCAGCTTACAAACAGACGCCATTTCAATCGAAGGATGCAGTTAACATAATTATCATCATCATTATCGCCATCCACATAAACTTCACCTCATCTGTTTTGTTGTGCCATCCTTCTGACTGTAATTCTTGTCTTCGTCTCCTTGTCGTTAATATGTCAGTGAGGATCTCTCAGTTCTCTTGCATCCGTCTCTTCTTTTTGAAATGTCCAATACGTTCTGCTTGAAATGTCCTGGAATTGTTTTTCTTGAAATGTCCTTAACTTTCTCTTCTTGAAATGTTCTTCACGTCTTCTGATTTCTCTTTTCTTGACCCTCTTCCTCTTTTAAATCTGGAAACATCTAATCTCAAAATGCTTTTCCCCATATAATCCGTCATCCCACTCTCTCTCTAACTACATCTCCATCCTCCTACTCTCTCTCTCCCTCTCTGTTTGTCTGTCTCTCTCTCACCCTCTCTCTCTCTCTCTCTCTCTCTCTCTCTCTCTTTCGTTGTCTGACATATTCTGCCACACTTTGACGCTGTCTGACACTCCCTCATATGTTATAGTTTCTTGTTTGGCCTGCCTTGTCCTAAGCGGCATACCGTGATTCACACATTCTCTGCCACCGTCTGCCTAAATATGAATGACGTCTCACGTTTGTATCGCTAACCGTGTCCATTGTCTTTGATTATCTTGTGATGTGTTTGCTATCTCGTTTGTTCGTTGTTCCTGTCAAAGACGAAGCTACTTTAACGTTTGTTGTGAATTGTCTTTCCTGATAGATAGCTGAGCCATACATGTGTAAACGTATTAAGACTATTGATACTCTCTATGTGTCTGTCCTGGTTAATAACTGAGCTATCTTTAGTTCTCAGTCGACCTTTACTTCAACAGAGGCACATGTCCCTATGAAAGTCCCAGCTCTGGCTTGAGCTGCATGTAGCCAGGATAAGCAGTTTCTGTTAGTGGGACAGGCTCGATCGGCTTATTACTACGCTGCATTGTGACACGTGCCATGAATAGTGGTTAATCAATGCGCGAGTTCATCTTAATAAACTAAACCACTAGAGAAATGTAGATCTGTAGCCTGTTACGTGCCATCCATGCTGCTCTAAACGAGCCACCTAACCATGGCTGATGTTATGCCATGTCACACAGTTAGTCACCTCCTACCTCATGCTCTCTGTGGGGCAATGATGCTGTTATTGTCCGTGCTATACACAAGGACTCAAGAGGACCCCTCGGGTAACTAAGTCATAAACTGATATGGACTGTTGACGCCTATTCCTACTCTCCAACATGTTATCAGTCACTCGTTCTTACTCTCTCCCAGGCAGAGTAGTCTTCATCCCCACAGTGATGGAAGAACATCTTCATTCTCTCTCCTGCATTCTTGTTATCACACTCACTGGCAACCTCATCACACTCTCTGTCTACCTTATCTCACCCTCTAGCTACCTTATCACACTCTGTGGCTACCGTATCACACTCTATGTCCACAGTATCATATTCTCTGGTTACCTTATACCACTCTCTGGCTACCTTATCACTCTCTCTGGCTGCCTTATCACACTCTCTGACTACCTTATCACACTCTCTCGCTACCTAATCATACTCTCTGGCTACCCTCTATACTTTATTCTTCACCTTATTCTTGTCCTCCATAATGATCATCTATCTTCATCTTTTCTTGATGATCGTCCCCTTGTTCCCAGAGTTCCACAGTGAGCAAGAAGGAATAGGTCTACCACCTGTATTATTATTGACACAACAAACTCCTGATAAAGTAAGCAAGTAATAAAAGCTGATAACGCGGAATCAGTCGTGATAACACAGAATCAGTCGTGAGGACACGGAATCAGTCGTGATAACATTGAATCAGTCGTGATAACATGGAATTAGTCGTGATAACATGGAACCAGTCGTGATAACATGGAACCAGTCGTGATAACATGGAATTAGTCGTGATAACATGGAATCAGTCGTAATAACATGAAATTAATCGTGATAACATGGAACCAGTCGTGAAAACAAGAAATTGAAACGTCCGCAAGTTCTAACAAGTTTGCAGGTCAGACTGACTGACTTCACTAAGCTTAATCTGTCTGGTTCTTATTGACAATTCGGTCAGCAAATGTTCATGTTCACATATTCCTCATTTGAGCCGACTTCTTGAGTTTTGCTCACGAGAAACCATTTGCCATGGCCACCTGCTCTACGATTTTTTCGACAGGGATCAAGAAGCTGAGCAGTGCATGAGCTGCAGCGGCCAACGACCCATAGATCAATGCTAGCGTCAGGGTCAGCGAACCAGAGCTGCCAAGACCTTTCTTCAGCACCACGCGGTGATCCTATATAACAGGCTGCAGCATGGCAGACTGGCTAAGGAGAAGGGAACGAAAAAGGGAGGCTAACATGGGACTCAAAAATGCCTGCTGAAATCGAATGTGTCAGACTGAAATGTGCAAATATCGCAGTCAAGATGTAAACCACAACACATTCCATTCTCTGGACAATATCCTGCTACTGGCAAGGCCCTTGCAAGGAAAAAAAGAACAAGAAGAACAAAAAGAAGAAGAAGAAGAAGAAGAAGAAGAAGAAGAAGAAGAAGAAGAAGAACATTAGATAGCTCTTTCTCATTCCCACACATCACTTCCCCCGTTCATTCCAATCCCCAAAATCCAATATCATGTTATTTCGTCAGACATCTGACAAAGATGTGTCTTTTCCATCCCCACGTTTTGTAAGTGTATGTGTTATTGTTGTGTTCTCTGCTTGTCTAAACATCTGACCATCTCATACAACGTATGCGAAGGAGACAATGTTGGAAAATGTCTGCAGTGAGATTATGTTTATTAACATGCCATGTTTGACCTAGCCAAGCCATTTGTCATTTGTGTTGAATAGTCTAATAGTGTTGTCCATTAAGACATTATGCAGGGATCTTAGTGGCAGTTATGGAATATAATAATATAATTGTTGTAATTAAATGGCCGAAGCAAAGCAGATGTTAATGTACGCATTAATGGATTGTGAAAAATGCTTTTTAGTTATTTGCCAAGACGGTTTTTCTGCAAACAGTAGATCGAACCTTGTTTCTTCTTCTTCTTCTTCTTCTTCTTCTTCTTCTTCTTCGTACGCAGTCAGACAGTAACCATTATTTTTTCGAAAAAAGTGGCGGTCATCCTGAGGCAGTCGACACCGCCATAGAGCTTGTCTTGTGGTTCCACTGGTGATGGCCACATCTGCTCTCTCTGATCCTCGTATGTCGGGCAGTTCTGCAGCAGATGTTCAGCGGTCATTTTCCCGGTACCAAACGGGCATTCGTCGGTTCCACCTATCTTCAATTTGTTGAATAGGTGGTACCTCAGTCTATTGTGGCCAGTGCGAAGTCTGAAGACAACGACCTGCTCTCTTCTGTTCAGCTGGTAATATGCATCGTTTTTGGTGTAACCAGTATGTTCGGTTTCCCATTTGGTCAAGTATCTGGCTTTAATTAGCCGTTTTGACTCTTCGTACGTCGAACCTTGTTTCGATTGCCGTTATTTGGTTTGTGGTACGTGTTTAATGAATACTGATTAAATTGTTGTTCGTTGTGGTCCACAATTGCTGGTGTTGAGTTTGTCCTTCTACGAGAATTTTCTTTGACAGCGGGTAGTACTACCTCTGCAGAATTCCTTTGGTTAGCTAACGAAGGTTGGCGTGGTTCCTTTTGGCTTAGCGTATATCAAGGCTTTTTTAGAAGGGCCGAGACAACGGAGATCAGGAAAGTCAGGTTGCTGGAGCACATACAGCTTGCTTCCAATTACACAAAAAGGACGTGAGGTGGGGTTGTCACCAGCATGGTGGATCTACATGGCCCTGAGGAAGCCCCTGGTGGATCTACATGACCCTGAGGAAACCCCTGGTGTATCTACTTGATCTTGAGGAAACCCCCTGGTGTATCTACTTGCCGCTGAGGAAACCCCTGGTGCATCTACATGGCCCTGGGGAAACCCCTGGTGTATCTACTTGACCCTGATGAAACCCCTGGTGGATCTACATGACCCTGAGGAAACCCCTGGTGTATCTACTTGACCTTGAGGAAACAATCTGGTGTATCTACATGACCCTGAGGAAACCCCTGGTGTATATACTTGACCTCGGGGAAACCCCCTGGCGTATCTACTTGACCTTGAGGATACCCCCTGGTGTATCTACTTGACCTTGAGGAAACAATCTGGTGTATCTACTTGACGCTGAGGAAACCCCTTGCACTCTTGATTGAATCATATCATTTCTTCTTTTGAACTTCCTTACATACGTTTATCTAGTATTTTATTATGTGTGTCAAATAGTGAGGAGAGGTAGAGTAACCAGTGTCAGGTGAAACACACTGATCAATGTGGGATCGAAGAGTAATCAGTGTCAGGTGAAACATACTGATCAATGTGGGATCGAAGAGTAATTTGTCAGGTGAAACATACTGATCAAGGCGGGATCGAAGAGTAATAAGGGTCAGGTGAAACATACTGATCAAGGCGGGATCGAAGAGTAATCAGGGTCAACTGAACAATGCTGATCAAAACCCACACCTCATGTTCGTGAAGGGCTCTCTTGAAACATTATGTGTTATAATTAGTGTGGCCAATGAGGAGGGGATCAACAAAACAATCTCATAGTTTAAGATCCTACTGGGGAGCCGTGCATTGCACTACAGCTAGTACGACTCGTCCCACCTTTTCAAATACGCCTTGGGATGTAAGTAGCACTGTAACCCGAGCCAAAATAAACGTCGGAAAGAATTGATTAACCTCAGTTCTTACACAACAACAAACAAATGGTAGCAGGAACATACTACTCTTTAACAAGAAGCGATCTAGAGACAATACAGACTACTAAGAGACAATATAGACTACCAAGAAACAATACAGACTACTAAGAGACAATACAGACTATATCAGGAGACAATACTGACTACCAAGAGACAATACAGACTACCAATAAACAATACAGACTACTAAAAGATAATACAGACTATATCAGGAGACAATACAGACTACCAAGAGACAATACAGACTATATCAGGAGACAATACAGACTACCAAGAGACAATAAAGACTATCAAGAGACAATACAGTCAATATCAGGAGACAATACAGACTATCAAGAGACATTACATACTATATTAAGAACAATACAGACTACGAACAGGCTAAAGAATGTATATGTTCAAAGAAATAAAACACCAAATACATAGATATGTACTAATGTAGACAGAAGAAACAATGGCAGAGGATATATTCTCCAAGTCTGTGCGATATACAAGAGAAGCAAAATGACAGTATGGTCTTTCTAACCCAATTTATGAATTAACTATATGTCAATGATCTGAAACTTGAAGTTGGCCACCAACGAGAGAAATAGATGTGATTATTTTAGGACTGACAATACATAATAAGATTTGATTTGATGACTAACAAGAAATAACTCTCTCTTTCGCCTTCTATCACTAACGGGTGGATAGGCTATAAACCAACCCTCGCCAAGCAGCTCTGTCATGTGCAATATTTTCCACTTCCTTGCAGCTTTTTCCTGTTTTCTTTACTTCCGCTTCCAGACAAGAAATAACTTCGCGAGATTATTTGAGGACTAACAAGAAAGAGGAAGAATTGATTATTTAAGGACTAACAAGAAAGGTGGAAGATATGATTTTTGAGAACTAACACGAAAGAGGAAGATTTGATTATTTGAGGACTAACAAGAAAGAGGATGATTTGATTATTTGAGGACTAACAAGAAAGAGGAAGATTTGATTATTTGAGAACTAACAAGAAAGAGGAAGATTTGATTATTTGAGGACTAACAAGAAAGGTGCAAGATATGATTTTTGAGAACTAACAAGAAATAGGAAGATATGATTATTTGATGACTAACAAAAAAGAAGAAGCCGTAATTATTTGAGAACTAACACGAAAGAGCAAGATATGATTATTTGAGGACTAACAAGAAAGAAGAACCCGTAATTATTTGAGGACTAACAAGAAAGAGGAAGATATGATTATTTGATGACTAACAAGAAAGAAGAAGCCGTAATTATTTGAGGACTAACAAGAAAGGAGACTACATTATATTTGCTTTGTTGCTTGTTAACGTTCTAATGTAGAAGACTCATCACCCCATGACTTGGCACCCGGCCTTTAAACACACACCAACCGTCTGCTATTTGCCTTAGCCTTCTGGTTGAAAATAAGCTTCAGTAACAACACCGATGTTTGATCCAACTACAGAATAGCTAACTGTTTTGTTCCCTAGAGACCATGCTAACAAGCGGAAGATGATGCACTTCATTTGCTATTAGTGGTCGGCGCATCATATCAGATCGAATGTTGGTTTCCCTGACTGTTCGTGAAGCTCTAGTCAGATCAGACCACGCCCCTGATAATATGAGATCAGTTGTCATTTCCAAACAGATGAGAGCTCAAATCATTTGCACCGTTCGGTTTTTTTTCTACGTTGTGTCACTATCTGACACATTTTTTTTCTTTGTTCATCTCTTCATGTTTTTCTCTCACTTTTATCGATGTCGTTCTTCCCATGGGTTTGTCCTATTGTCTTCATCATCATCAGGTACCGTGCCGGTTGGCGTTGGCGATCATGGACCTCCATCCATTTCTATCACGCGTGTCGTTTACCAACTCTTATGTTGATTGTTGTCCATGCTATTCTCTCAGGATGTTCAGCATCTTCTCTCTCGGCCTTGCTCTGTCTCTTTTTCCTGCTATCTTTCCCGTTGTCACGAAAAGCTCCAAGCCTTCTCTTTTCATAACATATCCAAATAAAGATGCTTATCTTGTTCTGATCCCTGCAATAAGTTGTCTTTGTGTTTGTACCTCTTCTAGTACTGTATCATAAGTCTTCCTTACAGCCCATAGGATCCACAGCATTCTTCTGTAAAACCACATCTCTGTTACTTCCAAAGATCTAAGCGCTTGCTTGCTAATTGTCCATGGTTCACTACCATATGTCAGTACTGGTTCCACGTAGCATCCAATGGCTCCCTATTATCTTACTTGCAATAGAATTTCCACCAATGTGTTCTGTACTTTTGATACAACCAAAATACCTGAACTATCAGATGTTAATGTTGTTCGTTAATTATCTTCCAGCCTCTAACTTCCTCGACACCTTATTTGGTTTATTTTCCAGCCTCTAACTTCCTCGACACCTTATTTGGTTTATTTTCCAGCCTCTAACTTCATCGACGCCTTATTTGGTTTATTTTCCAGCCTCTAACTTCCTCGACACCTTATTTGGTTTATTTTCCAGCCTCTAACTTCCTCGACACCTTATTTGGTTTATTTTCCAGCCTCTAACTTCCTCGACACCTTATTTGGTTTATTTTCCAGCCTCTAACTTCCTCGACACCTTATTTGGTTTATTTTCCAGCCTCTAACTTCCTCGACACCTTATTTGGTTTATTTTCCAGCCTCTAACTTCCTCGACACCTTATTTGGTTTATTTTCCAGCCTCTAACTTCCTCGACACCTTATTTGGTTTATTTTCCAGCCTCTAACTTCCTCGACACCTTATTTGGTTTATTTTCCAGCCTCTAACTTCCTCGACACCTTATTTGGTTTATTTTCCAGCCTCTAACTTCCTCGACACCTTATTTGGTTTATTTTCCAGCCTCTAACTTCCTCGACACCTTATTTGGTTTATTTTCCAGCCTCTAACTTCCTCGACACCTTATTTGGTTTATTTTCCAGCCTCTAACTTCCTCGACACCTTATTTGGTTTATTTTCCAGCCTCTAACTTCCTCGACACCTTATTTGGTTTATTTTCCAGCCTCTAACTTCCTCGACACCTTATTTGGTTTATCTTCCTTCTATAAGATGCGTTATAATCGTCTGTACATCCACACTTCAAAGAATACAATCACATCCTCCGACTGTTGTTCATTGTCCATGTTTCTGCGCCACACAATAATGACGAGTAAACATAAAAATAGTTGCTCATCGCGAAGATGCCAACAGTATCAGACTATTGCTGCGTTTAGTGTTCTCTTGTGGCTGTAAAGATCAATTCTGGAACCGCACACCCTGCCACATCACGGTACACAAGCGGGAGCCGGCAGTGGAATCGTTATTAGCTTCTTTTGCTGAGTCTCCGCGAACTGAGCACCTTCGGTGATATTAGCTTATCAGGTGGTACTGTCTTGTTTCTTAAATCTCAACTAGTAAACATATAACTTGAGGTAGCGTGCTCTAGGCGTGTAACGTCCGTTTCACAACCCCAGTACACTATGTTCGAATCCCAACGTCTCCGGTTTATCAGAAACGTGTTGTTTTATCTCGGCGCTATCGCTCTACCACGTACAGAAAGTAATAGCAATCTACCGTACTGCACACTTGACAATAAACTTATAAAAGTTTGCCACCAAACAGGCACGTATTGTAAATAGGCTACGTTCTGCGAAGGACATGCTTCTTACATAACACCTGGTGTCTTCATGTGCTCGGATCTCGATATGGCTTGGCTTCGTTCGTTCTCTATCTCTCGCTACCAAACCCTGAAAGGGCTTAAGTAACAGAATCCAGTCCAGAGAACGGAATGCGTTGTGTCGTAGTTTACAGCTTGACTGCGACATTTGCACCTTTCGTTCCAACACGTCCGACTTCATCAAGCATTTTTTTAGTACCGGGTTAGCATTCCCTCTTCGTTCCCCTCTCCTAAGCCAGTCTGCCCTGCTGCAGCCTGTTATCCAGAATCACCGCATGAAAGTGTAGAAGGGTCTTGGCAGCTCTGCGTCGCTGGCCCTGGTGCTCGCAGTCAGCTATGGGTCGCTGACCACTGTAGCTCATGCGCTGCTCAGCATCATGATCCCAATCTCGATATTATTCTCGTCTTGAGGAAAAAAAGTTCGTATTATTTCTTTTCTGTTCCTTAATTTTGTTACTTATATTCCAACCGCCATTAATTTCTTCTTAGTCGTTCGTCCGATAAAGAACACGTGAGACGCTGTGTCATAGTTTACAGCAACTTTGCGAAATCGTCCCCTTTCGGCCCGACATATTCGACATATCATTTTAGGAACCGGATTTAACTTCCCTCTTCCATACCTAATCTCTTAGACAGACTGCATGACTGCAATCTGTTTCCAGAGCCACCACTTGAAGGTCAGTAATGTGTCACTCTGAAGTAAGCTGCCAGCTACATTCGTTGGTTTGTTTGTCATTCTTGGTCTGTCTTAGTTCTTAGTCGATCTGTACTTCTACACAAGCAATTTCAGAGCAGAGGCAGAGGCACTGAGGGCGGCAGTGGAAGAAATGGCAACACACAGTGAAAATGAGAGCCATATAGTCCTGCTGACAGATGCTCTCGAAGTAGTCACAGCGCTAAAAAGCCAGAAAAACACTGAGCTTAATGACTTAAGAGCAGCACTCTGCAAACTGTGCCAGCAGTCCGCACCAAAAAGGGTAGTGGTACAGTGGGTTCCGTCACACTGCAACATCCAAGGCAACGAGGAGGCAGACAGACTGGCAAAAGAAGGTGCAAGGCTACCACAAACAGATACCAGTATGACGTACGAAGAGTCAAAACGGCTTATCAAAGCCAGGTACATGACCAAATGGGAAACCGAACATACTGGTTACACCAAAAACGATGCCTATTACCAGTTGAACCGAAGAGAGCAGGTCGTTGTCTTCAGACTTCGCACTGGCCACAACAGACTGAGGTACCACCTCTTCAACAAATTGAAGATAGGGTGTACCGACGAATGCCCGTGCGGTACTGGTAAAATGACCACTGAACATCTGCTGCAGAACTGCCCGACATACGAGGATCAGAGAGAGCAGATGTGGCCATTGCCAGTGGAACTGCAAGACAAGCTCTATGGTAGTGGCGAGAGTCTCAGGATGACCGCCGCTTTTTTCGAGAAAATAATGGTTACTGTCTGACTGTGTACGCAGAAAAAGAAGAAGAAGAAGAAGATCTGTACTTCTACAGTGGCAGATGCCCCTATGCAGGTCCCAGCTCTGGTATGGGCTGGATATAGCTGAGAGAAGCATTTCCTGCTCAGGCGAGCTAGGCTTGACCAGCTTAATATCCGCTGCGTTAGGTTGTTAACCGATGTGCGACTTCATCTTAATGTACTCAAACACTATAGCAAAGTATACTCGCAGCCTGTTTGGCGCCATCTAAGCTGCTCTAAACAAACCAGCTAACCATGTCTGGTGTAATTCATGTCACACAGTTAGTCGCCTTTTACGACATGCTCTCAGTGAAGCAGTGGTGCTATTCTTGTCCTTGTCATACACAAAGACCCCGGCAGACTTGGCCCTAATCTCCATTATTATATGGTTAGGATAAGCTTTTGACCTAGTCGTTTGTTGTTGTTTAATGCCCACAATGAGTCCAATTTTCCTCTTTTGTCTGCCCTGAAAAAGGGTGTTAAGTTGCGGTTTGTCGTGGCTTCCCTGACATCCCGAGCGTGCTGATGAAGGTGGATCACGGTCCTCGAGGCGGTTGTGCGATGCTAGGCTTTATCTGCGTCTCACTCACTACTATGGGGATAACGTGGATCTATATTTCGTCAACCAGACTGCCTTTGAAACAGGTTGTTTCTAGGGAATGCTACATGGAAGATATATAGTGGTCTTGCTCAGTATGTTGTGCCTGACCCTGACGCGACGTCCTGGTCAGTATGTTGTGCCTGACCCTGACGTGACGTCCTGGTCAGTATGTTGTGCCTGACCCTGACGTGACGTCCTGGTCAGTATGTTGTGCCTGACCCTGACGTGACGTCCTGGTCAGTATGTTGTGCCTGACCCTGACGTGACGTCCTGGTCAGTATGTTGTGCCTGACCCTGACGTGACGTCCTGGTCAGTATGTTGTGCCTGACCCTGACGTGACGTTCTGGTCAGTATGTTGTGCCTGACCCTGACGTGACGTCCTGGTCAGTATGTTGTGCCTGACCCTGACGTGACGTCCTGGTCAGTATGTTGTGCCTGACCGGACTATCGCCCCAGCTCCTCTCTTGGCCTATTAACGTGCTGCATTTTCTCATTGTTTGTCTTGTTACAGCCATCTGTGAATTCAACTCCCTATTCTAGAGATAAGCTGTTAACTTGATTCACCAATTATTGCTACGATTATAAGCTTATTGCTAACAGACGTGTGTTATCAGCATATCTGAGATTATTAACAAACACTACCCCGATAATGAGCCCTGGCATTTCCTCTATCTCTTTAAGAATTTGCTCTGTGTAAATATGAAAGTCAGCTGGATAGTACGCCTCGTATTCACAGATTGATATTTATATTTGCTAAGTAAATTCTGTGAAATTCTACTCTTACAGTTTGCTTCGAGTTAAGTTTTCTGAGTTTTCCATCCCTACCTAAATCTTTCAGACATTAAATTATTCCAACTAGACAGCGTTAAATACTATTTGTTAGTCAATAAAGCGAAAGTATAAAGGATGTTTTGTTATTGTGTATACATTTATTGTTGACTTTGTTTTTCTGTAAAATAATGTTTTCTTGGTCCGCCGTTCTGACGAAATGACATTTGCTCTCCTGGAACTTTGTTAGCAAATCCGTTCTGATTCTCGATTAGGCTTTTTGTTTTAATCGTTAGATGTGCGCATTAGGTTGTTAGTTCCAATGTCTGAACATTTTCCTGCACCTGGTTTCCTGAATAGTATTAAGTGATGATGCAAACATGTCAGGGGCTGAAGATTTTTGTATTGATGCCGTTACAGGGATCAGTAGGGTTGGGAGGGGGGCTTAACATCTGGTCAGGTCAAACATCCTGATTAGACATTTTAGTCAGGTCAGGTAAAATATACTGATCATACATGATAGTCAGAGTTAGGTAAAATATACTGATCATACATGATAGTCAGAGTTAGGTTAAATATACTGATCATACATGATAGTCAGAGTTAGGTAAAATATACTTATCATACATGATAGTCAGAGTTAGGTTAAATATACTGATCATACATGATAGTCAGAGTTAGGTTAAATATACTGATCATACATGATAGTCAGAGTTAGGTAAAATATGTCAATCAGACATGTTAGTCAGGGTCCGGTAAAACACACTGAACAGACATGTTAGTCAGGGTCCGGTAAAACACACTGAACAGACATGTTAGTCAGGGTCCGGTAAAACACACTGAACAGACATGTTAGTCAGGGTCCGGTAAAACACACTGAACAGACATGTTAGTCAGGGTGCGGTAAAACACACTGAACAGACATGTTAGTCAGGGTGCGGTAAAACACACTGAACAGACATGTTAGTCAGGGTCCGGTAAAACACACTGAACAGACATGTTAGTCAGGGTCCGGTAAAACACACTGAACAGACATGTTAGTCAGGGTGCGGTAAAACACACTGAACAGACATGTTAGTCAGGGTCCGGTAAAACACACTGAACAGACATGTTAGTCAGGGTGCGGTAAAACACACTGAACAGACATGTTAGTCAGGGTCCGGTAAAACACACTGAACAGACATGTTAGTCAGGGTGCGGTAAAACACACTGAACAGACATGTTAGTCAGGGTCCGGTAAAACACACTGAACAGACATGTTAGTCAGGGTCCGGTAAAACACACTGAACAGACATGTTAGTCAGGGTCCGGTAAAACACACTGAACAGACATGTTAGTCAGGGTCCGGTAAAACACACTGAACAGACATGTTAGTCAGGGTCCGGTAAAACACACTGAACAGACATGTTAGTCAGGGTCCGGTAAAACACACTGAACAGACATGTTAGTCAGGGTCCGGTAAAACACACTGAACAGACATGTTAGTCAGGGTCCGGTAAAACACACTGAACAGACATGTTAGTCAGGGTCCGGTAAAACACACTGAACAGACATGTTAGTCAGGGTCTGGTAAAACACACTGAACAGACATGTTAGTCAGGGTCCGGTAAAACACACTGAACAGACATGTTAGTCAGGGTCCGGTAAAACACACTGAACAGACATGTTAGTCAGGGTCCGGTAAAACACACTGAACAGACATGTTAGTCAGGGTCTGGTAAAACACACTGAACAGACATGTTAGTCAGGGTCTGGTAAAACACACTGAACAGACATGTTAGTCAGGGTCCGGTAAAACACACTGAACAGACATGTTAGTCAGGGTCCGGTAAAACACACTGAACAGACATGTTAGTCAGGGTCCGGTAAAACACACTGAACAGACATGTTAGTCAGGGTCCGGTAAAACACACTGAACAGACATGTTAGTCAGGGTCTGGTAAAACACACTGAACAGACATGTTAGTCAGGGTCCGGTAAAACACACTGAACAGACATGTTAGTCAGGGTCAGGCAAAATATACTGTACAAGACCTCCAACTTATTTATTTTTTATTATTAACGGCTTTTATTTTCTTATTAAAGACAAATGTAGACATTCGACAAGAGTTGAGCATAGATGAGAACTGGTTTATCAATATCATTTTGGCAAGAAAACGTAAATACTTTGGTCACATCAAGAGACACAACGGTCTCGAAAGAACGGTGATGGAAGGTATGGTGCCAGACAAAAGAGGAAGGGGTAGACCAAGAAGACGACGGTACCAAGATATCCACGAATGCCTGGGTATGACTGGCGGAGGCTGGAGTTTTTACAAGGGAAAGAGTTTCTTTCAGACAGACTGATAGGAGTGACGTTCTATAAAGGACATGCCACATGATGATGATTTTCTTATTAATAACGGCTTTTATTTTCTGGTTTAAAAATGACTTTAATTTTCTTATTAATAACGACTTTTACTTTCCTGTTTATGTTCTGTGCTTTTGTGGTGTCTTATTTGATTGTTATTAGCTCGCTGTTTTCAGAACCGGTCTGTGCACCTATCTATAGCTTTGATCTACTTCTAGTGTAGAAAGTTCTACAATTCATGGATTGTCCAACCCCGCCTTCCCAGACCTTCTGTCGAGTGTACGATAGCTTTACATGTTTCAAAGAAATCCTTATATGGTTATTGAGCACAGAAACGTGTGCGATTGACGCAACAGCGACCTCTGATCTAGGCCTCTGTCTCGCGCTCAGGTCAATTGCCTCATTGAGACTGAACGGACGCTAACAACAGAAATAGCATATCGAATGACTAATTTCCTCGAGTATCAGAAGTTCACGTACCAATCATCGTTCTCTTCGTCTTCTTTTCGCTTTTCCTGTTCCGGATGCCAGCGTCAGGCCATGAATAGATCTCTAGAAGAAACTCCACTGTGTGCTTCATGCACAATGGCAATCACCGCCTCAGATATTTCCGATATCTGCAGATCAATGATCATTTTGTGAATTGTCTTTTAATTGTGCTTGCTATACTGATGTTCCTATGACGGACATCTTGGTCTTTTTTATCTGCATTGTTTCTTCTTATTCTTCTTTCGTTCGCTTTAAAATATTGTCTATATCTGCAGTGTTGTCTCTTGTATAAACTTCACTGTCTTTTGTAGTTCACATACAGGTCCATAAAGTTTCTCTTCCAGTCTTGTTTCTATGGGCCAGTGAGATTTTTTTCTGTATATCATATTCGAGGCAGTTTTGTAGTATGTGCTCTGCTGTCTGGGGCGCCTGTCGGCATGTACACATGTCTGAGTTGCCAATCTTCATTTATGTGTACATGTTGCTGCGGAGTCGGTTGTGTCCTGTTTTACGGCGCTTCACAACAGTTTGCTTTTGTCTGTTCATGTTATGGTAATCGTCTGGTGTTACTGTTGGTGGCTTTCTGATTGATTTGATCATCCTTATCTTCTGTTGGTATGTAACTGGCCTGCATTGTTTAAGTTACCGGTGTTATGGATTTTTTTGCGAGTAATAGTTAACCGGCATGGTTGACTTCTCTTATATGCTGTGGTTTATATTCTTATTTGCAATTTGTGTAACGATTATTTTAGTTTTTTTTCTTTTTTAGTAGTTTCCATTTTTGTCAAGATTTGTGTTTTTATACTATTTGTGAGACAACTGAGTTGCTTGTCCGGTCAAGCACAACAAATGTACCAGGAAGTCACGTCTGGGTAAGGCCCAATATACTGACCAAGACCACTGTCTCTCTTCCATGTAGCGTTCTCTGGAAACAGGCTGTTTTAAAGGCAATCTGATAGACGAGATCTGGATCGTCGTGATCCACGTAGTAGTGATAAAGCCAAGCATAGCACAACCACGTGGAGGACCTCGGTCCACCTTCATTAGCACGCTCGGGATGTGAGGACAGCTACTACAACCCGCCACTTAACGTCTATTTTAGGGAGCACAAAATAGTAAGTTTACTCATTGCATGAATTAAACAACAACAACATACTATTTGTATCTTTAAACAATTTATGTTTTTATAATATGTATGATCGTGATAAAATCTATTTTCTTGTTTGCATTCTTGCTTAGTTTCATAACTAGCATACAATGATTCACACATTCCTGGCCACTCTCTGGTTAATGGCTGCCACCTTAAGTCGTATTGTATCCGTTGTCACGTCTTTCGCATCGTTTTTGTTATGATTCGTTATGGCTCGGCTGGCTTGGCTTCGTTCGTTCTCAATCTCCCACTACCAAACCCTGAAAGGGCTTGAGTAGCAGAATGTAGTCCAGAGAACAAAATGTGTTGTGTCGTAGTTTACAGCTTGACTGCGATATTTGCACCTTTCGGTCCAACACATCCGACTTCAGCAAGCATTTTGTGAGTCCCGGGTTAGCATTCCCTCTTCGATCCCTTCTCCTTAGCCAGTCTGCTCTGCTGCAGCCTGTTATCCAGGATCACGGCGTGGAGGTGTAGAAGGGTCTTGGCAGCATTGGTCCGCTGGCCCTGACGCTAGCAGTCAGCTATGGGTCGCTGACCACTGCAGCTCATGCGCTGCTCAGCATCTTGATCCCTGATTCGTTATATATTTTCATATGTTCTTTGTCCCTGGCCGTAAAGTAAGTTTTGTTTTGTTGTCCCTGACCGTAAAGTGGGTTTTGTTCTTTTTCCTTGACCGTAAAGTAAGTTTTGTGTTGTCCCTGGCCGTAAAGTGGATATTTTTCTTTGTCCCTGGCCGTAAAGTAAGTTTTGTTTTGTTGTCCCTGGCCGTAAAGTGGGTATTGTTTTGTTGTCCCTGGTCGTAAAGTGGGTATTGTTTTGTTGTCCCTGGCCGTAAAGTGGGTATTGTTTTGTTGTCCCTGGCCGTAAAGTGGGTATTGTTTTGTTTCTGCCCCGGTACGGTAACTGAGTAATACTTATTTCTGTTTTAATGGACGATTGTAAACTGTTTATAGCTTGTATTTTTGTTCAGGTTTCTGTTATGTATAATGTTTACGTTCTTATTTACAGTCTTGTGTTCTTGATAGCATTCTGCAAATGTTGTGGCTGTTCTCGTGTTTTAAGAACAATCACATGTATACTGACTAGCTAATTATCTGTGAATTAATATTTACATTAACTCTCAAGTGGTCCACTTAACACACACTCTCTATCTCTCTCTCTCTCTATCTCTCTCTCTCTCTCTCTCTCACACACTCTTTCTCTCTCATCTCTTCGTCAGTTTTTCTTTATTTAATGAAACACAGGTAAACCACAATAACAATGTTCCTTGAATTGGTAAAGCAACTGTCGAGATCAACGGTTCTTATCTTGTGCTACGTAAAACCTCAGGTTCCGCGAATGAATTGTACGTGTTCTATGAATTATTTTAAAGTGTTCCACGAATTGTCTCCACATGTTCCACGAATTGTCTCCACATGTTCCACGAATTGTCTCCACATGTTCCACAAATTGTCTCCACATGTTCCACAAATTGTCTCCACATGTTCCACGAATTGTCTCCACATGTTCCACAAATTGTCTCTATATGTTCCACGAATTGTCTCCACATGTTCCACAAATTGTCTCTACATGTTCCACAAATTGTCTTCACATGTTCCACGAATTGTCTCCACATGTTCCACAAATTGTCTCTACATGTTCCACAAATTGTCTTCACATGTTCCACGAATTGTCTCCACATGTTCCACAAATTGTCTCCACATGTTCCACAAATTGTCTCCACATGTTCCACAAATTGTCTCTACATGTTCCACAAATTGTCTCTACATGTTCCACAAATTGTCTTGATATGTTCTTTGTCTGGTCTTTCGAGGTAGCGCAAATAGTTTAGATTAGGCCCTCTCGTAGATAGAACATACAAAATAATAAGTGAGAATAGGGAGGCAGCTAATTTACTCAATCAGTACTTTGGCGTAGTCTACACAAAAGAGGACTGCTCCAAGATCCCAAAGATATTTTCCACAGAGACACGGATACAGTGGGATTAAAATCAATCTGTATTTCGGAGGAAATTGGGTTGTTGTTTTTAAATAGAGGGGTTCAAAGTGGAAGAATGTCCAGGTCAAGGTTGTATTTATCCAAAATTGCTGTATGAAATTAGAGACCTGCTAGCAAAACCATTGGCTATATTATGTTCTCAATCATTTGTAAAATAGATTGTTCCAGGGGATTGGAAATATGCAGGGGTGATGCCCTTATTCAAAAGGGGGGAAACAATCAGATCCAGCAAATGATAGACCGATGAGTTTAACGAGCATAGTCTGGAAATTGTTAGAATCAATCATCAAAGAAAATATTGTAATGTATTTAGATAATCGATTTACTAAAGGGATGTCGCGATTAACAAATCTATTATAATTCATGGAGGATGTTACCAAAATGATAGATGGAGGGAAGTCAGTGTATGTTATTTATCTTGATTTTGCAAAAGCCTTTGATAGAGTATCTCATCAAAGATTATTTAGGAACTTACCATCACATGGAATAGGTGGGGAAGTTGCAAAATCGGTTGAAAATTGGTTAGCGGGAAGAAGGCAGAGATGGGAAAAAATAAGGAGTACTCTGAGTGATGATATCGGATTCCTGAATGCAAAATTCGCGAATGACACAAAACTATACAGTAGTGTCTCATCTAAAGCAGAAGTGGATATATTGAGATGAGATTTAGATAAAATTCGAGAATGGTCTGAGAACTGACAAATGGAATTCAATGTAGATAAAAGTGCAGTGATCTACAAGGGTAGACCCAATATGTACATGATTACAGAATGGGAGGAAACAATATTATAAAGATAGAAAAGGAAAGGGACCTAGGGGTTATAATAGATCATACAGGTAGGGTGAGTGAGTAAGTCCAGGTAGCAGTGAAAAAGGCAAATGCAATGTTAGGTATGATAAAAAGAAATATTAAACATTACTTAGACCTAGATTGGAGTACTGTGTACAAGTGGGGAGTCCTTTTCATAGAGAGGATTTAACATGCTGGAAAGGATACAAAGAAGAGCGACAAAACTGATAACAGGATTCCAGAATTACAGTTATGAAGAAAGACTCAGAAAACCGGCCTACAGTGCCCAGAAAAGAGAAGAATTCGAGGTGAACATAAAGGTTTATAAGATAATTAACGTTAAGGATAAATTAGATTATAACAAGTTGTTTTTTTCAAAATACAATCACTTACAAGAACAAGAGGGCACATCTACAAATTAACTAAAGAAAGGTTTAGATTAGATAATAGGAAATATTTTTTTAGTCAGAGAGTGGTGAATGCTTGGAGTCCATTACCACGGGAAGTAGTGGAGGCAGGGACAATTAATGCATTCAAGAATAGGTTGGATGCGCATAGTTTTTAGATCAAGGAAAGTTAAATGAAACTGGTTGTTTACAGACTCTAAGTAGAGTCTTTTAAACCAGTATAAAGACGTTAAGTTAAGTAGAGCTTTCCGCGAGACCCCATGATTGACTCCATGAAAGGTCGTATTTTGTCAGCTTAGATCACGTTTGGAGGGGGAGAGCCCTAGAACAGTCAGATATAAAAGATTTATTACTGTCCGGTTCCCCATTGCATACATGGGGAGTGAAGGAACAGGCTGCTGAGCATTCTTCATCACTGTTTCCTGTTTGGTCAGTTAAGGAAGATACTCTGGCCCAATGGTTCAACGCTAAACTCAAAACTTCACGGAGTTAAAGAGGAACTCTAAGCACTGGTTCAGCGCTAAACTCAAAACTTCACGGAGTTAAAGAGGAACTCTAAGCACTGGTTCAACGCTAAACTCAAAACTTCACGGAGTTAAATAGGAACTCTAAGCAATGGTTGAGTACATCACAGGAACTCATCTAATGTTGAAACATCAAAGATGCGATAACAAAAAGGAGAGGCAAGAGAGGAAAATAAAGAAGATAACGAAGAAGAATAAGGAAGAGGTGGAGAAGAAAGAGACAAGGAGAAGAAGAAGAAGAAAAAGAGAAGAAGAAGGAAGAGAAGAAAAAGATAAGAAAGGAGGAAGAAGAAGAGGAGGAGGAATAGAAGGAGGTGAAAAAGAAGGAAGAAGAGGGTGAAGAAGAGGGCGAAAAAGTGTACAAAGAAGAGGACGAAGACGAGGACGAAGAAAAGGACGAAGAAGAGGACGAATAAGAAGACGAAGAAGGGGACGAAGAAGAGGACCTAGAAGAGGACTAAGAAGAGGACGAAGACGAGGACTAAGAAGAGGAAGAACAAGAGGGTGAAGAAAAGTACAAAGAAGAGAACGAAGAAGGAGACGAAGAAGAGGACGACGAAGACGACGACAAAGAGGACCAAGAAGCAGACTAAGAAGAGGACGCAGAAGAGGACTAAGAAGAAGACTAAGAAGAGGAAAAAGAAGAGGATTAAGAAGAGGACTAAGAAGAGGACTAAGAAGAGGACGAAGAAGAGGACTAAGAAGAGGAAGAACAAGAGGACGAAGAAGAGAACAAAGAAGAGGACAAAGAAGAAGATGAAGAAGAGGACGAAGAAGAGTACAAAGAAGAGGACGAAGAAGAGTACATAGAAGAGGACGAAGAAGAGTACATAGAAGAGGACGAAGAAGAGTACAAATAGAGGATGAAGACGAAGACCGAGTAACCATCTGCATCTATGCTTCTTCTTATTTCATAAGTCGACTGCTGCCTTCGTTGGAGTCACTGAAGTGGAGATCTGACGACGAACTGAAAAGAAGTTTCGTTCTCTATCAGCGGGAAATAATCGATTTTGTATTCCTGGAAATACTGTTTTCACCTGAACATTTTGTGTAGTCTAAATTGACAAACGATGTTATGTTTAATAATAACAGTTATGATAAGATTGTTATATTTCCGACTAACTTTAACGTTTTCAACGTAAATCAATCAATCAAAACCTTTTAACTCCATGCAGAGCATATGTCCTCAATAAAAACGCGCCAAGCCTTCGTGGGCTTGTTTAATTCAGACAATGACTAAGTGTGGCTATAACAGTTTTAGTTATGTGGTTAGCTGAGCGGCATAGATGGCACCTGACAGGCTGCGGTTCTACCTTGCTCTAATTTACGCTCCCACCTCAACCAGTCCCAAAAATAGGCGATCGTATATTCATTGGGCTAACAGACACTGAGATTGATGAAGGTGGACAGTGCCCCCCCCCCCCCCTCAAAGCAAAGGCAAAGGGCGCCGTCCATCGTAGACGAGGACGGCATTATTAATTTTGCTAGTGCTATTTTTAGTAAGAATTATCTGCGCTACATTTTATCCTCACTCTCTCGTCTCGTGCCGCCCGACCCCAGTGGCAAGTCAAGGACAATACGACTAGGGGGTGACTACGAGATGCAGAGGACTCCGCATCAAGCACCCGTGAAAAAGACGGCGAAGTCCGGAGTCTAACCCACACCACCTGATCACGAGGCCGACGGCTTAACCACTTCCCCACGGAATCCCCAGGGCTCCCCCAGACTGCTGTGTTATAGCTGGCTACATCTGCGTGATGCGCAGTACTTCGGGGATCACGTCAATCTTCCCCTCGTAGGCCAGACCGTTCATCATTTCCAGCCCCTCCCCTTTCCCTCCCGCCTTTCCTGCCAATTGTAGGTTTGTCTCGACTTCCCATTTCGTGAGTGTTTAAGTCTGTCCCTACTTCCTTTGCCCTGAGTATTCCAGAACATTGACTGTCTTGTAACGCTTTCCGTCATGTCTGTCTTGTCCATCACCAACTCTTAACGTCTATCTCTACTGGCATCGGCCCGCTTCTTTCCTACATCTCTATATTAGTGGAATTGATCATAGCATTCCATTCCCTCAATTCGCCGCAAGCATCCATTGATGACAGATTTGACCGTTCATGTTGTACTTGTCTTTGTTCCCATCGTCAAAGATCCAAACAATAGGCAGGACTTGACATTCGTGTTGAAAATCTGTATTTTTTGCTGTGGAATTTCGATTTCTACAAATTCCCTAAAGCAATAAAAGCCTTTCTCGCCTTTTGTATTCTTAGCTTGATAACTCCCTCTGCAGATATAACAATAATGTCAGTGTAGAAATACTCTAATCCCAGTAAATTATTTAAAGAGCTCGCTTCTTTCTCTCTCTCTGTCTATCTAACTATCTATCTATCTATCTATCTATCTATCTATCTATCTATCTATCTATCTATCTATCTATCTATCTATCTATCTATCTATCTATCTATCTATCTATATATATATATATATATATATATATATCTATCTATCTCGTTCTCTCTCCGTGTCCATTTCACTGTGAGTCGCTAATATTTTAGATCTACTTCTAGGGGTGTAAAGGTCATGTTTTATATACTTCATTTCCAGTGTACGGAAAAGCGGGTGATTTTTTTATGTTGTCTTTGAATGAGGAAATACGAGATAGAATTACAACGGCAATGTGGCCTTTTGAAGACCTCTTGGCAACTGTCAAAGGAAGGAAACTCGATTGGTACGGTCATATATCGAGATCAAATGGTCTTGCAAACACAATCCTCCACGGGAAGGTGCATGGCAGATGACGAAGAGGCCGTCCCAAAAATAGATGGTAGGACAACATAAAAGAATGGACCAATCTCCGACCAGAAGAGTCACAGGCAGCGGCATCTGACAGAGAGGGAGGGCGTGGAGTTGTGAGGATGTCTTTACGTGTGCCCCAACGACGTCACCGGTTATGGGATGACCTGACATGAATGACCGTCTGCGTTATGCCTTCAGGCTGGCACTATTGGAAATGAATTTCATCAACTTTAGAATGCTTGCCTGGACAGCGGTTAACAGCCTTCGCGTTTCAATTTCCAGCTGTCAAGTACACGGGATCTATGAGTTTATCGTATGTTTCCGATAGGACTAGGCACCGGTCTCACCCTCAGGTGACATCATGGAACGCTAGGAATTGATGGGATACGAACACCCACCGTTTTGCTCGTTCGTTTCTTTAGAGCTTGCGCCACTTCTCAGGTCAATTCACCAACTTGAATGGTTCATTCATTATAAAATGGTTGAGATGGACTGGTCTAGAGATTGAGCGAACGACACACTGAGATATGACACATAAATACATGTGATGGATTCTACCAAAAACATTGAAATGTCATTTCTTAAACTCCATCTTTGGCCCAAGTGTTTTGTGAGAGTGATATGTGTCGGTGAATGTGGTGAGATAATGTGACCTGCCACGCAGAGTTTACTAACTGTGCCGCGTAACATATAACGGGTAGAAGTGTCTCAACTCAGGAAGATGGAATCAGGATGGGCAGTAAAATGGAGTGGGGAGGGCTGGAAGAGTGGAGTGAGGAGGGGCTGGAAGAGTGGAGTGGGAGGGGCTGGAAGAGTGGAGTGGGAGGGTCTGGAAGAGGAGTGGGGAGGAGCTGGAAGAGGAGTGGGGAGGGGCTGGAAGAGTGGAGTGGGGAGGGGCTGGAAGAGTAGAGGGGGAGGGGCTGGAAGAGTGGAGGGGGAGGGGCTGGAAGAGTGGAGGGGGAGAGGCTGGAAGAGTAGAGCAGATGGCTAGAATAGTGGAGCAGGTCGCCAGAAGAGTGGAGCATCTCGTCAGAAGAGTGGAGCAGGTCGCCAGAAGAGTGGAGCAGGTCGCCAGAAAAGTGGAGCAGGTCGCCAGAAGAGTGGAGCAGGTCGCCAGAAGAGTGGAGCAGGTCGCCAGAAGAGTGGAGCAGGTCGCCAGAAGAGTGGAGCAGGTCGCCAGAAGAGTGGAGCAGGTCGCCAGAAGAGTGGAGCAGGTCGCCAGAAGAGTGGAGCAGGTCGCCAGAAGAGTGGAGCAGATGGCTAGAATAGTGTAGCATGTCGGCAGAAGAGTGGAGCAGGTCGCCAGAAGAGTGGAGCAGGTCGCCAGAAGAGTGGAGCAGGTCGCCAGAAGAGTGGAGCAGGTCGCCAGAAGAGTGGAGCAGGTCGCCAGAAGAGTGGAGCAGGTCGCCAGAAGAGTGGAGCAGGCCGCCAGAAGAGTGGAGCAGGTCGCCAGAAGAGTGGAGCAGGTCGCCAGAAGAGTGGAGAAGGTCGCCAGAAGAGTGGAGCAGGTCGCCAGAAGAGTGGAGCAGGTCGCCAGAAGAGTGGAGCAGGTCGCCAGAAGAGTGGAGCAAGTCGCCAGAAGAGTGGAAATGGTCGCCAGAAGAGTGGAAATGGTCGCCAGAAGAGTGGAACAGGACGCCCGTAGAGTGAAGGAGGTGGCCAGAAGAGTGGAGAGGGCCGCTGGTTGAGTTGCGCAGGTCGCCAAAAGAGTAGAGCCGGTGGCTGAAAGTGGGGAACGTCTGGCCGAGCAGTGAATACCTGAGTCTTGACCAACAAGGTCGCTGGTCCAAATTTCCAGTAAAACATATATATATATATATATTGTATAAGGAAAGTTAAATAAACAAAAACCTTGCCTGCACACTGTGGGACTTCTGATTGGTCAAGTGGTCTTTATCGTTAGACCCTTTTTTTCTCCCAGG
Organism: Ariolimax columbianus; assembly: GCA_036924085.1. NCBI lineage: Eukaryota > Metazoa > Mollusca > Gastropoda > Stylommatophora > Arionidae > Ariolimax > Ariolimax columbianus. The sequence continues at coordinate 10,598,390 of JAVGWX010000008.1, forward strand.
CTGACCCTACTTGTTCGAATAAATGCTCCAATGACAATTTGTTTTCCAAACAAATGACACCTCTGCTTCATCCTTTCTCTTTCTAACTTTCCTTTTCTCTTCTACCGTGTAATACTCCACCTCCTTTCCCAAGAACACAGTTTACCCAAACTCACAATTTTCCATCCGTATAATTATCCAGTTTACTTCATTTCACAATTATTCAGTTCACCTAACCTCACAATTGTCCAATTTACTCCATTTTAAAAATGTCGTGTTTACCCAACCCCATAATTATCCAGTGTACTCAAACTCACAATTGTCCAGTTTACTCGTTTTCAAATTTGTCCAGTTTACTCAACCGCACAATTCAGTTTACCTAAACCTCCCAATTATCCAGATTACCCAACTACACAATTATCCAGTTTACCGGACCTCACAATTCGGTTTACCCAATCTCACATCTGTCCAGTTTACTCAACCTCCCAACTGTCCAGCTCACCTAACCTCACAACAGTCCAGTTTACCCATACTCAGAAATGTCCACTTTACCCAACACACCATCGTCAAGTTTACCCAACTACACAATTGTCCAGTTTACCCAACCTCACATCTGTCCAGTTTACCTAACCTCACAACTGTCCTGTTTACACAACCACACAATTGTCCAGTTTACACATCGTCACAGTGCACACATCGATACACAGTTACGCATTTGGACAACATCGATACACAGTTACGCATTTGGACACTAACCGACACAGTACCGGTGTTTCGTGAGAAAGTATACCACATTGTTTGCCCATCTGGTTTTCTTCCCACAGCCTCTATATCAGCGGTTCTGTGTATTTTAGCCGGCTGTATATTGTGACCCTGTAATCATTGTGAGCAAATAGTGGCCGTCTTCGCATAAGACGGATCGATTATAGTAAGTGATAAGTTCCATTTTTATTTCTTCTGTCTTCCACGTAGCGTCTGAAGGGCAAAGCTGTTATATCGCTTGCTTCTCGTGACAAATGCACTGTGTTCAATTCCTGGTGTCTACGTGTTTTAGTTTAACCAGCAGTAAATAGTTACTTAACTTGTTCGAAAATATATCTGTTGAGTGCAGTGCTGAGGTACCACCTATTCAACAAATTGAAGATAGGTGGTACCGACGAATGCCTGTGAGGTACTGGTAAGATGACCGCTGAACATCTGCTGCAGAACTGCCCGACATACGAGGATCAGAGAGAGCAGATGTGGCCATCACCAGTGGAACTGCAAGACAAGCTCTATGGCAGTGGCGACAGCCTCAGGATGACCGCCGCTTTTTTCGAAAAAATAATGGTTACTGTCTGACTGCGTACGAAGAAGAAGAATAGTGCAGTGAACTGTTGGCGATGCTTCTTTTGTAGCGGGTTACAGTGGCTCTTCTTACATCACGGTGCGTGCTTGAGAGGGGTTCTCCTGGATGTAGGTAAATGCTGGGCTCAGTACTATTACCACGATAAACGTGTCGATCCCTACCTCGCCGGCCAGGCTGCTGTTACAGATAATGTTTCCAGCACGGCATGGGAGGACGTGAAGTGGAGCTTGATCAGTATATTCCATCTGCCCTTATCATTCTTCGCTCCAACCTTGACCAATGTGTTTCACCTGACCCTAATTACTCTTCTGTCTCACCTTGACCAATGTGTTTCACCTGACCCTAATTACTCTTCTGTCTCACCTTGACCAATGTGTTTCACCTGACCCTAATTACTCTTCTGTCTCACCTTGACCAATGTGTTTCACCTGACCCTAATTACTCTTATGTCTCACCTTGACCAATGTGCTTCACCTGACTCTAATTACTCTTCTGTCTCACCTTGACCAATGTGTTTCACCTGACCCTAATTACTCTTCTGTCTCACCTTGACCAATGTGTTTCACCTGACCCTAATTACTCTTCTGTCTCACCTTGATCAGTATGTTTCACCTGACCCTGAATACTCTTCTGCCTCACCTTGACCAATGTGTTTTACCTGACCCTAATTACTTTTCTGTCTCACCTTGATCAGTATGTTTCACCTGACCCTGAATACTCTTCTGTCTCACCTTGATCAGTGTGTTTCACCTTAACCTGAATACGCTTTGCTCTCCTCTTGTTCATTATGTTTCAACTGACCCTGATCACTCTTCACTCCTACCTTGATCACCTTTCATTCGCTTGCAGCACAGCGGAAACGAAGTGGCCGTCTCAGCTCAACAGAAGAGCTAAGGTCTTGCAAAATTAAAATCATAACACTTCAGCCCTAACAGCAGTGTCCATACATTTACCATTCTTCTCCTCATTTACGTTATTGTATATGAAGTCTCCGCCCCTGTTTCAATATTATTTTCTGCTCTGTATTTAGACTCAAAATTATAAGTGGATGGAAAACATTAGATAGACTTGAAAAAAAACTCTGATTGCACCATTACGGCAAGAGATAAAAAGTACTTTGGAGAATCATTGCAGCTGATCGATACGGAGATGGCGCTTGATCTAAACTGTTCTTTAAGTAGACAACGTTTTACTATACTTTAACAAATACACTTGTAATATACACAATCACATCGCATCTAAACCGCACATTATTACCAGCTGATGTCTCGAACAGATCGGAATTCAGCACGGCATTTGTAGGTTGGGTTTGCCTTCCATTTTCATTCCATATTCGCTCAGCCAGACTACATGGGTGCAGTTTTCAGGGTTGTTTGAAAGCGGATTAGAGTCTTGGCTAGCTATCAATTAGCTAGGCCTGATACAAACTGGCAGCTATATGTCAGGTCATTGACTGCTGCATGACAGCACCTCGTAAACCAGATAGCCGTAATCCGGCAACAGACATAATCCTAACCATCATAATCCAGAAAATCGCAATGCAGACAGCCGTAATCCCAGCAGCCAAAGTTAAGCTCAATCTTAGTGTATTTATTACTCAGTGTACACCTCGTTCTTTGTAAACGGAATGGAGAGATAGTTAGATGATCTAAGAGTGACAAGTTTCGAGAGAACTTACTGTAGCGTGTGCGACGTCAGTGACGGAGAAAATTCAAAACACTCAGCTGAGATTTGTTTGTTATCTATTTATTTTTTAATCTGAAATTAAATTGGAAAGTCATAAACAACAAGGGAATAAATAGTGACGAGGAAGAGATAAACGATTTACCTCATGGAAGACAAGAAGGGGGTGGAAACTCATAGAATAAAGTCATCGTGACCATACACGTAAAATGAAAGTCATCACTGCAGAGGGTAGGGATAATATTGAAAAGGACGCACAATAAAGAAAATGACATCTACTTTTTGTCTCACGTCCCTCTATCTTACCTTTATAGACATGACAGAAGATGGAAGAGGCTTTTTTTTAAGAATAAGAACAAATTCGAGAGATAATAGTGTATATTTTGCGGGTAAATAGACAAAACATCTTCTTCTTCGTTCGCTCTCAATCTCCCACTACCAAGCCATGAAGAAAGTTTTGCAGGTAGGAGGATGTAGTTTACAGCTAGACTGCGATATTTGCATCTTTCGGTCCGACACATCAGACTTCAGCAGGCATTCTTTAGTACCGAATTAGCCTTCCCCCTTCGATCCCTTCTCATTAGCCAGCCTGGAGGGGTAGAAGCTCTCGTTCGTTGACACAGACGCTAGCAGATATGGGTCGCTGATCGCTGCAGCTCAAACCCTGTTCAGCATCTTGATCCCAAACAAAGAGTGACTTAGGGGAGAATATGTACATTGCATCTCTATGCATGCTGTAAAAGCGACTAACTAGGGTTGTGAGTGGACTTGCAACATCACCATGTAAAACAAATTGCTACACAAATGCCCACCACGATGGTACACAAAGGGTTTTGTCGTACATTACAGTTGTAATCATATAATTCACAGGGAGCGACATAGAAAACACATGAAAACAAAGAACATACTACGGTATTGACATTAGAAACGATACGGATAACAAGCACAGGCATTCAAGCAAGTACGGTACATAAAAACACGCTGCAAAATTATACACAATTAATGAAGGACTGAAATGTTGATGGTTCTAAAGAATGACAGCCGTGCTATACGGAGGGATAGACTTGGGGGAGTGGGGGGAGGGCAGAAATTGATCAACAGAAATACAATATTTGTAATACGTGATTTTATTTTAGATTAATTTTTAATTTTTTTTATCTGCAACTGTGCATGGACTATTTTTGTTGGGAAAGTATTCTTTTAAACAACGAAAAATAAAATATCAAGGAATTCAAATCAAGTTTATAAAATAACAAATATAGGAAATAAAAACAACCAAAAACTACAAAAAAGAAAACAACACCAAAACAAAACAAAACAAAACTGGTCTGGATACCAAGTTTCTTCTACCATTGTGTTCTAACGTGTATGTCGTAAAAGGCTGCTAATCCGCATGTGTGTCCTGGAGAAATTGGCTACGAAAGTACAGGTATACTGCAGCATTACAAAATCTATGTCGTAAAAGGCCACTAATTGTGATTGCCATTGAAGCTGACGTCAAACAAAATGGCGTAGCAAGGCTCTTACCGTGAACAGACAGCAAATGCTTTCACGCAGTCTCACTACAAAGAGACTACACCACTGTTAGCCCCCATTATCCGTTTTTATTTAAACTGTCCATTAAGTCGTTAATATCTATTGTAGTTCATGGGAGGGTTTTTATAAGGTAGGGCAATAAAGGCCTACTTTTCTTGCAGTCGCCGTGCATTGCTAAGGCGATGATTTTTTAAAATTCCGATAGAAAAACAACTTAGGCTATACCAAGGTTTTGAACGGACGTCCTCGACGTAAGAAGGCAAGTATCCAAACCGCTCGGCCAGTATTTACTTCCTATTATACTACTGGTGTAAAATGGGGAGAGCAGATTAACGTCCTGTCAGACAAAACATACTGATCAGTCTATGTTAGTTAGAGTCAGGTGAAACATACTGATCAGGCTTTGTTAGTTAGGGTCAGATGAAACATACTGATCAGTCTATGTTAGTTAGGGTCAGGTGAAACATACTGAGCAGGCTATGAAGATGATATTTTTCTGGTGGCCATACAACAACAAATGCACGCGTGGCAGTCAGCCAATGAGATATTGAGATTAAATGCACCATACAGAGAAAATAAACATGAAGAAACAAGACAGACAGATATCGCCTAATGGCAAACTTTAAAAATACAGTTTTCTGTTACGTTTAAAAGGATTTGAGAGCTAAGTTACGTGACGTCAGGAACTCGGGACAGCCCCGTTTGAGTGCCTTATGGAGAAAGCCGTGTGCATTCTGGAGTCAAAGAGAGCGAAATTGTGTGACTTCTTGAGTCAGAAAGAGCGAAGCTGTGTGACTTCTTAAGTCAGGGAGAGTCAAGCTGTGTGTCATCTGGAGTCAGAGAGTGTCAAGTTGTGTGCCTTCTGGAGTCGGAGAGTGTCAAGTTGTGTGCCTTCTGGAGTCGGAGAGTGTCAAGTTGTGTGCGTTCTGGAGTCAGAGAGTGTCAAGTAGTGTGCCTTCTGGAGTAAGAGAGTGTCAAGTTGTGTGCCTTCTGGAGTCAGAGAGTGTCAAGTTTTGTGCCTTCTGGAGTCAGACAGTGTCAAGTTGTGTGCCTTATGGAGTCAGAGAGTGTCAAGTTGTGTGCCTTATGGAGTCGGAGAGTGTCAAGTTGTGTGCCTTCTGGAGTCGGAGAGTGTCAAGTTGTGTGCCTTCTGGAGTCAGAGAGTGTCAAGTTGTGTGCCTTCTGGAGTCAGGGCCAAGCTGTGTGCTTTCTGGAGTGAGAGAGTGTCAAGTTGTGGGCCTTCTGGAGTCAGAGAGTGTCAAGTTGTGTGCCTTCTGGAGTCAGGGCCAAGCTGTGTGCTTTCTGGAGTGAGAGAGTGTCAAGTTGTGGGCCTTCTGGAGTCAGAGAGTGTCACGTTGTGTGCCATCTGGAGTCAGAGCCAAGCTGTGTGCTTTCTGGAGTAAGAGAGTGTAAAGTTGTGTGCCTTCTGGAGTCAGAGAGAGTCAAGTTGTGTGCCTTCTGGAGTCAGAGCCAAGCTGTGTGCTTTCTGGAGTCAGAACCAAGATGTGTGCTTTCTGGAGTCAGAGAGTGTCAAGCTGTGTGCCTTCTGGAGTCAGAGAGTGTCAAGTTGTGTGCCTGCTGGAGTCAGAGAGTGTCAAGTTGTGTGCCTTCTGGAGTCAGAGAGTGTCAAGTTGTGTGCCTTCTGGAGTCGGAGAGTGTCAAGTTGTGTGCCTTCTGGAGTCGGAGAGTGTCAAGTTGTGTGCGTTCTGGAGTCAGAGAGTGTCAAGTAGTGTGCCTTCTGGAGTAAGAGAGTGTCAAGTTGTGTGCCTTCTGGAGTCAGAGAGTGTCAAGTTTTGTGCCTTCTGGAGTCAGACAGTGTCAAGTTGTGTGCCTTATGGAGTCAGAGAGTGTCAAGTTGTGTGCCTTATGGAGTCGGAGAGTGTCAAGTTGTGTGCCTTCTGGAGTCGGAGAGTGTCAAGTTGTGTGCCTTCTGGAGTCAGAGAGTGTCAAGTTGTGTGCCTTCTGGAGTCAGGGCCAAGCTGTGTGCTTTCTGGAGTGAGAGAGTGTCAAGTTGTGGGCCTTCTGGAGTCAGAGAGTGTCACGTTGTGTGCCATCTGGAGTCAGAGCCAAGCTGTGTGCTTTCTGGAGTAAGAGAGTGTAAAGTTGTGTGCCTTCTAGAGTCAGAGAGTGTCACGTTGTGTGCCTTCTGGAGTCAGAGAGAGTCAAGTTGTGTGCCTTCTGGAGTCAGAGCCAAGCTGTGTGCTTTCTGGAGTCAGAACCAAGATGTGTGCTTTCTGGAGTCAGAGAGTGTCAAGCTGTGTGCCTTCTGGAGTCAGAGAGTGTCAAGTTGTGTGCCTTCTGGAGTCAGAGAATGTCAAGCTGTGTGCTTTCTGGAGTCAGAGCCAAGTTGTGTGTCTTCTGGAGTCAGAGAGAGTCAAGTTGTGTGCCTTCTGAAGTCAGAGCCAAGTTGTGTGCCTTCTATAGTCAGAGAGAGTCAAGTTGTGTGCCTTCTGGAGTCAGAGAGTGTCAAGTTGTTTGCCTTCTGGAGTCAGAGAGTGTCAAGTTGTGTGCCTTTTGGAGTCAGCGAGTGTCAGGTTGTGTGCCTTCTGGAGTCAGAGCCAAGCTGTGGGTCTTCTGGAGTCAGAGAGTGTCAAGTTGTGTGCCTTCTGGAGTCAGAGAGTGTCAAGTTGTGTGCCTTGTGGAGTCAGAGAGTGTCAAGTTGTGTGCCTTCTGGAGTCAGAGAGTGTCAAGTTGTGTGCCTTTTGGAGTCAGAGAGAGTCAAGTTGTGTACCTTCTGGAGTCAGAGAGTGTCAAGTTGTGTGCCTTCTGCAGTCGGACAGTGTCAAGTTGTGTGCCTTCTGGAGTCGGACAGTGTCAAGTTGTGTGCCTTCTGGAGTCGGAGAGTGTCCAGTTGTGTGCCTTCTGGAGTTGGACAGTGTCAAGTTGTGTGCCTTCTGGAGTCAGAGACTGTCAAGTTGTGTGCCTTCTGGAGTCAGAGAGTGTCACGTTGTGTGCTATCTGGAGTCAGAGAGAGTCAAGTTGTGTGCATTCTGGAGTCAGAGCCAAGCTGTGTGCCTTCTGGAGTCAGAGAGTGTCAAGTTGTGTGCCTTCTGGAGTCAGAGCCAAGCTGTGTACCTTCTGGAGTCAAAGCCAAGTTGTGTGCCTTCTGGAGCCAGAGCCAAGTTGTGTGCTTTCTGGAGTCAGAGCCAAGTTGTGTGCCTTCTGGAGTCGGAGAGTGTCAAGTTATGTGCCTTCTGGAGTCAGAGCCAAGCTGTGTGCCTTCTGGAGTCAGAGAGTGTCAAGTTGTGGGTTTTCTGGAGTCAGAGCCAAGCTGTGTGCCTTCTGGAGTCTGAGCCAAGCTGTGTGCCTTCTGGAGTCAGAGCCAAGTTGTGTGCCTTTTGGAGTCAGAGAGGGTCAAGTTGTGGTCCTTCTGGAGTCAGAGCCAAGTTGTGTGCCTTCTGGAGTCGGAGCCAAGTTGTGTGCCTTCTGGAGTCAGATAGTGTCAAGTTGTGTGCCTTCTGGAGTCAGAGCCAAGTTGTGTGCCTTCTGGAGTCGGAGCCAAGTTGTGTGCCTTCTGGAGTCAGAGCCAAGCTGTGTTCCTTCTGGAGTCAGAGCCAAGCTGTGTGCCTTCTGGAGTCGGAGCCAAGTTGTGTGCCTTCTGGAGTCAGAGCCAAGCTGTAAAGAAAAGGCTAAGTGATCCATAGAACTTATGTCGTAAAGGCTAACACTGTACAGTAGTTATTGCGACTAACAACATCAAGTATGTCGTAAACCAGTGTTCCAAAATCTTTCTACACTCCCGCATCGGTGAAAATAGGAACAATTGTTCGAAGAAAAAAAGTATCAAGGACCAGTAAAAATAGATTGTCATGGACCTGTGAAAATATAAACAATTTTTTCGTGGTCCGCTCAGACAGAAAAAAACAAAACAATCCCATTATTTATATAGTATTTTGTGTACTAGTTGTTAAAACTAACATCATAAAATGAATATTATATTTAAAATAACAAGAATTTACGAGTAGTAAATACATGAATTCAGCAGCAATTTCCTCTGTTCGTGGACCGGCAAGACATTTCTGCGGACCGGCAACGGTCCGGCGGTTGAGAAACAATGTCGTAAACGCCACTAATGTATAGTTTGAGTACGACTATAACCCACAAGTATGTCGTAACTGCTAATATAATAAAGTATTTCATTTGGAAGGCTAACTGGCAATGTAATATCAATTGCCCTAGAAATCATATCTTTGGGGGTAGAAGAGTTTCTTTGTTGTTTATAAGTAGGCCGTAAATGGATATTGTCCGTCACACTCCATAATGGATATTCGAGGGATTACAGGAAAACCCAAGCACCTGTTGCATCGGTGAGCTACTGCAGTAGCTCTACTGGGCGAATAGTAGTTTTCTTGCTTTTTTTCGAAACATACTATGTGGTCCCTGGTCAGAGTGGGGAGCAAATAACGTAACTTACCAGGAATGTCTTAAGAACCGAAAAAGAGTGATTAAACATATGGACTGAATACCGGATGCTGTAAACTTTAAAGGACACATGAAACAGGAAAGATGACCTCCACGCTCCAAGGTAGAGAGGAGCGACTATGTCAAGTCTTTAATTCATCATGTCAGAATCACTGAGATATGCATGGAAATGAGAACGGCGATAATTAATATAACGACAAGGGTCAAGCGTTTCGATAATTCTCGGTCTGCAACTCGCAACATAACATTTTATGCGCATGCGCATGACAAGTTTGGAAAAATCTCTGCTCATAATTTATTTTTCTTTTAGGCGAAAGGAGCTTTCCAAGACTGTTATTGTATTTTATTTTTTGCACGTTTCTGATTATTTTAGCTCACGCATTAAAAAAAAACTGGCACAGGCGAACCGCCAACACTTTCCAGTGGCCAACAAAAATTTGTAAGGTTTCACAAAGCAATACGTCTTAGGAAAATAAGCTGCACAAAAGCCAGTGATGAGAACCAAAAAAAAACAAATATTAAAATAATTAAGAAAAAAAAATATGAACATAAAAATCAAAGTAAGAGTTCCAGAGATAGAAACTCAAATCACATTCAATTTGCCGGATTGGTGCGCAATTCACGGAGCATTAACTAGAGAGGCGAAATGGGGAAAAAATGTAACGCATTTTAATTACAAGATATCGGTGCACACAAGGAGACGAAATGAGAAACTACATGGAAGTTGTCATCACCACAAAATGGGTCCTGCTTAGAGCCATGCATGTATGGAATAGCAGTATAAGGCGGGTTTCTTGTGATTTATTATTGATAACACAACATATAAATAATTCTCTACACCAGTGATTCTCAATCTTGAACAGAATGCAGACTCATATGTAAAAGTAACCCATAGTATTACTGCCGTAGGAGTGTGAGGTGGTAGCGACCTCACATTTCAAAGGCTCGGCTATATGAGGGTTGTAGCCATCTTCTCTCACTCGCCGCTTTTACTTCCGATCTGAACCGGTACCCATTAAAGGCTGGGTAGACCCGGGAGTCGTTGCGTTCTGAAAAAACATTTTCGGCTCTACTGGGGAATGAACCCAGGAACTCTCAGATGCGAAGCGAGCGCGCTAACCACTGCGCTACGCGGCTCCCTGTATGAAGACTGTATGAAGCCAACGCTAATTCGCCGTGGGCCAATAATATTCCGGTCCACTTACTATTAGACATGCTTACTTAGTATACCCCGCCGCCCACCTACTATTCGTCTGGCCCACTTGCTTTTTTCCTGCGACCGGCTCATTACACGGCACTGGCACTTATTAATTTAGTATAAGCGACTACCCACTTATTTTTCAGCGCCGCCCATTTACTATTCGCCCGGCCCACTTACCCTTCGCTGTGGTCCTGTTTCTCTTCGCCCTGGCCCTTTTACTATTAGCTTCTGCCTTTTGCCGTACGTCGCTACCCACCTGCAATTCGCCACGGCCCATTGCTATTTTCCATCACCAACTTGTTACACGCCCCGACATACTTACTATAATCAAGATCAGCTTACTATACGCCATGACCCACTTACTATACGCCATGACCCACTTACTATACGCCATGACCCGCTTACTATTTGCCATGACCCACTTACTATTCACCATAACCCACTTACTGTTCTCCATGACCCGCTTACTATTTGCCATGACCCACTTACTATACGCCATGACCCACTTACTATTCACCATGACCCACTTACTATACGCCATGACCCACTTACTATTCGCCATGACCGCTTACTATTTGCCATGACCCACTTACTATACGCCATGACCCACTTACTATACGCCATGATCCACTTACTATTCGCCATAACCCACTTACTATTCGCCATGACCCGCTTACTATTCGCCATGACCCACTTACTATTCGCTGTGGTTTCCATAGTATTCTTCGAGGACCGCTAAGTATTCAACAAGGACACCTAAGTATTCTCCGAGGACTCCTAACATTCACTACGGCCCCTAACTATTTGCTGAGCCCCGGGTTGTACCCCCGCTTCTCGAAGAAAAATTAAAAACATAAGAAATCATTTTTTTTAAATCCTGACTAATTTTATAACAATTAATTATTTATAATTTTATGTTGCTCTCGTGGATCTCTGAACCTCTTACTGGGAAGGACAGAATAGAACCACTGTACTGTTACAATAATTTAGTAAAACGCGTTTAAGAAAAGTTAAGCACAGGAAATGGAGACATCGTGTAATGAAATTGCTACAGACATATCCACTGCCCCGGCATAGACATGACGAACGGCTCCTGCTTGGAGCCATCTACGTATGCTTCTTAGGGAGCCAAATAAAGAATGTGTATACGTTAATGGCAAGAGACTGATGTTTAGATAAATAGTGAATTATCATCATGGACATTTTATTCTCGGACCTCAAACTCTTCATTGACCTTCACTAGACTCCTCTCAGATCCCCACTGGACAAATCGCGGACCTTCCCTAGCTTCTTCTCGGACCCCCACTGGAATCTTCTGCTTCTTCTTCTTCTTCTTCGTACGCAGTCAGACAGTAACCATTATTTTTTTGAAAAAAGCGGCGGTCATCCTGAGGCTGTCGCCACTGCCATAGAGCTTGTCTTGCAGTTCCACTGGTGATGGCCACATCTGCTCTCTCTGATCCTCGTATGTCGGGCAGTTCTGCAGCAGATGTTCAGCGGTCATTTTACCGGTACCGCACGGGCATTCGTCGGTACCACCTATCTTCAATTTGTTGAATAGGTGGTACCTCAGTCTATTGTGGCCAGTGCAAAGTCTGAAGACCACGACCTGCTCTCTTCTGTTCAACTGGTAATAGGCATCGTTTTTGGTGTAACCAGTATGTTCGGTTTCCCATTTGGTCATGTATCCGGCTTTGATAAGCCGTTTTGACTCTTCGTACGTCATACTAGTATCTGTTTGCACAACTGGAATCAAATCCCGGACCTCCCCTAGACTCTTCTCGGACCCCCCACTGGACTCAAATCGCGGACCTCCCCTAGACTCTTCTTGGAACACCACTGGAATCAAATCCCGGACCTCCCCTAGACTCTTCTCGGACCCCCATTACACTCGTTGCGGACCCCCACTGGACTTAAATCGCGGACCTCCACTAGCCTTTTCTCGGACCTCCCCTAGACTCTTCTCGGACCCCCACTGGACAAATCGCGAACCTCCCCTAGCCTTTTCTCGGACCCCCACTGGACAAATCGCGGACCTCCCCTCTTCTCGGACCCCCACTGGACTCAAATTGTGGACCTCCCCTAGACTCTTCTCGGACCACCACTGGAATCAAATCCCGGACCTCCCCTAGACCCCTCCCGCACCACCACTGGAATCAAATCCCGGACCTCCCCTAGACTCTTCTCGGACCACCACTGGAATCAAATCCCAGACCTCCCCTAGACTCTTCTCGGACCCCCACTACACTCGTTGCGGACCCCCGCTGGACTCAAATCTCGGACCTTCCCTAGACTCTTCGCGCCGTGTAAGCTACTTGGTAAAATACAGACTCCACAGTACGCCAGTTCTTGCATTGAGTTTGTTTGTAAGAGAGAGAGAGAGAGAGAGAGAGAGAGAGAGAGAGAGAGAGAGAGAGAGAGAGAGAGAGAGAGAGAGAGAGAAAGCTAAAGTATGTGTGACTGCATACGTGCATTGATTTTTCTATAAAATGGATTATAATATTACAATTTCTGTTTCATTAATAGCGGGTTACAGTGGCTCTACTTACATCCCTAAAGGTATTTCTCAAATACCGAGAAGGTGAACTGCTATCCGCCTGGCAGTAGTGCAAACTGAGACTCTTTAGTCTGATTACAAGTATGGGGATTACAATGTGGATACCCACCTCGTTGGCTAATCTGCAAGTGGCACAGTCTGTTTCTAATTGTACGAACGAGGCCGTGAGGTGCGGTTTTGATCAGCTCCAAGAAAACGCTTTCGGCAGTTTTAACTTTAATTCAGGCGGTATAGCCAGAGATCAGACTAACGGAGCATGTCGGTGTTCCCGGCTCGGGGGTTCAGTTCGGGCTAATAAGCGCAAACTTTCAAAACAAATTGCCACGGAAGCTGCACATATTATACTCAGAATACCAGTTATATTAGCTCGACACTCGAGAGACCTCTCACAACCGAATCCAGCCACAAAAGAGACCCCTTACAACCAAAACCCCGCACAACCAAGACCCCACACAACTAAGACCTCTCACAACCGAATCACATCACAACAGAGACCCCACACAACCAAGACCTCTCACAACCGAATCCAGCCCCAACCAAGACACCACACAACCAAGACCCCTTACAACCGAGTAGTCCCCTCACAACCAAGACCCCTCACGACCAAGACCCCTAACAACCAAGACCCCTCACAACCAAGACCCCTCATAACCAAGACCCCTCACAACCAATTAGACCCCTCACAACCAAGAAGACCCCTCACAACCAAGACCCCTAACAACCAAGACCCCACACAATCAAGACCTCTCACAACCAAGACCCCTCACATCCAAGTAGAACCCTCACAACAAAGACCCCTCACAACTAAGACCCCTCAGAACCAAGACCTCTCACAACCAAGACCCCTCACTACCAAGACCCCTCACAACCAAGACCCTTCACAACCAAGACCCCTCACAACCAAGACCCCTCACAACCAAGACCCATCACAACCAACACCCCTCACAGCCAAGACCCCTCACAACCAAGACCCCTCACAACCAAGACCACTCACAACCAAGACCCCTCACAACCAAGATCCCTCACAACCACGACCCCTCACAACTAAGACCCCTCACAACTAAGACCCCTCACAACCAAGACCCCTCACAACCAAGACCCCACACAACCAAGACCCCTCACAACCAAGACCCCTCACAACCACGACCTCTCACAACTAAGACCCCCTCACAACTAAGACCCCTCACAACCAAGACCTCTCACAACCAAGACCCCTCACATCCAAGTAGAACCCTCACAACAAAGACCCCTCACAATAAAGACCCCTCACAACCAAGATCTCTCACAACCAAGACCCCTCACAATGAAGACCCCTTACAACAAAGACCTCTCACAACCAAGACCCCTCATAACCAAGACCCCTCACAACCAAGACCCCTCACAACTAAGACCCCTCACAACCAAGACCCCTCACAACCAAGACCCCTCACAACCAAGACCCCTCACAACCAAGACCTCTCACAACCAAGACCCCTCACAACCAAGACCCCTCACAACTAAGACCCCTTACAACCAAGACCTCTCACAATCAAGACCTCTCACAACCAAGACCCCACATAACCAAGACCTCTCACAACCAAGACCCCTCACATCCAAGTAGACCCCTCACAACAAAGACCCCTCACAACCAAGACGCCTCACAACCAAGAACCAAGTAGACCCCTCACAACCAAGACCCTTTACAACCAAGACCCCTCACAACCAAGACTCCTCAGAACCAAGACCTCTCACAACCAAGACCCCTCAGAACCAAGACCTCTCACAACCAAGACCCCTCAAAACCAAGTACCCCTCACAACCAAGACCCCTCACAACCAAGACCCCTCACAACCAAGTAGACCCCTCACAACCAAGACCCCTCACAACCAACACCCCTCACAGCCAAGACCCCTCACAATCAAGACCCCTCACAACAAAGATCACTCACAACCAAGACCCCTCACAACCAAGACCCCTCACAACCAAGACCCCTCACAACCAAGACCCCTCACAACCAAGACCCCTCACAACCGACTCTTACCAAAAGATCGAGATCCCTTATAACTGAGACTCCTTACAAACGAAATCCATCCCAACCGAAACCCCTCACGACAAAAACCCCTGACCAAAATCCTCACAGTCAAAGCCCATCACAGTCGAAGCCCCTCACAGTCAAAGCACCTCACAGTCGTAGCTGCTCACAGTCGAAGCCCCTCACAGTCAAAGCCCCTCACAGTCAAAGCCCTTCACAGTCAAATCCCCTCACAGTCAAAGCCCCTCACAGTCGAAGCCCCAAACAGTCAAAGCCCCTCACAGTCAAAGCCCCTCACAGTCAAAGCCCTTCACAGTCAAAGCCCCTCACAGTCAAAGCCCTTCACAGTCAAAGCCCCTCACAGTCAAAGCCCCTCACAGTCGAAGCCCCAAACAGTCAAAGCCCCTCACAGTCAAAGCCCCTCACAGTCGAAGCCCCAAACAGTCAAAGCCCCTCACAGTCAAAGCCCTTCACAGTCAAAGCCCCTCACAGTCAAAGCCCTTCACAGTCAAAGCCCCTCACAGTCAAAGCCCCTCACAGTCGAAGCCCCAAACAGTCAAAGCCCCTCACAGTCAAAGCCCTTCACAGTCAAAGCCCCTCACAGTCAAACCCGTCACAATTGAAGCCCTTCAAACCCTAACACGCTAACAACCGACGCTCCTCACAGACAAATATCAACAAGAAGACACGAGAACTGCAGAGAGCATCCATCTCAACTCCGTATCCCAAAAGAAAACCAGAAGGATTAAGCCAAATCAGAGCCTAACTGTATACAGCGCGTGCACATACAACAAACAAAAACAATTAAGTAAAGCTGATTGCATGGAGATTTGAAATCCTGAAATAACATCTTGCGTTCGATAATCAGTTTTGTTTTGTTCATATCAACTCTGGCAGCAGCGCAGGTTTAAATTATAGGCCAGTTTAACACTGCAGCTATTACAATTAATTAAAGACGGGGATCCCCTTCATTCAAGATAAGCTGGGATTTAACTGGTTTCTGTTTAACGTGCAAAAACGATGTAGTAGATATGTGCACATGCATATTTGTGTATCTCTGTGAAGGTAATGTTGTTTTGTTCGGACATGTCTGCGCTGTTTCAACATTCAATCACTCTTTTAAGGCAGCTTACATACGGTGTGGTAATGACCCATTATCGTGTATAAACAGTTTTTGTATTTTGTTTTTGCTACGACAACCCTTCTAGATTCTCCAGAACAAATTTTAAAAAGTGTTGCTGTGCGATTTAGATTTGAGATGGGAGGAGGTATTGGACGAGGCGCTTGGGGAGGGCAAGGAGAGAGCGGTGTCAAAGTCGCTCCTTTTAGGATCAAGTGTTACATAATGATGAAAATCCCCACCTCGTGTCCATGCTGCGCTCCTAGAAACAAGATGGATTATTGTAACCTAACTAACTTGGCTATGATTGACAATGTGAGCCTTACCGATGACACAGCCGAGGAGTAGATTTGCACTACAGACAGGAGAGCCTAGACCGTTCTTGGAAATAAAAAGTGCCACGAAACCTACTCATTATCACGTGACAAATTCGTTTTATAATTCAGTCTCTGTGACAGCAGTACTGATGAGATGGCAGGTACGGGCATGTCGGCTTGCGTCACACAAGAATTTGCGGCAAATATACAGTGAATGAGCCGACAGCAACCAGCTACTCATAGCTGGCTGCTTGCATTAAGGTCAGACAACCATAGCTGACCAAGTCCTTTTTCCGTCTATACGTGACGGTCCTGGAAAGATGCGGCATTTAGTCACCAGTGTATTCTGCCCAATGGAAAGGGATTGCTGTAGGAATGCACACCAAGTACTAAAGAAACGATATCAAATCGGATGTGTTGGGCCAAATGGCGCAAATATCGTCCTTTTCAGGACGAACGCTAAAGAAGACAAGAATATCATGAAACTTGCTAGCACAGAAAATGCGTCACGTGTCAACTAATACATCAGAGAAGGTGGAGCGAGATCAGATAAGTTAGACATATATCATAAGAGTTTCACAGAGCTCAGAGAAGTTGGACAGAGATCAGGGAAGTTGGACAGAGATCAGAAAAGTAGGACAGAGATCAGAAAAGTAGGACAGAGATCGGAGGAGTTTGACAAACATCAGAGAAGTTGGACAAAGATCAGAGACGTTGGAAAGAGATCAGAGAATGTGGACAGAGATCAGAGGAGTTGGACAGAGAAAAGAGACGTTTGACAGAGACCAAAGAAGTTTGACAGACATCAGAGAAGTTGGGCAGAGAAAAGAGACGTTTGACAGAGATCAAAGAAGTTTGACAGAAATCAGGAGTTGGACAGAGATCAGAAGAATTGAACAGAAGCCGAAGGCGATGTGCAGAGATCAGAGAAGTTGGACAGAAAACAAATGAATAGGTTTTTTTCCCTTCCACGAGTCGAATCCCATATGTATCTTTGCGACATCTTTGCTCTACAGACTAATACAAGTAAATCGATTCGAGTTGACAACTGTTTGACAAAAACAATTGCATCCCCTCAATGAATGATTGACAGTGCTTGGAAAAGCCTTGGACGAACTGGAAGTCAAAGTAAGGGGGGTGGATACCATTAAACTGGGACATGCCAGGAAACGAGACAGCAGACAAGTTAGCAAAAGTGAGAGCAACACGAAAACAAAAAGAACAGACGTTTTTCTTCCATGAAACGAAACCCCTTTATCCAAGCCACAAAGACAGTCGACCAAATAAGAGACAACTATCACTACCTTCATCGAGCACAGTAGATGAACCCATACAGAATGAGAAAGGGACATAAAAGATTGAATGGTTCTCTTACATCGCCTAAAACTGGCCCTATCACTCACGTGAATGTGCGGGCTAGCAGCACAAGCAGCGAACCAATCCTACAAGACTGATACACTTAGGCAACTGCGTTCTGAGTGCTGGCTCACAGAGTATGACCTCCACTGCATTCTGAGCGCTGCACTACAAGTATGACCTCCACTGCGTTCTGCGCGCTGGCCTACAAGTATGACCTCCACTGCTTTCTGAGCGCTGGCCCACAGAGTATGACCTCCACTGCGTTCTGAGCGCTGGCCTACAAGTATGACCTTCACTGCGTTCTGAACCCTGGCCCATAGAGTCGGACCTCCACTGTGTTCTGAATCCTGGCCCACAGAGTTGGACCTCCACTGCGTTCTGAGCCCTGGCCCACAGAGTTGGACCTCCACTTCGTTCTGAACCCTGGCCCACAGAGTCGAGCCTCCACACAAAGCTATTCATGAACCTTGAGGAAGTCTTCACCATAGCACGGTTTGTCCAGAGAACTTTGCTTCACGTGAAGACTTAATAAAGAAAAACAGGACAAACTAGACAGATCTCGAGTAGACACCTTTCTTAGATTGAACAGTTTTTCTTGACAGATAAAAACAAATCGAGTAACTCAATTCAGCAAATCTGATTGACATACAATACAATGAATCAACTTAACAACTCTGCTAGACAGACAAATAAAGCAGCTCTTGTCAACAATTATGCTAGACAGACAAGTAAATCTTCTTCTTCTTCTTCTTCTTCTTCTTCATCTTCTTCTTTTTCTTCTTCGTACGCTGTCAGACGTCAACTTGAATTTGTTCGAAGAAAGCAGCAGTCATCCTGAGGCTGTCGACACTGCCATTGAGCTTGTCTAGTGTTGCCACTGGTGATAGCCACATCTGCTTTCTCTGGTCCTCGTATGTCGGGCAGTTTTGCAACAGATGTTCAGAGGTCATTTTCCATGTACCACAGTTGCATTCGTAAGTGCCCCCTATATTCAGTTTAATTGAATAGGTGGTACCTCAGTCTGTTGTGGCCTGTGCGGAGTCTTCTTCTTCTTCTTCGTACGCAGTCAGACAGTAACCATTATTTTTTTGAAAAAAGCGGCGGTCATCCTGAGGCTTTCGCCACTGCCATAGAGCTTGTCTTGCAGTTCCACTGGTGATGGCCACATCTGCTCTCTCTGATCCTCGTATGTCGGGCTGTTCTGCAGCAGATGTTCAGCGGTCATTTTACCAGTACCGCACGGGCATTCGTCGGTACCACCTATCTTCAATTTGTTGAATAGGTGGTACCTCAGTCTATTGTGGCCAGTGTGAAGTCTGAAGACAACGACCTGCTCTCTTCGGTTCAACTGGTAATAGGCATCGTTTTTGGTGTAACCAGTATGTTCGGTTTCCCATTTGGTCATGTATCTGGCTTTGATAAGCCGTTTTGACTCTTCGTACGTCATACTAGTATCTGTTTGTGGTAGTCTTGCACCTTCTTTTGCCAGTCTGTCTGCCTCCTCGTTGCCTTGGATGTTGCAGTGTGATGGGACCCACTGTACCACTACCCTTTTTGGTGCGGACTGCTGGCACAGTTTGCAGAGTGCTGCTCTTAAGTCATTGAGCTCAGTGTTTTTCTGGCTTTTTAGCGCTGTGACTACGGCGAGAGCATCTGTAAGCAGGACTATATGGCTTTCATTTTCATTGGGTGTCACCATTTCTTCCACTGCCGCCCTCAGTGCCTCTGCCTCCGCTCTGAAATTGCTTGTGTACCTACCAGTAGCGAATGACAGTGTTATTTTTCTGCCATTTGGTAGGTTCAGGAATGCTCGTGCCCCTCCGTTCTGTGTAGTGTTTGTTACAGAACCGTCGCTGTATGCATGGGTCCAGTCCATGCTTGGGTAGCTTTTCGATATGAAGCTTAGGGTAGTATCTCTCCTTTCTTTTTCAGTCTGGCAGTTTTTGTTTCCAATACCTGGTATATTTTCTACCACCTCTGGAAATATATCCTGCCTCCAGGTAGGTTTTCGTACAGTAGTGATGGGTTTTGGTGTTGTTAGTGCGTTTATGGGATCTTCGTGCATCTTTGCTTTGGCTATTTCTGCAAAGTTTCTCCGCTTTAGTTTCCCATTTCCCAAATTGTTTAGTCTCTGGTGCATTGGATGGTCAGTCAGTCTTCTGAGTTTCTCTGACTGCAGCTGGGCTCTGCAGTCTCTTCTATCGGTCATGGATTGCAGTTTTGTAATCTTTTCAAGTTCTACAATTGGCGTTGACTTCATGCCTCCTGTTATAATTCTCATGGCTTGGTTTTGAAGTTTGCTAACTTTATCGAAGTTCGCCTTTGCTGCTGTTGTCCATGCCGCAATGCCATACTCGAGAACTGGTCTCACTCTTCCAGTGTACAGTTTCTTTAGTATGCCTTCGTCTGCTCCCCAGCTTGTGCCAGCAAGTTTCCTCATGATTGCCATTCTTTCTTTGGCTCTCATTCGGTTTCTCTCGATCTGACTTTTCCATGTCATGCGCCGATCAAATGTGACTCCCAGATAGGTTGGGTTGTCGTTTGGCTGCAGGAATTTGCCATTTAGACTTAATTTGGTATTTTGGGGTTTTAATGAGAGCGAGAATATTGTGCATGTGGTTTTCTCCTAGTTTATTTTGACCAGACATGAGTTCGCCCACTCTTCCAGCGATGTTAGGGCCGTCTGCATCCGATTTCTTGCTATGGTGAGATTCTTTTCAGAGGTCCACATAGCCAGATCGTTTGCAAACATTGAGCTATGGACTCTTCTTGGTATATTCTCTGTAATGTCGTTTATATATACCAGGAAGAGTGTGGGGGACAGTACTCCCCCTTGGGGTACTCCCTGCTCGAGTGTCACCTTTTTGCTCATCTGCCCTTGTACTTGGACTCTGGCCGTTCTTTGTTTGAGGTAGTGGTTGATCCACTTGAACATTTTCCCACAAACATCACTTCATCTTAGCTTGACTCTAAGTCCGTCTTTCCAGACTTTGTCAAATGCCTTTTCCAGATCCACCCAAGCAGCTACTGTGTGTTTCTGTGCCTGGTAGGCATCTTCTATCTTCTGGGTGCGGAGTCTGAAGGCCACGACCTGCTCTCTTCTGTTCAGTTGGTAGTAGGCATAACTTTTTGTGTAGCCAGTATGTTCTGTTTCCCATTTGGCCATGTATCTGGCCCTAATAAACCTTTTGGACTCTTCACGGGTCACACTAGAATCTGGTTGTGGTAGTCTTGCGCCTTCTTTTGCCAGTCTGTCTGCCTCCTCGTTCCCTTGGATGTTACAGTGGGATGGAACCCACTGTACCACTACTCTTTTTGGTGCGGACTGCCGGCATAGTTGACAGAGTACTGCTCTTAAATCATTAAGTTCTGTATTTGTCTGGCTTTTTAGTGATGTGACCACGGCCAGGGCATCTGTAAACAGAACTATCTGGCTTTTATTGCTTTCGCCTGTCAGCATTGCTTTTACTGCAGCCTTCAGTGCCTCTGTCTCCGCTCTGAAATTGCTTGAGAATGTTCCAGTTGCCACTGACAGTGTTATTTTTCTACCATTTGTTAGGCTCAGGAATACCCCTCCCCCTCCATTCTGTGTTGTGTTTGTTACAGAACCGTCGGTGTATGCATGGGTCTAGTCCATGCTTGGGTAGTTTTCCGCTATGTACCTCAGGATTATGTCTCTTCTTTCTATTCAGAGTTTCCAATACCTGGTATATTTTCTACCATCTCCGGAATGATATGCTGCTTCCATGTGGGTTTGCGTACAGTAGGGATGGGCTTTGGTGTTGTTATGGTGTTTATAGGGTCTTCGTTCATCTTTGCTTTGGCTATTTCTGCAAAGTTTCTCCGCTTTAGTTTCCCATTTCCCAAATTGTTTAGTCTCTGGTGCATTGGATAGTCAGTCAGTCTTCGGAGTTTCTCTGACTGCAGCTGGGCTCTGCAGTCTCTTCTATCGGTCATGGATTGCAGTTTTGTAATCTTTTCAAGTTCTACAATTGGCGTTGACTTCATGCCTCCTGTTTTAACTCTCATGGCTTGGTTTTGGAGTTTGCTAACTTTATCAAAGTTCGCCTTTGCTGCTGTTGTCCATACCGCAATGCCATACTCGAGAACTGGTCTCACTCTTCCAGTGTACAGTTTCTTTAGTATTCTTTCGTCTGCTCCCCAGGTTGTGCCAGCAAGTTTCCTCATGATTGCCATTCTTTGTCTGGTTCTCATTCGGTTTCTCTCGATCTGACTTTTCCATGTCATGCGCCGATCAAATGTGACGCCCAAGTAGTTTTTGTTGTCGTTTGGTCGCAGAAATTAGACAAGTGAATCAACTCCGGTCAACAACTCCGCTATACAGACAAATAAATCAGCTCTTGTCAACAACTCCGCTAGACAGATAAGTGAATCAACTCTGGTCAACAACTCTGCTAGACAGACAAATAAATCAGCTCTTGTCAACAACTCTGCTAGACAGACAAGTGAATCAACTCGATTCAACAACTCCGATAGACAGACAGAAACAAGTGAATCAACTCGATTGAACAACTCCGCTAGACAGACAGAAAGAACTATCAAAATATCACAAAGACAAGTTTAACATTTAATACAAATCTTTTACGTCCTCAATGAAAAAAATATGTCCTGCTATGTACGGTAGTGAACCAGAACACTTTTCCTTTCGTCCGTGCTACGATGATTGTGTCCTGAACGCACTATAAAGAAATGAGACGGAGTGCCCTATTGCCTGACTGAAAGCATAACCAGGAAGGGCAAGTGTGTCTCCAAGTCTATTAACAAAGTCACGGTCTGGTCACTGACAGAAGCAGCCAGGGACGTTAAATCCCAGCCTCGGACTTTGAGAGTAACGAAAAGGTTAAGACGCGGATTGTCCCTAAAAAAACTCGCCTCGTCGTCAAAGCGGTTACAGGATTAAACATAACAGGCTTACTGTATTTTTTTGAGTGGCGCAAGAAGCGACTATAGCAGATTGTTCATGAGGCTAGCAACCTCTTCATGTAATCACCAATGCTACTGAAATTGGACAGCAAATAATTGTAATCATGAAACTGGTTCAGGTGTGCGCCAAAATACAGTGTTGGGCCTATACCCGACCAATGTTGCAATTACTCGTCTTCGTTCCAGTAAAAAGTTGGAGTCTTCGCAGGAAGCCTGCTCCCAACCAAAAGAAAGTTCCGACAGTTTATGGCGTGCCACGTAAATTACGTGACATAGCGATGAAGGGAAAGGTAAGTGGAGTGACAGGTAAATGGTGTGACAGGTAAATGGAATGAGAGCTAAATGGCGTGACAGGTAAATAGTACTACAGTTACACGGAGAAACGGGTAAATGGAATGACAAATAAATGGTCTGATACATAAATGCTGTGACAGGTAAATGGAGAGACAGGTAAATGGTGTGAAAGGTAAATCTAGAGACAGGTAAATGGAGAGACGAGTAAATTGACTGAGATGTAAATGGTGTGACAGGCAAATGGAGAGATGGATAAATGGAGAGACGGGAAAATGGTGTTACAAGTAAATGGTATGACAGGTAAACAATGTGACCAATAAATGGAGAGAACGGTAAATGGTGTGACCGGTAAATAAGTGACAGGTAAATAGTGTGACAGATAAATGGTGTGACAGGTAAAGGGAGAGACAGGTAAATGGTGTAACAGGTAAATGGTGTGACAGGTAAATGGAGAGGCAGGTAAATGGTGTGATAGATAAATGGTGTGACAGGTAAATGGTGTGACAGGTAAATGGAGTAACAGGTGAATGGTGATGAATCCCATAAGAGGCACTGTCGTCAGGACTGAAGGAATAAAGTCTGAATTAGGTCTCAGCTTTTTCTGAAGTAGTGTAACGTTGCCGCTTCCTCGCTGCCTTGTGTTATTTAGGATAAGGGGACCGAATTCGCAGTGAATGAAACGACAGTAGTCAGTGACTCATAGCGTCAGCGAACTACAATTGTCCAAAACCATATTACGCCTTAAAGTATTGGCCTGAAAGCAGGCTGCATCTGAACAGTGACTGAGAATAGGGATTAGTGAAGGCAAACCTGGTCCCCATAAAGCCGTGCTGAAACCGGATGTGTGGTGCTGGAAGACACAGATATCGTAGCAGCGTTGTAAACGATGACACAAGGTAACCAAACGACTTTTTCGTGACAAAAGTAGGAAGAAGAAGAAAAAATAAGAAAAAAGATAAAAAGAAAATTGAAGAAGAAGCGAAGGAAGAAAAAGAAAAAGAACAAAATTAAGAAAAAGATGAAGAAAAAAGAAGAAGAAGAAGAATGAAGAAGAAGTAATTATAATGTAAATGTAGTCTAAACACAGACGTTGCTGGTGGGGATAAAGTGTTAGACAATTCATAGCAGCTGGGTGTGAAGTGGTCTAACTATTCCCTTCCTAGCTGTCTGGTATTTCTATAAAGCAACAGAAGGCCTATAGAAGATACTGCCGTCGGAGAGGGAGTAATAAAAGACGCTCATGATTGTACTAGGTCTCAGTAGCTGTTTTTTGTTTGTTTGTTGGGGTTTTTTTTGTCTGACGCTGTCCCTGCCTTGTCTTTCCTACCATTATGTCAAGTACCAAATTACAGCTTGGTAGACTGTAACGCATCGAGACAGAAGACCGGCTCCTGCCTCTTTGCCATAACAGACAAACGCTCACACAGTCGCTAGTTTCCCATTGTGCCCTCCAATGTGCTGTGTCTACGGGACTCTCTCGTGTAGACAGCTGATCATCATTGACGACCAGCCCAGTTTGCAAGTCTAATGTGTTTCCTAATGTCCGCCACATTTCGTATTCCGGTTGGGAGATTTCTGCCGGTTTTGATTTAATTCTGCAATTCAACAGGACTGCTAAATGCTTCGCCAACTACGTACTGGGCTCTGGATCACGGAGGTGAACCATCACTCAAATGTGTTCGGAAGTTTTGGAGAACTTGTCGGCAGTGCAACCTTTATCCAGAAAATAGGGCTTCACGTATGGACATAATTAAACAACGGCGAACAAGAAGATGAAGAAGATGATGATGTTGATTATATATAAGATGGTGATGGTGATGATGAAGAGAGGTGAGAAGAAGAATAGGAAGAAGAGTAAAAAGAGGATGATGATGATGATTATGAAGACGAAGAAGGCTGAGAAGAGAAGTAGGGATACGTGTAAAAAGAAGGTGGTGGTTATGATAAAGAAAAAGATGATGAAGAATAAAAGGAAGAAGACCATTACTTTATGTTTTCATCGCCCGTTCCATTCTTCGTTCCAGTAGAAGAATAAGGTTCACCACTGCAGTTGGTGCCCTCGCAGGTAGCCTGCTCCCAAGCATTTATGAGCTATTGTAATAGGTGTGTCAGTTGTAGTTTGATTTTCATTTTGAAGTAGCCAACCTCCGCCCAACTGCCTACCATTAGGGAAGCCAAGACCACGAGGAAGGGAACTGATCGTCTTGCTACACAAGAAGTTACGTCCAAGTGGCACGTTCGACAAAGTCAGTTATTTGTGTGTGTTTGTTTGTTTGTTTGTTCCATTATAGGGTTGCCATTAACACGTTCAAATAGCTGGGCATATATATATAACATCAGATAGAAGACGCGATTACGCATTCCGTTCTCCGGACTACATCCTGCTACTTGCAAAGCTCTGTTCAGAGCTTGGTAGCGGGAGATTGAGAACGAACGCAGAAGAAAAAGAAGAAGAAGAAGAAGGACGAAATAAGATACAAAATAGCCCAAGCAAAATCGGGTTTCTATTCAAGGAAGGGAATATTGTGTAAAACAAACCTTGTCGCTGGAACTGAGAAAGAGAGTCCTTGGATGCTACGTGGAACCAATACTGACATGTGACAGTGAATCATGGACAATCAGCAAGCAAGCGCATAGATCTTTGGAAGTAACGGAGATGGGGTTTAACAGAGGAATGCTGCGGATTCCATGGATTAGAAGGAAGACTAATGATACACGACTCAAAGAGACACAAACACAAAGACAACTAATGATACACGACTCAAAGAGACACAAACACAAAGACAACTAATGATACACGACTCAAAGAGACACAAACACAAAGACAACTAATGATACACGACTCAAAGAGACACAAACACAAAGACAACTAATGATACACGACTCAAAGAGACACAAACACAAAGACAACTAATGATACACGACTCAAAGAGACACAAACACAAAGACAACTAATGATACACGACTCAAAGAGACACAAACACAAAGACAACTAATGATACACGACTCAAAGAGACACAAAGACAACTAATGATACACGACTCAAAGAGACACAAACACAAAGACAACTAATGATACACGACTCAAAGAGACACAAAGACAACTAATGATACACGACTCAAAGAGACACAAACACAAAGACAACTAATGATACAGGACTCAAAGAGACACAAACACAAAGACAACTAATGATACACGACTCAAAGAGACACAAACACAAAGACAACTAATGACACACGACTCAAAGAGACACAAACACAAAGACAACTAATTGCAAGGATCAGAACAAGGCCGTCATCCTTCTTTGGGCATGTTATAAGAAGAGGCGGCTTGGAGCAAGTTGTGACAACAGGAAAGGTAGCAGGAAAGAGAGACAGAGGAAGGGCGAGATAGAAGATACTGGACGGCCTGAGAGAATAGCACAGGCGACAATCAATAACAAAGTTGGTAAACGACACACGTGATAGAAGTGGGTTGAGGTTCGTGATCGCCAACACCAACAGGCAGGGCACCTGATGGTGATGACTGACTGCCAGGATTCTATTGGCGAAGACACGCTCTTTCCACCCCTGACCGTAATCCTTTTGGCGATATCGGGACGTATTGGCCAGTGTTTGAATCCGTATGTGTAACTGTTTATATTGTTTTTCATTGTGTCCTCAGCACCCTTCTTTATGACAGTGAGACATGGTCTTCCTACATGTGCGAGGAGAGGTGGCTAAACAGCTATCACATGAAGTGCCTGCGCAGAATCCTGGAGGTTGAGTCGCAAGACAAGATCACCAACGCAGACGTGTTGGAGAGAACAGGCACTGTCACAATCTTTTCCATGCTTAGTCATCGAAGGCTCGGCTGGCTGGGACACATTCGGAGGATGGATGATGGCAGAATACCAAAATATCTTCTCTATGGGGAATTACAGTTGGGGAAAAGATCTCGGAGCAGGCCACTACTTCGGTACAAGGAAGAATGCAAGCGGGATATGAATGACGCAGACATCGATTTGTGATCATGGGAACAGGACGCCATGGATCGTGTTACATGGAGGGGCAGGATTAAGCATGGAATACAGACAAAGGAGATACTGATTACTGATAGGCTAAAGACTCAGAGTTTGAGAAGACACGCGACAGCCTACGATGCCGCTAATGGTCCTGACTTTCCTTGCACACACTGCGGAAGACGCTTCTCTTCTCGGATTGGTCTTACCAGTCACTTTCGTTACCGTCATGGACTGTAGTTGCATCCCTTTCTTCCAAGCACAACTTACTATCGTCTGGCCAGACGGGCAGAGCCAAGCACAACTGACTATCGTTCTGACAAGAAGGAAAGAGCCAAGCACAACTGACTATCGTTCTGACAAGAAGGACAGAGCCAAGCACAACTTACTATCGTCTGACAACAAGGACAGAGCCAAGCACAACTTACTATCGTCTGACAACAAGGAAAGAGCCAAGCACAACTTACTATCGTCTGACAACAAGGACAGAGCCAAGCACAACTTACTATCGTCTGACAACAAGGAAAGAGCCAAGCACAACTTACTATCGTCTGACAACAAGGAAAGAGCCAAGCACAACTTACTATCGTCTGACAACAAGGACAGAGCCAAGCACAACTTACTATCGTCTGACAACAAGGAAAGAGCCAAGCACAACTTACTATCGTCTGACAACAAGGAAAGAGCCAAGCACAACTTACTATCGTCTGACAACAAGGACAGAGCCAAGCACAACTTACTATCGTTCTGACAAGACGGAAAGAGCCAAGCACAACTTACTATCGTCTGACAACAAGGAAAGAGCCAAGCACAACTTACTATCGTCTGACAACAAGGAAAGAGCCAAGCACAACTTTCTATCGTCTGACAACAAGGAAAGAGCCAAGCACAACTTACTATCGTTCTGACAAGACGGAAAGAGCCAAGCACAACTTACTATCGTCTGACAACAAGGAAAGAGCCAATGATAATGATGATGGCAGTTTTGCAGTACATAAGTTTTGCGAATCCTTTATGTTCATGACAAAGTGGTCACCCCGAGTTATGTGATTGTCTTTACCATTTTGTTAGTGCGACCCGAGTTAGCGGTCCTAGAACACCGTAATGTGAATTTCTATTCCAATTATTCTTCCCTGTGGTCCGCTCGGGTCTTTGTGTATTACAAAGACAAGAATAGCACCACTGCCCCAAAGAAAGCATGTCTTAAGAGAATAGTAACTGTGTGACATGGCATAACACCAGTTATAGTTAAATTGTTTGCTAAGAGCAGTATATATGGCGCCTAGAAGGCTGCTGGTCTACTTTTCTCTAGTGTTTGAGCTTATTAAAATGAACTCGCACATCGGTTAACCACTCTACGCGGCACTTGTTCTAATGCAGCGGAGTAATAAGCTGCTCAAGCCAAGCCCACCCTGCAGGCAATCCTCTCGGCTACATCCAGCTAACGCAATAGCTAGAACTTGCACAGGGGCATTAGCCCACCTAAGAAGTACAGGTCAAAGACTAAGACGGACATAATTTCCGTGAAAATATATTTATTCTAATCGTGTGTGAACCAATCAGTCGTCTTCTCTCTGATTTATCTTACCTCCGGTGTCTTTATTTCAATACCTACATTAATTGTATTTTTCTAATAGTAAAGTGAAAAGTGAGGATAAAGTGAGATAGCCGACCCTTAGTGACCGCGCTCTCGACTCCCCGGTGTTTGTGTCGAGTTTTCTGATGTATTGGTGGTTCCTGTCCGAATTATATTTCACAACTTCTTCACCAGTGGGGACATGGACTTTATTCTGGGGCTTTGATGTGCTTTAGATCGGCTGTCTTGTTTGTTATGCTGCATTAGCCCTGGGAAACCAGTCCATGACGGAGCTCAACGTTCTGCACACGAGAATTCAGTCCCGATTATTACTACTCAAGTACATTTCTGCTCGGCCTGAATCCGACTTCGTACTGCCCGCCCCTCCCTCCACGGACGTTACACAATACCTCTCCCAATCTCGTATTTTCAGAACAGCTGTTTCATTTGACTCTGTCCAACAGTCACTCTTGCTCAACTTTCACACGCGCCCTCAGGTTGAGGCCCTTCCATTGCACTTTGGTTGGGCTAGCTTCTGAGGGCGCACGCACCTAGCATAGGTATATACAGACACACACATGCATCCAAGCACTGGTTTATGCGTCCTGATATCGCCCAATGGACTACGGTCTGGGGTGGAATGAGCGCGCCTCCACCAGTAGAAACTAGTGAGGCAAACATCTAAGCAACAACATTCTGCACAGCAAAAGTCACGCTGACCAACAGGTGGACACATTCAGAAGCCTCGGCGGCGGGACACGTGGAAACAGGGAGTTTGACACGGACAGACACGGAATGCTTGACACAAACATTGGTCTAACACACTCTCCGGCCAAGGCTGCGGAGTACACGGCTCCACCTGGGAATTCTGTACGGATATCGGTGGACACGCTACGCATGGACATAGCCTCAGCAGTTGGACATAGTAGTGGTCAATCGACGCAACGGGCCTTTGACTCCTTCGCGAACATTATTTTATTATTAAAGTGAAAATTACGGAAAAGTAGAAACGTAACTGAACTCTTGTGCTAAAGTCTTCATCAGCTAAAATCAAACATAACATATTAAATTTATACTTGGGCCCTAGTAGGCAGTACAGTGATTTAGCTGACAGTAGCCAGATACTCGTGTCATCGACTTGTACCAGCGACTCGAACCAGCGAGTTGTACTAGCGACTCATAGATTGCTACTTGAATCAGATTCAGCGAACCAGAGCTGACCAAGACCCTATTCCGACTCCAAACGGCAACCCTGAAATCAGGCTGCACTCGTCTAGTCTAAGAGAATAGGATTCGCAGTTTGAAGGTAAGCCGGTAACAAAAAAGACCAGATGAAACCTGTGTGTGTGTATGTGTGTGTGTGCGTGCGTGCGTGTGTGTGTGTCCTTTATTTTACAAGAATTCTTCTTTCTCTTACAGTTGCCACTATGATGTATAGTATGTTTTTAATTTACCTCCGATAAATAAAAACGTATGCTTTACATAGGATTGTATTGTGTACTTCTGATTTCCCCATGGCAGAGACTGTGAAGGGAGTGGTGGTTTACAGGGATAACTGTGCCTTTCGGCCCGATATCTCTCGTTCCAGCACGGAATTTCCAGGGCCGTGTTTACCTTTCCTATTATACCATTCTCTTAGCCAGGCTGCATGGATGAAGTCTGTTTCCAGGGCCGCCATTTGAAGGTGGAATATGATCTTAGTTAGCTACGTATCGCTGGCCATAGTGCAAGCAGCCAATCATGAGTCGCTGGTCCTGGTGCAAGCAGCCAATCAGGAGTCGCTGGCCTTGGGTTCAAGCAGCCAATCATGAGTCGCTGGCCGTGGATTCAAGCAGCCAATCATGAGTCGCTGGCCTTGGGTTCAAGCAGCCAATCACGAGTCGCTGGCCTTGGGTTCAAGTAGCCAATCATGAGTCGCTGGCCTTGGATTCAAGCAGCCAATCATGAGTCGCTGGCCTTGGGTTCAAGCAGCCAATCATGAGTCGCTGGCCTTGGGGTCAAGCAGCCAATCATGAGTCGCTGGCCTTGGGGTCAAGCAGCCAATCATGAGTCGCTGGCCTTGGGTTCAAGCAGCCAATCATGAGTCGCTGGCTGCTGTAAGCTCAATACACTCACATCTTTGCTCCCGTACTTCTGACCGGCCACCCTCCCCCCACCCACAACATCCCTGAGGGTTTGAACGCGTAGCATCGTGGTCTTGGCCAACATCCAAAGCGTTCGGTCAGTCAATCCTTTCACAATATGCCAACAAAAACCTGATGACCTCTTTGCTCTACTGCGTGTAATGAGTCGATAATGAGACTGGTGGCACGGAGTCGACATTAATATATTGTTTATCAGCTGATGCTTTGTTGCCAAACAAAATAATTGTTTGTTCGAGAAAACGAAATGCAGCGTTGGGTCTATACTCCACCATCTGAATGGACAGGTGTGTGACCTTCATCAGCACGCTCGGGATGTGAGGAAAGTTACTACAACCCGCCACTTAACTGCCACAAAACAGTGAACATCCTCATTATGTGCATTAAGCAACAACAAGAAAATAG
Source organism: Ariolimax columbianus (assembly GCA_036924085.1). Lineage (NCBI taxonomy): Eukaryota > Metazoa > Mollusca > Gastropoda > Stylommatophora > Arionidae > Ariolimax > Ariolimax columbianus. The sequence goes on from JAVGWX010000008.1 coordinate 10,629,283, forward strand.
AACAAGACCCATGCACCAGAACTTTCTTGGACCCAGAGGGAAGACGAACGAGAGGCCGACCTGAGATAGCTTGGCGAAGAACTGCTCAGGTCGAAATCAAAATCATGAATCAGAACTGGGTCACCATACGAAAGATATCTGCAGAACGGGTGAAGTGGAGGGAGTTTGTCATTACCATTATGCGTCTTCTGTGCCATTTTCCGCGTTTTTGGTCCATGACCAAGTAACTAAGAAGCAGAAGAGTAATGAAAATAGACTATAAAGTCTTTCGCGTTGTTCCTTTGTTCCAGCTGATGTTCGGATGTCTAACCACTGATGACAGATAATAAACCACATATAGTTTCTGACATATAGTTTGAATATAATCATCGAGTACCATACAGAGAGATCAAGAATATCATCAAAAATCAGTATGTAGTAAACACATCAACATAAGCGACCGACCAGACCCAATTCACCAACTCAAAAGAAACCAACAAACCACCTTATTTTGCATGAGAACAGGTCACTGTAGACTATTTGAACATATATACCCAAGATGCTGAGCAACGCATGAGCTACAGTGGTCAGCGACCCATAGCTGACTGCTAGCGTCAGGGCCAGCGAACCAGAGCTGCCAAGACCCTTCTACCCCTCCACGCGGTGATCCTGGATAACTTGCTGCAGCAGGGTAGACTGGCTAAGGAGAAGGGATCGAAGAGGGAATGCTAACCCGGTACTCACAAAATGTGTTGGACCGAAAGGTGCAAATGTCGAAGTCAATCTGTAAACTACGACACAGCGCATTCCGTTCTCTAGACTACATTCTGCTACTTAAGCCCTTTCATGGTTTGGTAGCGGGAGAGTGAGAACGAACGAATAAGAAGAAGAAGAAGAAGAAGAAGAAGAAGAAGAAGAAGAAGAAGAAGAAGAAGAAGAAGAAGAAGAAGAAGAAGAACCTCTATACCGACTAAAGAATTCACACAACGATGAATACATATCTGGAACAGGGAGCCAGAATCTTAAACAAATTCTACAGGAATGCCCACTCTATTGTGAGATGAGATACCGGACCTGGCGAGAGGGTGCGGAGCTGAGACAAAAGCTGTGGGGCAGCCGCTCCGACCTGGTGAAGACCACAGACTTCATCATGGCGACTGACCTGCAGATATAGCATGACCACATATCCTGAACGCAAGGAAGAAAAACCTCTGTCAAGTCCTCCATCTTCTGTAAGAGGAAAGAATACTTCCAGTCCATTAACTAAACTCTTGGCCTTGTTTAAGCTCGAAATTGTTTGTGTGTATGTTAAGTTCGTTTATGTATATGTTAGTATGTTCGGTAAGTTTAACACAATCAGATACAACACACATTTAAACCGGCTGGATTAAACTCTCACACACATTGAGGTTATGTTGATCTTGGCACGTGATATATACTTGGTAAATGTCATTTGATAACACTGATGTGATACCAGCGTCAGAAATTTCACTTATTCTTAATTATGCGAGTTAGTGTTGCTTTTTCCCCAACAACTTTTATGGTAAATAAAAGTGTTTTTGTACATTATTCGTGCATTGTAGCCATATCTTCTTCTGTCTCTGTGTTCGTCTTGAAAGTGGGGATGTGAAGATGTGTCATAGTTTGCAGCGAGGATGTGATAGATGTGTCTTTCGTCCTGACACATCCTTTATAAGCGTATCTTTTTGGGTAGGGTTTGCATTCCAATTGCGATCTATATTCTCTGAGTCAGACTATACGAGTGCAGCCTGTTTCCCAGACCGCTGCTTGGTGGTGGAATAGGGTCTGGGTCAACACTGGTTAGCTGATCCTGATGTCAGCATCCAGCTATGAGTAGCTGGTTACAGTTAGTGCATTCCCTATGCTCCATCTTCGTCCCGAAAGTGGCCATACGTCAACTGGTTTTCATACACAGACCTGGGGCCGTACGTGAGTTAGTGTCCATACACATACCAGGGACCTATGTGAGTCAGTGTCCATACACAGACTAAGCGCTGTACGTGAGTCAGTGTCCATACACATACAAGGGGCCGTACGTGAGTCAGTGTCCGTACACAGACTAGGGGCCGTACGTGAGTCAGTGTTCATACACAGACTAGAGGCCGTACGTGAGTCAGTGTCCATACACATACCAGGGGCCTACGTGAGTCAGTGTCCATACACAGACCAGGGGCCGTACGTGAGTCAGTGTACATACACATACCAGGGGCCTACGTGAGTCAGTATCCATACACATACCAGGGGCCGTACGTGAGTCAGTATCTATACATGGGCCAGTACCCATTAAAAAGAGAAAAATGAACAATTATAAATGAATAAATGGAATAAATAATTCAATTAAAATAACAAACCACGTACAGAGATCTCTTGATCAGCAGCAAACATCATTCATGTCCTTGACCCCTCCAACAGAAGATTGTTCCAACAATACAACTGGGCTTTAAGAAGACGCCTGAATCGGAGACTTTGCAGTGATCATCAGTAGCGTTACGTGATGAGTTTGCTAGTACAAATCACACCCTCCTTTAGTAGCATTTTAAGAAATGCTTAAAAGAGTACATCGGTACTACATATTAAAAGTATACTGCGGGCGTTCGTTTTGCTAAAATTCTTAATTCGGCCGACCTTTACCAACTAGCTATGCCCTTTTATGTGGTGTGGACCTTCAGGTTGGTGCGTAAATAAATGGCACAGCTCAATGCTAGTAACAATATGTATTGAATTGGTGTTGTATTATTGATATCAATAAATTATTCAAACACAGACTGATGTTATTCTAAATTATCATTTACTTTGTGACTTCCGTGCAGAATAGAATACGGCCACTAGTTTTCTAAGCATGTCGGAAAATGGGGACCAAAGAGGGATCTGCATATCCTTTATAAGGGATCAAGACGCTGAGCAGCGCATGAGCTGCAGTGGTCAGCGACCCATAACTGACTGCTAGCGTCAGGGCCAGCGAACCAGAGCTGCCAAGACCCTTCTACACCTCCACGCGGTGATCCTGGATAACAGGCTGCAGCAGGGCAGACTGGCTAAGGAGAAGGGATCGAAGAGGAAATGCTAACCCGGTACTCAGAAAATGCTTGCTGAAGTCGGATGTGTTGGACCGAAAGGTGCAAATATCGCAGTCAAGCTGTAAAACTATGACACAACGCATTCCGTTCTCTGGACTACATTCTGCTACTTAAGCCCTTTCAGGGTTTGGTAGCGGGAGATTGAGAACGAACGGAGAAGAAGAAGAAGTAGAAGATATCCTTTATAAGAACATGTAGTTATGATTCAGTTACCGTTCTATGACACCCTGACAAATGGCTGCTGTATCGTTGTCTTTGCTTATTTTATATATTGTTATGTGTTTTTGTTTGTTTTTTGCCCTGGCGAAGATCTTATGACCGTAACGTGAGTTTAGTTTTTGTTTCTGGCCCGGCGTGGGGACTGAATCATATCTACAAATGTTTGAACGATGTTTCACCATAAGTATCGCAGCAGCTTCGTTCTAATTTTAGCATGTTGTTTAAAACCTCATCATGTAAATCAAATATAAAAACTGCAAGAACCAACGACTTACGTTAACTCAGCTTTCAATTGGTAACCAACTGCAGTTGTGGCTTTATATGGCGTAATATGTAAAGATCGAAGTCCAATAAGATAATGCTGACAGCAAATATGAAAGCCGTGTAGAACATATAACAGATACCACTGTCTAAATTGCTATAGACAATTTGTTTTTAGAAAATGTGTATAATATAGGGTGTTCCACTAGCTAATGGCCGCTAGTTTTCCCTTATAACTGTTAAACCAATGAAAGTAATTTAATCAAATTTGACATTTGACAAATGGGAACTTTTTGGACGACAAGGATCTCCGGATTCGCTATTCTAAAAAAAAGGCCGCAGCAGAACAATTTAGACAGGCTATTAAAAACCTGTGAACTATCACCGTCTGGTGGAGTGACTATTCCATGCGCTCACTCCCTGGGATTATGCAGATCCTATATCGGACTCGTCAGCCATCCTAGCCCCCATCTACAACCCAGACTTACATTATACTCAACTGAAAGGACTGGTTGTACGAAAAACGTAAAGGTCTTCTGGTGGACAAACAACAAGTTTCGTGTCAATACAACATGAAACATTTACCAAAGATATTATAATTTCGTGCCTGTTCCAAAAGTAATGACCTACATATAAGAGTGTCTCTCAACTTGTGTTTTTGACAGTTGTAGGTTTAATTATTAGCAGTTGCTTTTTTATTATCTAATGTTACTGCTTTTGATGTGATATAGAAATACATGAGTTTGCAAACTCAGTTCAGACTTGTGAATATAATAATAATGCTTCGCTTAACGATGTTTCTGTTTAACGATTCTCCACTTAACTATTCTTGACATAGACCAGTTTGCACCGTTAAGCGAAGGACTATTGGACAACAGTTTTGAAAGGAAGTCCGTTGTATGAAAGAGCCGTAAGATACTTTAAAACCACAATGAAGACTTACCTTTCTGCAGATGACGATAGGTGTGACCGCTGAGAGATTTGTGGGCAAGGATTGCGGGTGTTGAAGCTGATGTTGGGCGTAACTGAGCGCCGAGACCCCGGACAGTGCCTGGACAGCTCCTGTGACAGACACGTACAACTCCTGGGGGTTCAAGGACGGAGGAAGGTGAGCTGGTGCCGAAATAAGCGTGGGCGGTCCAGCAGATTGTGATGAGTAATGTGTTTGTTGGACTTGATGTGGCTGAGGTGGAAGAACTGCTGTCGGGTTCCCGTAGGGGTAATAACTTACATACATGCTGTGTGCAGCTGAAGCAGAGAAGATTCGGAGATCCTCATATGGTCATATAACCTAGAAATATATTTCGAACACACGGTCCGAGAATGGCAGTTTATTTCGTAGATTCCTTTGAAAGTGTATTATATTTTTGTATAAAGCTTAATCCAACTTGTCACTTCTCAGTGTAGCAATATTCACTGGTCTGTTCACAGAAATAATATACAAGCACTCCGAGCCAAACTCACAGATTAAAATTTACACAACTGTAAAATACAAAGGTAGCTCTAGTTAGCTTGGAGTAAAATAAATGCACGATGAGAATAGCACAAATGTATAAAAAAGATAAATATTTGATATCTTACAGCAATCTTTTCCAAACTAGAAAATATGAGGAATCTTAAAATAATACAAAGTTCTCAGGGAAACCCCCTACGTATAGATTGGTGGGCATAGAGTACAATCATAGCCTATTGGAGAGATACAGGCCTTCTGGCTCACTGAGAAATCCCTTTGAAACATCACATTCCACGGCTGACTAAATAATGGAACGTGCATGTGTCAACTAACAGCGCAACTATAATAGCGAGTTCAAGCAACAAAGATGGATATGCAGTTGGTTTCAGGGCCGGATTATGTGAAAGGATCACTCTCGACAGTGATTTGTTGTGGTCTGTGAAAGGGTCACTCTCAAAAGTGATTTGTTGTGGTCTGTGAAAGGGTCACTCTCAAAAGTGATTTGTTGTGTTTTGTACAGTGAATTTGTTTTATTTCTTTGTGTAGGGCATGAATTGATTATAAACCTTGGCACAATATGAGTTCCGTTATTTAGTCGGCTGTGGAATATGACGTTTCAATTAATTTTCCAGTATGAGTCAGACGGCATATCTAAATTAGGCCATGGTACAATCCAGTAAAGCTCATTCCACGTCTCATAAATAAGATATCTGAAAGAAAAGCCGGTCTAGGTAATAAGAAAGGACCACATCAGCAATTAGATAATACGGCCTCGAAACTCAGTCTTTGCAGACACGAGTAGAGCAATATCAGCTTGGGTGGTTAGGCCACGTCTGCAGAATTAAGGACGACCAGCAACCACAGCAGGCACGGAGCGCACAAGGCCAAGGACCCAGACCCTGAGAACGACCCAAAGTCCCCTGGGATGCTAATATAAGACGGCCTGTGAGAGATAGAGGACGGCTGAAACCAGGCCTAGAGAAAGACATCAGATAGAACAGGCTGGTGCTAGCTCACGTGAATCTCAACACTCCAGGGTAGTGGACGGGCGACTAAATAAGCAAGGTAGAAGACTCTCCATCCAAGGATAGAAGAGGGTCGGCTGTGTAAGCTCACAATACACTATTGTGTCTCTGAGCAAGCCTGCTCTTGGCAGCCCAATGCCATTCTTATATAAATACAGGTCTTCTATAAGTGTTTCATTGCCTCCGTACAATGTGGTGGCCATTGTCGGCAGTGCTTGAAAGAATGTTTTCCTCGTGTTCGCAAGCGACTTGCACTCAATGAGTAGGTGTCGAACTGTTTCATTAGGATGAGAGCAATGTCTGCACAAGGGAAGGTGCTGGGGATTGATGCGGTTCAAGTGGCTTTTGACTCTGGTATGTCCTGTTCGGAAGTCAAATATGAAAGTTTGATCTCTTCTATGTAGTTTATGTATGGCATCGTTACTTTTTGGCTGTGACATTTCGCTAAATTCACTGCTCCCCGTTGTTTCCGTCGCTCACCTGTTGTTCCCGTCGCTCACCTGTTGTTCCCGTCGCCCACCTGTTGTTCCCGTCGCTTACCTGTTCATCTAGTTTTCTTTGGTATTATTCTTAATAATTCGTTTTACTGTGTGGTTACTGCAGGATTTATCAAATTGTTGTTTGGAGGAACCTGTTTCTGTCAATCTGTCAGCCATCTCGTTTCTTGCTCGCCAGCTATGTTCAAAGATCAATTGTGACATTAATTCCATGAGCATTGATAATGTTGTTGATCGCTCTCCCCACCAAAAATGTTTCCTTTTTGCGTATTTGATTGTAAAAAAGACATATCCTGGCCTTCCAGTTGGAGACTTTCAAGCTAACAGGATACGAGCCACGGAAAAAGGGGGCGGGGAGGAGGAGGTTTCTAGCGCACTGAAGCCAGAATGTTCTGGGTAGCTGTAGTATGTAAGCCAGAGATAGTATCATTCATCTAGGAGAACTTTGATTTTAAATTCGAAAACCTACATAGAGAGTTGTAATATTAAAATACAAAAACTCATACGCATGACTGGGAGGTTAATATGCAAAAACTGATGCGAAGGACTAAAAGGTTAAAATACGAAAACGGATACGCACAACTGAAACGTTAAAATTTCGAAAACTGATATGCAAGGATGAAAGGTGAGTATAAAAGCTGAAAAGTTAAAATATTAAAACTGATATTCAGGGATGAAAGGTTAAAATACGAAAACTGATATCCAAGGATGACAGCTTAAAATATGAAAACTGATATCTAAGAATGACAGCTTAAAATACGAAAACTGATATGTAAGGATGAAAGGTTAAAATACGAAAACAGATACGCAGGCCTGAAATGTTAAAATACAAAAACTGATACGGAGACCTGAAAGGTTAAAATTCGAAAACTGATACGCAGGACTGAAAGGTTAAAATACGAAAACTGATAAGCAGGCCTGAAAGGTGGAACATTCGCAGTTCAATTGTAAAATGCTCCACAACATGACCTGTCCTAGCGTATCGTGTGTTTTCAAAATACTGTATCATTAACATAAGCAGACGTCTGTGAATGGTTTTATCAAGAAAACATCAGACAATGGTGTCTTGATATGTCATATTTCTTAGAATTCCCTGAAAACTCGTACAAGCACTTTTAAGGACTCCCGCAATATGCTTACAAGATTACATCATAATTATGTAGCATGTCCTCTGCAGAGCATCGCTCTGATGACACTTGTTCCCTAGTCAGAGCTGCCCCGCCCCTTTCAACCGTATAGCCTAAGTAATGTCACCTTGTGCATCTTCTCGTTGGTCTGCCTCTGTTTCCAGTTCCTATACCGTCCAGTATCGTTTATTCTAGACCATTGTGACATTTGACGTGGCTAAAGTATGCTAATTGTGTTTTACTTAACGTTTACCAGCTAGTTTTGTTTCATATAAATTTCTTTTAGGTTTTCTACCTTTTTATGTTTCGCTGTACGTGGTTTTTTTTTTTTTTTTATTAGAAAAAAATGTTCAAAGTTGATTAAAGTTAAGATTAATGAAAATTTTAAAATGGGAATGATCAGATCAGATCAGCAAAAGAAGATGCAAGACTACCACAACCAGATTCTAGTGTGACCTACGAGGAGTGCAAAAAAGGTTTATTAGGGCCAGATACATGGCCAAATGGGAAACAGAACATTCTGGGTACACAAAAAATGATGCCTACTACCAGCTGAACAGCAGAGAGCAGGTCGTGGTCCGCACAGGCCACAATAAACTGAAAATAGGTGGCACTGACGAATGCACCTGTGGTACAGGGAAAATGACCGCTGAACATCTGCTGCAAAATTGCCCGACATACGAGGACCAGAGAAAGCACATGTGGCCATCACCAGTGCCAACACTGGACAAGTTCTATGGCAGTGTCGGCAGCCTCAGGATGACAGCTGCTTTCTTCGAACAAATTCAAGTTGACGTCTGACAGCGTACAAAGAAGAAGAAGAAGAAGATACCGCGCCGATACGATAACACAAACAAAACCTACGTTACGACCAATATGCCTTCACCAGGGACAACAAATAACAACAATAGTGTACTAACAAATCAACATATTAGGAAAAAATGGTCTACTTATATGATATAGTGTCTTCGCAACTGGTTGGGTCGGAAGCTCGACTGAAAATGAAGGGCAGCGGTCACATAAGGTGGTCAGGAGAGCGTAAGCAGTGAGGGGAAATGAGCCGGATAAGCCAGTGGTGGCCAAATAGTAACCCAAGTGGGGGTACAAAAATAATGTGATATAAGCCGAGAGGAGGGGAGGAGATTAATATAAGGTTGTGATTGGGGGGGGGGGGGGGGGGGGCTTATAAAAGAAAAGGGGGGGGGCAAAAGCAGGGGGCCAGTATGAGATTTTAAGAAAAAGTATGGAAGATATTAATGCTATGTGGTTGTAGGTAACTCATGCTGGAGATAAGTCTATTCTCAATGGCGAATCGATGACGATCGTCAGAGAAGCAAGAAACTAGGCCAGTGACACTAACGTCAGCCTTACCCCGGTGCTCAGGACCATTGAAGTGGCTGGCAATTGGGGAACCAGTGCGGTTGCGGATATCGTTTAGGTGTTGGCGGAAACGCTCCCTCAGTTCCATACCAGTTTCCCCAATGTATGTCATACCACACTGGCGGCAGATGTTAGAATATGTTTTTTTTTAGTTCCATCTTGTAAACATTTATGTTCGAACGATTGAATCTTCTTTCGAAAGGATTGCGTAGCTGGCCATCTCTCGCATTTGTACGTTGGCACCCGGAAGTTGACGAGATTATCGGAACATATTTTCAAACTTCGTCTGAATCAAATAAGGGTTTGTGAGCTTTCATGGGAAGTGTGTTGTCTAAGGGTTTGTGAGCTTTCATTGGAAGTGTGTGGTCTAAGGGTTTGTGAGCTTTCATGGGAAGAGTGGGAGTCTAAGGGTTTGTGAGCTTTCATTGGAAGTGTGTGGTCTAAGGGTTTGTGAGCTTTCATGGGAAGAGTGGGAGTCTAAGGGTTTGTGAGCTTTTATTGGAAGTGTGTGGTCTAAGGGTTTGGGAGCTTTCATGGGAAGAGTGGGAGTCTAAGGGTTTGTGAGCTGTCATGGGAAGTGTGTGGTCTAAGGGTTTGTAAGCTTTCATTGGAAGTGTGTGTTCTAAGGGTGTGTGAGCTGTCATGGGAAGTGTGTGATCTAAGGGTTTGTGAGCTGTCGTGGGAAGTGTGTGGTCTAAGTGTTTGGGAACTTTCATGGGAAGTGTGTGGTCTAAGGGTTTGGGAACTTTCATGGGAAGTGTGTGGTCTAAGGGTTTATGAGCTTGGGAGGAGTGTGGCCTAAGGGTATGGGAGTTTTCATTGGAAGAGTGTGGAGGCCTAAGGGTTTGTGAGCTTTCATGGGAAGAGTGTGGCCTAAGGGATGGGAAGAGTGTGGCCTAAGGGTCTGGGAACTTTCATGGGAGGAGTGTGGCCTAAGGACCTGGGAACTTTCATGGGAAGAGTGTGGCCTAAGGATCTGGCAACTTTCATGGGAAGAGTGTGGCCTAAGGGTATGTGAGCTTTGCTACCAATGTACCAGGGTCAAACAGCGTCCTGCTCAGACTGGCCATGATGTTGGTTTTCTGTCTCTGGTGTGACGGATTCTCACTGTTAATCCAGCTGTAAATGGATACCTTAAAATGTCATGGTAAATGTTCTAGTCGCTACAGAGTCCGTGACGTGCTCTTGGCACTCTCAGAAATGAAAAGAACAGCACAACTGGAGGGAAGGCGGCACACTAGTGCAATTAATCATTTTCATGACAGTAACATAATCCACGTCATAAAAAAACTCGACAGAACTTCAAAAAAGAGAATTAAGAGATCTTTGAAGCATGTTTGCAGAATCAACAAAACGTGGAGACTAAAAAAACTTCATAAGCAAATGTCGAAACTTGATTATCGCCATTATCAAGACATTCACAAATCCCATTTCAGATTTTTCTTCAAGATAAACGATCAGCCAACTCATCGATGTGATCAGAATCAGGAATGAACACTCACAAAGAGACACTTGAGAGGAAAGATTCCAATTTCTGAAATAAGATGCTAGCGAATAGGGGTCAGGCTCACTAGACGATATGAGAGTGAGAAATAGACAGGCTGAGAATTAAACGGTATGAGCATATGACAGGAATGCATTCAACCCTATCAGCCGCATGAGCCTATAACACCAGAGCATGAAAGCAAGAAGAATATCAAGACAAAATGGATTGGCGGTGTTATAAAGGCATAGGACAACATAATGATTTAACATTCCCAAGCGATCTTCATGCATAGATGGAAATTGTAATGGGGGTTTTTATGGGCCGTTTTGAGAAAGAAAAAGGAATCTGGCACCTATTAGCGCTCCCTATATATTCTCCAACCCTTTCATTTCTAAATGTTTTGACGACACAGAACGAGTTCCATAACTCCCGCGTCGTCTCAAACATTTCCCGCTGACTTCATCAGGTAACTATTTACAGCTGGGTCGACTGGGAGAAGCGATCGTACCATGAACAAATTCACGACATGCTCGGTCATAACCACAAGTGATATGATTTGAACCGGGTACGTTGCCCTAACACACCACCTGCATGAAGGTAAGATTGACGTGGCATGTATCCAGGAAACGCACCTCAACAGTAACCATAAATTCTCAATCAGAGGATACCAGACCTTCCGTCTAGATAGAGAAGGCCACAAAGGAGGGGTCCTGATACTGACCAGAAACAGCATACCGAGTAGCGCGGTACCTGTCAATCACACCGGACAAGCAGAAATTGTAGGAGTTGACATAATGGCTCAAGAGACGAAGCTCCGCATTTTCAATCTGTACGGACCACCAAACAGAGACCTATCGCTCTCGAGTATGGAGGTCAGAGACTCCAACTGCATAGTAGTTGGAGATTTCAACAGCCACTCGGAGAGATGGGGCTACTCTGACACAGACAGCAGAGGTGACGAAGTGGAAGATTGGGAGATAGATGCAAATCTCTCCCTAATCAATAGGCCGGAGGATAGCCCTAGCTTCTATTCAAGAACATGGCATACCACCTCGACTCCAGATTTGGCCTTCTCCACACAGGACATACACTATAAAATAGACCGCCAGGTGCTAAACCAACTGGCAGGTAGCGACCACAGGCCGATCAGGCTAACCATTGACATGGAAGTAGGCCCACAGGAAACAAAACCGCTCCCACGTTGGAATTACAAACGAGCCGACTGGGACAGATTTGCAATCCTGACAGATGGGCTGTGTGAAACCATCAACACACGAAACACCAAAATGAAGCCCATGGTAGAGAGCCTAAGCAAGGCAATAATGCAAGCCGCCACTGAAACCATCCCAAGAGGAGCTAGGAAAAACTATAAGCCCTACTGGAACGATGAGTTACAGAAAGTGGAAGATGCAGTAACAAATGCTAGGAACATGGCAGAACGAGAAAAATCCATGGAGGCAAACATCGCCCTCAAAGCCGCCGCCGCGAAGTACAAACACACTCTCAAGCAAACAGCAAGAGAAAGTTGGAAAAATAAAACGGAAAGTTTAAACCTGGACAAAGAAGGGAACAAGCTATGGAAGCTAGTCAGAGCCATGAATGACGAAACCCCGTCAAATAAACAAATTACTATCAAGCAGGGCGAGAACTTGATCACAGGTAAGAAAGCCGCAAACGCCTTTGTCGATCACTATGCCAGAGCAAACCACATCGAGGTCCCTGCAGATAAGCATACAGACATTAGCGAAGAGCTAAAGGGACACGAAAAATAAATACGGCTCCTGAAGAGCACATGATGGCCAAACTAACAATGCGCGAAATGGAAGAGGCTATGAGAACACTAAAGAAAAGGAAATCTCCTGGAAAAGACGGGATAACAAACGAAATGCTGATGGGGCTGGGCCAAACAGCGAAGAAAAAACTACTATCAGTCCAGAACCAAAGCTGGAAAAGGGGTATTGTACCCCAGGCATGGAAAGATGCAATACTGGTACCAGTACCAAAAACAGGAAAGGACAAAACAGATCCGAATGGATACAGGCCCATAAGCCTACTGAGCTGTGTCGGCAAGCTGATGGAACGGATGATAAACACCAGACTGATGTGGCATCTGGAAGATAAAAAGGAATTCTAATTCCACAGCAAGCCGGCTTTAGACAGCACAGATCCACTGAGGACCAGGTCATCCTCATAGCCCAGGAGATAGAAGACGCCTACCAGGCACAGAAGCACACAGTAGCTGTTTGGGTGGATCTGGAAAAGGCATTTGACAAAGTCTGGAAGGACGGACTTAGAGTCAAGCTGAGAAGAAGTGATGTCTGTGGGAAGATGTACAAGTGGATCAACCACTACCTCAAACAAAGAACGGCCAGAGTCAAAGTACAAGGGCAGACGAGCAAAAAGGTGACACTCGAGCAGGGAGTACCCCAAGGGGGAGTACTGTCACCCACACTCTTTCTGGTATATATAAACGATATTACAGAGAATATACCAAGAAGAGTCCATAGCTCAATGTTTGCAGACGATCTGGCTATGTGGACCTCTGAAAAGAATCTCACCATAGCAAGAAATCGGATGCAAACGGCCCTAACATCGCTGGAAGAGTGGGCGAACTCATGGCTGGTCAAAATAAACGAGGAGAAAACCACGTGCACAATATTCTCGCTCTCATTAAAACCCCAAAGTACCAAATTAAGCCTAAATGGCAAAATCCTGCAGCCAAACGACAACCCAACCTATCTGGGAGTCACATTTGATCGGCGCATGACATGGAAAAGCCAGATTGAGAGAAACCGAATGAAAGCCAGAGAAAGAATGGCGATCATGAGGAAACTTGCTGGCACAAGCTGGGGAGCAGACGAAAGCATACTAAAGAAACTGTACACTGGAAGAGTGAGACCAGTTCTCGAGTATGGCATTGCGGCATGGACAACAGCAGCGAAGGCGAACTTCGATAAAGTTAACAAACTTCAAAACCAAGCCATGAGAATTATAACAGGTGGCATGAAGTCAACGCCAATTGTAGAACTTGAAAAGATTACGAGACTGCAATCCATGACCGATAGAAGAGACTGCAGAGCCCAGCTGCAGTCAGAGAAACTCCGAAGACTGACGGACCATCCAATGTACCAGAGACTAAACAATCTGGGAAATGGGAAACTGAAGCGGAGAAACTTTGCAGAAATAGCCAAAGCAAAGATGCACGAAGATCCCATAAACGCACTAACAACACCAAAACCCATCACTACTGTACGAAAACCTACTTGGAGGCAGGATATATTTCCAGAGGTGGTAGAAAATATACCAGGTATTGCAAACAAAAACTGCCAGAGTGAGAAAGAAAGGAGAGACACTACCCTAAGCTTCATAACGAAAAGCTACCCAAGCATGGACTGGACCCATGCATACACCGACGGTTCTGTAACAAACACTACACAGAACGGAGGGGCAGGAGCATTCCTGAACCTACCAAATGGCAGAAAAATAACACTGTCATTCGCTACTGGTAAGTACACAAGCAACTTCAGAGCAGAGGCAGAGGCACTGAGGGCGGCAGTGGAAGAAATGGTAACACACAGTGAAAATGAGAGCCATATAGTCTTGCTGACAGATGCTCTCGAAGTAGTCACAGCGCTAAAAAGCCAGAAGAACACTGAGCTTAATGACTTAAGAGCAGCACTCTGCAAACTGTGCCAGCAGTCCGCACCAAAAAGGGTGGTGGTACAGTGGGTTCCGTCACACTGCAACATCCAAGGCAACGAGGAGGCAGACAGACTGGCAAAAGAAGGTGCAAGGCTACCACAAACAGATACCAGTATGACGTACGAAGAGTCAAAACGGCTTATCAAAGCCAGATACATGTCTAAATGGGAAACCGAACATACTGGTTACACCAAAAACGATGCCTATTACCAGTTGAACCGAAGAGAGCAGGTCGTTGTCTTCAGACTTCGCACTGGCCACAACAGACTGAGGTACCACCTATTCAACAAACTGAAGATAGGGTGTACCGACGAATGCCCGTGCGGTACTGGTAAAATGACCACTGAACATCTGCTGCAGAACTGCCCGACATACGAGAATCAGAGAGAGCAGATGTGGCCATTGCCAGTGGAACTGCAAGACAAGCTGTATGGTAGTGGCGAGAGTCTCAGGATGACCGCTGCTTTTTTCGAAAAAATAATGGTTACTGTCTGACTGTGTACGCAGAAGAAGAAGAAGAAGAACCGGGTACGTTGGATTGGTAAGCCAAGCTCACTTTCCCCTGACCATACGCCCCCTTGCGTCCTTTACTATATAGCTACGCCACTGATAGAAAGTAAGAAAGTAGTAGACAGTAAAAGGTAAAATGATCCAAGAGTGATCGCACGAAGAAAATACAGCAAACAACAAAATCAAAGCTCGGAATTGAAACTCTAGCAAGACAAAACATACAGAGAGACGATCAATAACAGAGACATAGATGAAAGACTCTTGCAATGAAGAGGAATATAACACAATCAGATATTCCAGACACTGATCGTAATAGGATAATTTGGTTCATTTTCTTCGATTAGGACCTATATTTTTTTAATGAGGCCATCAGCAAATTATGCGAGCACTCGGAATCAAAGTATATCTAGAAACGTGAACAAATCATTAACTGTCCTGGCGGCCTTTGATTTCTACAAAAAGACTGTGTCTATGAAAGGAGGGAAGGTATTGTACAAAGAAATAGGAGTGCTTGGTAGAGCTCATGGCAATTATGGGATAAATGTCTTTGGTGCGCACGTGTGTTTGGATTCAGGTAGATGGTCGGATAAAAATAAATACTAGAGCAGTGAACAAATGAGGAATTGAATAAGGGAAGCGACACACGTCAAGAAGAATGGTTCAGTTGAAAAGGAAAATGAAGAAATCATGTTTCTGTTTCTAAGAATCGACGCCACTGCACTCCGGGTGTATCAATAGGTGCTCAGTCTTTCTCAGCAAATTGTGAAGGGTGTGGATGTTAATGGTCTCTGTAGTTCGCTGGTTGTACAGCTCCTGCATCGCATTCACTCCGCTTCGCTTGAATCTTGTTTGATGTTGAAACCTTGCAGCCTGTGGATTGCCGATTCATCTATTGCGGTGTATTCATCAAACAGGCGGTCATTGATTGATTTCAAAATGTTCCTTCTTATCCATCACAAACGTGTTCATGATGGGAGCTTACGAAGCCAAGATGTCAGCTATTTCGTTATCCTGAACCCCAGCATGACCAAGAAAGTAGATCCATTTCAACCCATATATATTTGAGGCATCAACAGCTGATATCCCCTAGTGCCTCAGCCATCGCTTCTGAACCTTCCTTGCGCGTCTGTCACGATGATTGCCCTTGATAAAAAAAACTCTCAGATATCCATCTCAGCACTCAGATAATGAAAGACGAACAAACGCATATTAATAAAAAGCAAAGATTATATTTGCACATTTTTTTTTTTTAAACCATACTTAATTGTCTACAACGTCGCATGTGACCTAACGGCGGCACCTTCTAAACGCGAGTTTAGACAGTTACGTGTCTCACCAACATCTTGTCTTTGTCATGTCTCTGTTTGCCTCCCCAACGTCCTGTCTTTAGTGGTATTTACAAAAGGTCCAGTTCCTAATGGTATCCCCACAACATCATGTCTTGTGCGGTCTTCTCAACATCCACTCTTTAGTCTTTGGTCTCCATATCCTTCTGTCTCTAAGGGTCTCCCCAACGTCATATCTCTAGTGGTCTCCTCAACCTCCTATCTCTAGTGGTCTCCACAACCTTCACTCGTTAGTCTTCCGAACCACATGTCTGTAGTGGTCTCCTCAACCTCCTGTCTATAGTGGTCTCCACAACCTCCACTCTTTAGTCTTTGATCTCCTCAACCTCCTGTCTCTAGTGGTCTCCCCAACTTCCACTAGTTAGTCTTTGGTCTCCCCATCTTAATGTCTGTAGTGGTCTCATCAACCGCCTGTCTCTAGTATTCTCCCAAACCGCCTGTCTTTAGTGGTCTCCCCAACCTCCTCTCTTTAGTGGTCTCCCCAACCTCATGTCTCTAGTAGTCTACCCAATCTCCTGTCTCTAGTAGTCTCCCCAACCGCCTGTCTTTAGTGGTCTCCCCAACCGCCTGTCTTTAGTGGTCTCCCCAACCTCATGTCTCTAGTAGTCTCCCCAACCTCCTGTCTATAGTAGTCTCCCCAACCTCCTGTCTCTAGTAGTCTCCCCAACTTCCTGTCTCTAATAGTCTCCCCAACCTCCTGTCTCTAGTAGTCTCCCCACCCTCCTGTCTCTAGTAGTCTCCCCAACCTCTTGTCTCTAGTAGTCTCCCCAACCTCGTGTCTCTAGTGGACTCCCCAACCTCCTGTCTTTAGTGGTCTCCCCAACCTCCTGTCTCTATTGGTCTCCCCAACCACCTGTCTGTAGTGGACTCCCCAATCTCCTGTCTCTAGTAGTCTCCCCAACCTCATGTCTCTAGTAGTCTCCCCAACTTCCTGTCTCTAATAGTCTCACCAAACCTACTGTCTCTGGTAGTCTCCCCAACATCCTGTCTCTAGTAGTCTCCCCAACCTCCTGTCTCTAGTAGTCTCCCCTTCCTCCTGTCTCTAGTAGTCTCTCCAGCCTCCTGTCTCTAGTAGTCTCCCCAACCTCCTGTCTCTAGCAGTCTCCCCAACCTCCTGTCTCTAGCAGTCTCCCCAACCTCCTGTCTCTAATGGTCTTCCCAAGCTCCTGTCTCTAGTGGTCTCCCCAACTTTCACTCCATATTGGTCTTCAAAACCTCCACTCCCTAGTGGTCTCCCCAACGTTCACTCCCTATTGGTCTTCCTAACCTCCACTCCCTAGTGATCTCCCCAACATCTACTCCCTATTGGACTTCCCAACCTTCACTCTCTAGTGGTCTCCGCAACCTCCTGTCTCTGGTGGCCACCCCAACCTTCACTCTCTAGTGGTCTCCCCAACCTCCTGTCTCTAGTGGCCTCCCCAACTTCCACTCCCTAGAAGTCTCCCCAACCTCCACTCCCTAGAAGTCTCCCCAACCTCCACTCCCTAGTAGTCTCCCCAACCTCCACTCCCTAGTGGTCTAACCAACCTTCACTTTCTATTGGCCTCCCCAACCTTCACTCCCTAGTGATCTCCCCAACCTCCACTCCCTAGTGGTCTTCCCAACCTACTGTCTCTAGTTGTCTCACCAACCTCCATTCCCTAGTGGTCTCCCCAACCCACTGTCTCTAGTTGTCTCCCCAACCTCCACTCATCAGTGGTCTCCCACCTCCACTCCCTAGTGGTCTCCCCAACCTACTGTCTCTAGTTGTCTCCCCAACCTCCACTCCCTAGTGGTCTCCCCAACCTCCACTCCCTAGTGGTCTCCCCTACCTACTGTCTCTAGTTGTCTCCCCAACCTACTGTCTCTAGTTGTCTCCCCAACCTCCACTCCCTAATGGTCTCCCCAACCTCCTGTCTCTAGTGGACTCCCCAACCTCCACTCCCTAGTGGTCTCCCCAACCTCCACTCCCTAGTGGTCTCCCCAACCTACTGTCTCTAGTTGTCTCCCGAACCTCCACTCCCTAGTGGTCTCCCCAACCTACTGTCTCTAGTTGTCTCCCCAACCTCCACTCCCTAGTGGTCTTCCCAACCTCCACTCCCTAGTGGTCTCCCCAACCTACTGTCTCTAGTTGTCTCCCCAACCTCTAATCCCTAGTGGTCTCCCCAACCTCCACTCCCTAGTGGTTTCCCCAATCTACTGTCTCTAGTTGTCTCTCCAATCTACTGTCTCTAGTTGTCTCCCCAACCTCCACTCCCTAGTTGTCTCCCCAACCTATTGTCTCTTGTGGTCTCCCAACCTCCACTCCCTAGTGGTCTCCCCAACCTACTGTCTCTAGTTGTCTCTACAACCTCCACTCCCTAGTGGTCTCCCCAACCTATTGTCTCTTGTGGTCTCCCCAACCTCCACTCCCTAGTGGTCTCCCCAACCTCCACTCCCTAGTGGTCTCCCCTACCTACTGTCTCTAGTTGTCTCCCCAACCTACTGTCTCTAGTTGTCTCCCCAACCTCCACTCCCTAATGGTCTCCCCAACCTCCTGTCTCTAGTGGACTCCCCAACCTCCACTCCCTAGTGGTCTCCCCAACCTCCACTCCCTAGTGGTCTCCCCAACCTACTGTCTCTAGTTGTCTCCCGAACCTCCACTCCCTAGTGGTCTCCCCAACCTACTGTCTCTAGTTGTCTCCCCAACCTCCACTCCCTAGTGGTCTTCCCAACCTCCACTCCCTAGTGGTCTCCCCAACCTACTGTCTCTAGTTGTCTCCCCAACCTCTAATCCCTAGTGGTCTCCCCAACCTCCACTCCCTAGTGGTTTCCCCAATCTACTGTCTCTAGTTGTCTCTCCAATCTACTGTCTCTAGTTGTCTCCCCAACCTCCACTCCCTAGTTGTCTCCCCAACCTATTGTCTCTTGTGGTCTCCCAACCTCCACTCCCTAGTGGTCTCCCCAACCTACTGTCTCTAGTTGTCTCTACAACCTCCACTCCCTAGTGGTCTCCCCAACCTACTGTCTCTAGTTGTCTCCCCAATCTACTGTCTCTAATTGTCTCCCCAACCTCCACTCCCTAGTTGTCTCCCCAACCTATTGTCTCTTGTGGTCTCCCCAACCTCCACTCCCTAGTCGTCTCCCTACAGCCATGCCTGTAGTAGTGTTTACCCCTTAAGCTGTAGAATATGTATTAACACTTTCATAGTCTACTTCCGTTCCCAGCGGAGCAATAGGCTTCAACTGTAGCTTGCTCTGTCACAGGAAATATGCACGAAAAAACTTAAATATACTGTTGGTGTGGTGGCTTCCTTAACAATATATTCTACATGAAGATGTTGCTAACCCCATGCACAACCATCTTTATTCGCTTTGAAGAACCTCCTCCTCCTTCCTGTATGATACTCAGGTGTTTATTGCGAACAGTAGCGTTGTATTAGCTTATATTGTTCTCCATTTGTCATTTGTCACATATGTTTCTCAATATTTACTGTTGTCACAGTGTGCTCTTCGCCCGAGTGTTACCAGGCCCCAAACTGGGAGCAAAAAAATAGAAAAACTGTAAACTGTCAGGCATGTCGTGACAGAGGCTGTGCATGGGGAGGGCTACACCACCCTGTAGAGACTATCCACCAGAAAAACGTCAAAAGATATATATCTACAGGCAAGTCAGTGTATGAGCTTGGCATGTCTTTGTTCAAGAGACCTATGCTCCCCAGGTCACTAAGAAATTATTGATTGACTTGATTGATATTATTTATTTGACTGACTGACTAATTGATTATTTGATTTATTGATTATTTGTTTAATTGACTGACGACTGACTTACAGATTAGATTGGTTGAATGATTTACTTTTTATTTTATTGAATGATTGATTGACTGATTATTTAAATGGTTGACTGGTTGATTGATCGATTGATCAACAATGTGTTCTTACTCCCTTTGTGTAACTAGTGACCCCAAAAAGCTACTTGTAATGATTTCTTCACTTCTGGTGGGTTTTTTGTATGTGCTAGCAGATTATAGTGGCTCTTCTTATAACTGAAGCAGGTGTACTGGAGCCTCCTCATAGGGTGCAATAATGGGCTTCTCAGTGAGGCTTCCACTACAGGGATCATAATGTCCATTCCTGCCTCGTTGGTGAGGCTGCTGTAAAACAGCATGCTTCCTAATGAACGTTGAATGAAATGCCTTTTCATGTAAAGTTGATATCTTGAAAAGACTAAATTCTTAGTCTTATTCAACGCTATCAAATAAATATAATTATCAACATTACTTATAATTATCGTCGTTTGACAGGTCCAGTGTGTCTGTCACGATGTACCACGTGATACCCACATCCAATCATATATGTGCATGTTTATCGGACAAGTAACATCGTCTAAAACCAAATGCAAGAAATGGAAGACTCAAAACAATACAAACGGGGGTTTCTGTTAAATCCAGGTTGAAAGTGAATTCTTGACATCAGGACAACGATGAACCAAATTTGGTAGTGAATATTTTCAAAACGTGACAATCTTTTGATCACGTAGTTTTCCAGCTTAGAGCTGTTTTCGAACACCGTCAGTTCTATGTCGCTCTCATCCGAGAAACAAATTATGAAAACGTGAACCTTTTTGTTCAACATTTTCATGGAACATTCTTTAAAGAAAAAAAACACACAGTTTCACAAAAATGTTTCTCACCAAAGGGCTTCTTAATTGATTTAGCATCAAATTGTTTTGTCAGAATCCATTGAATTTATTTGTTATTTGTGTGTTATTATTGTTGTGTTATTGCTAAACACATAAACACTGTGATATGTTTTACATTCTTTCGTGATAAACAGCTCATTTCTTCATTGGTGGAGAAGCAGAGGAAAGCATGGTGAAGATTAGTGGAAGAAAGGTTAAGGGAAGGGAAGGGAAGGGGAAGGGAGAGTCGGAAGGGAAGGTCAAGGGAAGGGAAGGTCAAGGGAAGGGATGGTCAGGGGAAGAGGAGGTTAGTGGATGAGGAGGTGAGTGAAGGAGGAGGTGAGGGAGGAAGAGGTTAATGGAAGAGGATGTGAGTAGAAGAGGAGGTTAAGGGGAGAGGATGTTAGTGAAAAAGGAGGTTAATGGGAGAGGATGTTAGTGGAAGAGGAGGTTAATGGGAGAGGAGTTCAGTTGAAGAGGAGGCCAGTGGAAGAGGAGGTCAGTGGAAGAGGAGGTCAGTGGAAGAGGAGGTGAGTGAAAGAGGAGGTCAGTGGAAGAGGAGGTTAGTGAAAGAGGAGGTCAGTGAAAGAGGAGGCCAGTGGAAGAGATAGGCCAGTGGAAGAGGAAGCCAGTGGAAGAGGAGGTCAGTGGAAGAGGAGGTCAGTGGAAGAGGAGGTCAGGGGAAGAGGAGGTCAGTGGAAGAGATAGGCAAGTGGAAGAGGAAGCCAGTGGAAGAGGAGGTCAGTGGAACAGGAGGCCAGTGGAAGAGAGAGGCCAGTGGATGAGGAGGCCAGTGGAAGATAAGGCCAGTTGAAAGGGAGAATATTGAAAGAGGGGGTCATGAAAGAAGGAGGTCATGAAAAGAGGAGGTCATGAAAGAAGGTCATGAAAAGAGGAGGCCATGAGAAGGGATTCCATGAGAAGGGATTCCATGAGAAGGGACTCCAAGAGATGGGATTTCATGAGAAGGGATTCCATGAGAAGGGACTCCACGAGAAGGGATTCCTTGAGAAGTGATTCCTTGAGAAGGGATTCCATGAGAACGGACTCCATGAGAAAGGATTCCATTAGAAAGGATTCCATGAGAAGGGATTCCATGAGAAGGGACGCCATGAGAAAGGACTCCATGAGAAAGGATTCCAGGAGAAGGGATTCCATGCGAAGGGAAGCCAGCTGGACGTGGGAGAAACTGAAAAGACGGTCCAGAATAAAAAGAGCCGCAGATAGTTCCGACCATATTCTCCAAGAGGAACCAGTATGTGAATAATCATGCACGAATTGGAAACAGCTATGCTGTCACTGTGCTCACATTGTGGAACCAAAATAACAGAAACAAGCTCTACCGTTAGGTTGTCCATATCCCACGGGTACCAAAAACATTCCTGCTCAGATGAAACGTTAAATGAGAATCACTATTTTATCAACATAAAAATAAAAAATAAAAACCGGAAAATCCTCGTTTGTTTGTTCAAATCTTGTATCAGTTATATTGATTGTATTATTATTATTTCATTCCACAAATGTTTGTCCCCCGTGTAAGATCTTATACATCCCGTCACCAGGGGGACATTACTCATCACGGGAAGATACTCATGCGTAAGGATAATTAGAAGTGAATAGAAAGAAATGGAATCAATCACCATTTTTTAAGCAACGAACGCATATCAGTTTTTTTGTGTTCAGGATATGTGAAACGGGGTCGATTGGACTGTCGGTAATGCGCTCCGACAATTATGTTACAATATACTCAATTGGAGTACAACATGAAAGAGTAGTTTGTAAATTATTTGACACAGACGGTGCAAAATCGTTAGAGTTTTTGCATCTTAATATCTTATTAAAGAGTCACTATTAATCTTGTAAATGTCCGTCAATAATCTTGAATGCCCGCTATTTATCTATGGATTTGTCTTGCAAATGTCCAAAGTATGCCTTACAATTGTACATGTTAGCAATTGAACTACTGACATTCTGTTATTTTTCTTCTTTTTCGTTCGTTCTAAATCTCCCGCTACAAAGCCCTGAAGGTTCTCAAACTCCCGCTACCAAGCCTTGAACGTTCTCAAACTCCCGCTACCAAGCCCTGAACGTTCTCAATCAACCGCTACCAAGCCCTGAACGTTCTCAATCTCCCGCTACCAAGCCTTGAACGTTCTCAAACTCCCGCTACCAAGCCCTGAACGTTCTCAATCTCCCGCTACCAAGCCTTGAACGTTCTAAAACTCCCACTACCAAGCCCTGAACGTTCTCAATCTCCCGCTACCAAGACCTGAACGTTCTTAATCTCCCGCTACCAAGCCTTGAACGTTCTCAAACTCCCGCTACCAAGCCTCGAACGTTCTCAATCTCCCACTACCAAGCCCTGAACGTCCTCAATCTCCCGCTACCAAGCCCTGAACGTCCTCAATCTCCCGCTACCAAGCCCATAACGTTCTCAATCTCCCGCTACCAAGCCTTGAACGTTCTCAAACTCCCGCTACCAAGCCTTGAACGTTCTCAAACTCCCACTACCAAGCCCTGAACGTTCTCAAACTCCCGCTACCAAGCCTTGAACGTTCTCAAACTCCCACTACCAAGCCCTGAACGTTCTCAATCTCCCGCTACCAAGACCTGAACGTTGTCAATCTCCCGCTACCAAGCCTTGAACGTTCTCAAACTCCCGCTACCAAGCCTCGAACGTTCTCAATCTCCCACTACCAAGCCATGAACGTCCTCAATCTCCCGCTACC
The DNA here is from genome assembly GCA_036924085.1 of Ariolimax columbianus. Classification (NCBI taxonomy): domain Eukaryota; kingdom Metazoa; phylum Mollusca; class Gastropoda; order Stylommatophora; family Arionidae; genus Ariolimax; species Ariolimax columbianus. The sequence continues at coordinate 10,652,734 of JAVGWX010000008.1, forward strand.
AAGCCCTGAACGTTCTCAATCTCCCGCTACCAAGCCTTGAACGTTCTCAAACTCCCGCTACCAAGCCTCGAACGTTCTCAATCCCCCACTACCAAGCTCTGAACGTTCTCAATCCCCCGAGAAACCAAGCACTGAAAAGGGCTTTGCAAGTAGCAGGATGTTGTTCAGAGAATGCGTTGTGTCGTAGTTTACAGCTGGACTGCGAAATTTGCACCCGTCGTACCGACACATCTGACTTCAGCAAGCATATTTGAGTACCCGGTTATCCTTCCCTCTTTAATCCCTTCTCCTAAACCAGACTGCTTGTTTGTAGCCTGTTATCCAGGATCACCACGTGGAGGTGTAGAAGGGTCTTGGCAACACTGGTTAGCTGGTCCTGGCGCTAGCAGTCAGCTTGGGTCGCTGATCGCTGCAGCTCATGCGCTGCTCAGCATCTTGATCGCAAACCATGTTATTCAATCCCAGACCAGTGCTTGATGCCAGGTAATCAAAAGGTATGCATTGTTCTGCTAATCCATTCGGTTTGCCCTTTGAAGGCGCCATTACTTGTCTCCCATAGTTTGCTTAACGAACTTGAATGTGCCTATTGGTAGCAAGTTTGTGGGTGGTTTCTATCTTCCTGGGGACTATACATGGGGAAGCCGTCTCAGTAATAACCATAATACATTTGTACTGACTTCGATTATCAATATTGACAACCAGAAAGCAGACAGACTGGCGAAAGAAGGTGAAAGGTTACCACAACCAGATTCAAGTGTGACCTACGAAGAGTCCAACAGATTCATTAGAGCCAGATACATGGACAAATGGGAAACATAGCATACTGGCGACACAAGAAATGGTGCGTATTATCAGTTGAACAGAAGAGAACAGGTGGCGGTCTTCAGACTCCACACAGGCCACAACAAACTGAGGTACCATCTATTCAGTAAACTGAAGATAGGCGCTACTGATGAGTGCACCTGTGATACAGTCAAAATGACCGCTGAACATCTGCTGCAAAATTGCTCGACACACGAGGACCAGAGAAAGTACATGAGGCTCTCCCCCATGCCAACAGTAGATAAGCTTCATGGCAGTGTCGACAGCCTCAGGATTCATTTTTTTTCGTTCGCCTTATTTCTCTATTCCCCAAAGCGGTGTGAGTTGTACTATGTTTTTATTTTGCGCATGTCAGCCCAGTGCATCCTACTTTGGCATTCATTTTATGTTAGGATCTGTTTCCTCCTACATTTTCTAAGGGTTTTCGGTTTGTGACCCGTGTCACTTAACCATTAGCCTTCGCCGTGCCCAGCCGTAGGATGACGGCTGCTTTTTTTTAACGAGTTGACGTCTGACAGCGTATGAAGAAGAAAAAGAAGATTATCAATATGTCACCTGCTCAAAATGTGACGAACGCGAGGTTCATTCAAGTTTTTAGAAACATAATTAAATTTACAACAGCAAAAATACTGGCAAAAGATGGCGACTTGAAATCAACACCAGGTCCCCAGTTGTATCCCCTTAATTAATGAATAGTGTACACACATTGGAGATTTCGGTCAGGTGAAAACCAAGAGCGTCCCGGACTAGGCTATATTCAGTTACCTAATCTTCCATCTCTGATTCAGTCACACAGTGAGAGGATACGAGATATGACAGTCTAGTTAGACGGAGACACGTTATAAACAAGGAACAATGTGTCCCTGACATTATATTAATAGCCAGCAACGCGTAGTGAACATCGCAACCTATGAGTAATATGGTCGTTGAACGAGTCAACATACAAGTCGGCGCGTGATGAATTACGTGGAGATATTATTATGTATCTAATGTCAGGAACATTCTAGATTGTGGTTTCCAACTGTTTCCAGATTATCTCGCCACCCACCCAAGCCAAAAATCATTGACGGTGGGCGGCTAAACCTCCCCGCCCCCTCCAGATCCAATTAACATCCGCACAAAAGTTTAATTTAAACATCTACATTGTGCTCGCTGACCGACCCGAAACAGGATTTTCATCGTGACGAATTGGCTGGAAAACTACTTGCTCATCCTCTCTCTCTCTCTCTCTCTCTGTATATATATCATTTAGATCATTCTCATCATCATCATGTTGTTATATAGTCCCCACAATAAGTTTGTTTACTCTGGTGTGCGCCCTGAAAAAAGTTTTAAGTGGCCGGTTGTAGTGGCTTTCCTCATATCCCGAGCGTGCTGATGAAGGTGGACCGTAGTCCTCCAGGCGGTTGTGCTATGGTTGGCTTCATCTGCGTGACGCTCACTAATACGGAGATGACGTCGATCTACATCTCATGAGCCAGACTGCTTTGAGAACACCTTGACGGGACGTCCTGGTCAGTATGTTGTGCCTGACCCTGACGCAACGTCCTGGTCAGTATGTTGTGCCTGACCCTGACGCGACGTCCTGGTCAGTATGTTGTGCCTGACCCTGACGCGACGACCTGGTCAGTATGTTGTGCCTGACCCTGACGCGACGTCCTGGTCAGTATGTTGTGCCTGACCCTGACGCGACGTCCTGGTCAGTATGTTGTGCCTGACCCTGACGCGACGTCCTGGTCAGTATGTTGTGCCTGACTTATCAACTAGTGTCAGTAGACTTCTGGCAGACTTGTAGTTTTCGTTCATGTGCTAGATATGTCGCCGGTGTTGTTGTCATTTTGTTTCTTCAGTGTCTCACTAACACCCTCTATCCGTCTTTTTCTTGGTCTCCCTTTTATTCTGCAACACTTGATATTTAGTGTTGCAGATTCGCGCAAATGGTAACTTTGGTTTTATTCCTGTCAGACCTTCGAATAATTGAATTATTTGCCTTCCCACGTAATCCATGCACGGTGTTGCACCCACCGTCTGCTTCATTTCATCGTTCTGTTCTTTACTCAGTCGTGTGACCCCGACAGATTGTCTCAAACACCTGTCTATGGCATACCATTTTTCTTTCTTGTGTCTTAACAATAGACCATGTCTCACATTGGGAGCAGAGGGTTGGTATAAGTGTATTATTTATCAACTGTTTATTTGTCTCCACTGGAATTTGTCTTAACAACGGGGAGACCTGAATGGAAAGCGCATCTGTTTTCTGTATTGTGTGAACACGATAATCAAGTATTTGAATTCTATAACTTGTTCAAGTTATTTCTTTTAACCTGAAAATTCAGTTTACTCGCTAGTCTGCTGATTTTCTCATTGTCTCTGTATCTATCGAATGCCCACAATTGGTAGGTTACTCTTTTGTGCGCCCTGAAAATGACGTTAAGTGACCTGTTGCAGTAGCTTTCTTGAAATCCCGAGCGTGCTGAGGAAGGTGGACAGGAGTCTTCCAGGCGGCTGTTATATGCTTGGCTTCATATGCGTGTCACTCACTACTACGGGGATCACGTCGATCCCCCACCTTGTTAGCCAGGCTGCCATAAAAACAGCTCGTTTTCAAGGATGGCTACTAGGAAGCCGAGGTGAGGGTCTTGGCCAGTATATTTTGCCTGACCCTGACTAACATGTCTGATCAGTATATTTTGCCTGACCCTGACTAACATGTCTGATCAGACGTTAGTCTTCCTCCCCATATATATTAACAAAAGTGTTTGTTTCGATATGTTCATACATTGGTATATGTTAGTACATTGTTTTATATACCACATATTTACATGTGGGTATGTAGGAACGTATGTACTTATTTATTTGTACACATTTGATAATTTATGTGCTTTCGTATAATCAGTCATAGTGAGGCGAAAGCCATAGGCGGATAAAACAGCCTTAGTAACGGCGATGGTCTTTGTAAGAGAGACAAGGAACTTGAACTGAAGGTGACCAAGAAGATCTTTTCTTGCGTTTCTTCCTCTGCCATAGCTGGCATACCGTGATTCGCAAATATCTGACCACTCTCTGGCTTATGGCTTCCACCTTCTCCCGCATCGTATCCATTGTTGTATCCGTTCTGATTGCTGCCGTTGTGATTGGTTATACGTTTTTGTTTGTTCTCTGTCACTGAGAAAGTGTCTGTAGTTACGACGGGCTATTTTTGTTTTGTTTTTCTCACGGCCTGGTAACTCAGACATGCCTATATGGAGGAAGACTAATGTCTGGTCGGGCAAAACAAACTGATCAGACAATGTTAGTCAGGGTAAGACAAAACATACTGATCAGACATGTTAGCCAGTGTAAGACAAAATATACTGATCAGACATGTTAGCCAGCGTAAGACAAAATATACTGATCAGACATGTTAGTCAGCGTAAGAGAAAATATACTGATCAGACATATTAGTCAGCGTAAGACAAAATATACTGATCAGACATATTAGTCAGCGTAAGACAAAATATACTGATCAGACATGTTAGTCAGCGTAAGAGAACATATACTGGGAATGACCATCACTTCGACTTCCTCGTATCCCTTCCAGGAAACGGGCTGTTTTCGTGGCAGTCTTGCTAACAAGGTGAGGGATCGACTGGATCCCTGTATTAGTGAACGACACGCAGGTGAAGGCAACCGCCTGAATGATTCTGGTCCACCACCATCAGCACGCTCGCGATGTGAGGAAAACTACAACAAACCGCCAGTTATTCTATTTTTCAGGGCATATGAAAGAATAAATCTACTCATTGTAGGCATTCAACAACAACAACAAAAGACATGCCTATTTATGCTTGCATTGTCCTTTGACCTTCAGTATCGTCACAGCTTCGATCTATTTTAATTATATAACCAGACGTGTATAGGACATGACCCCATAATGGAGAAATAGAATGAGACGGCCTGGAGACAGAAAAGTGCCAGGGGACGGAAATGCAGTTCTTCTTAATGGTGGTGCAACATAGAAATATGGTTAACACATGCGTCCATGCACTTAAATTGATAGCCGGTAAACAGAAGAGAAAATCATTGCAGCGTATCAGCCGTGTGGTTGTCGGAGGGAGTCAACATACTAGACAACGCATCATCAATTGTGTGAGGACGGACATACATTACACTAATAATACAATGAATGATTTGGTCAGAGGTACTCGAAACACTAGGACCACAAGCTGAATTGATGTTGTGATTCAGTTTTAAGGAGTAGCTGTAATATTTTGAGAAACTACTTTTTTTTTTGCTAAAATCCAAAAACGGATGCAACACGAATCTAAACTAAAAGTTGAATCTCAGCTCGAAGAAGGAATTTCAAAATCGAAATCTCAGAATTGCAAGCAGATTTCCAAAGATCGCTGTTCCCATCTGACATTATGACTGTCGTTGTAACTATTTGCTTGTTTTGTTTTGTTTTGCTGTATATGGGCTATGATTTATGTTTTACTCCGATTAGAATAGCCAATGTCGTACAGAGATCCGCTTGGTCAGAATTCGAGTGCCCAAGCGACTGGGCCACCAACTCCTCGTTTCATTCTATTACTTGCTGATTGGTTCTTTGCTAGGGCTGTACCGCTGCCGGTCCCAGCTTAGTCTACAACGATCTCTATCCTGGGATTTGGAGGTCCAATTGATAATAAGCTTTCCTTTTAAACGTATCGTGGATGGTGAAGTGGAGTGCAAAGGAGTCTGACCAACCTATTGGAGGTCTACCCCGCGGCCTTTTTCCGACTCATGGGTACGGAGTATGTGACCTGCTCACTGGTGTTTTGTTAAGTTTGCGTAAATAACTGCATCGTTCCGCCATTGATAGTTGCTGTAGGTCAGAATTGTGGAGGCTTTGCATGTGCTGAATACGGAGAGTATGGTCGACCATGAACCTGGGTCACTCGCAGTTTGTTCTCCATTGATTTTGCAAATGTCCATATTATAACAACGTAGCACATTACAAAATTGTTTGGACAGTGGATAATAAGGAACGAAAGAGAAGATGCAAATATCGAAAAATACGCTCCATTTACAATTGGCGGGTACAAGATCTCGGAGCAAAAATATGCAGACGATACTGTGATACTATCAAACAGTACATAGGGGTTAGAGATGCACTGACAATAAAAGATGATTATTGTAATCATAAACAAAACAAAGATAATGTTCACCGATAAAACAAAAAGCAACATAAATTCACAATTGGCGGTGTGGAAATAGAACAGGTCACGAACTTCAAGTATCTGGGCTCTAGAATTGGTAACAAGGGCGACTACTCAAAGGAAATCAGAAGGAGATTCACAACGATAATACAGAGGATACACAACCTGGGGAAACCATCAAAAGTGAACTTTTTAAGAACACGCGTTGTTTCCCGTAACAGCTTACGGCTGTATAAAATGGACAGTTACCCAAACCTCAAGGAAGAGAATCAAGTCCTTCGATTGAAATGTTATAGAAAGGTCCTCGGAATAACTTACAGAACAAAAATAAGAATGCAGACATTCGACTAGAGCTGGGTGTCGAGAAGAACTGGTACATAGAGTACATCATGAACAGAAAATTGAAATAGTTTGGCCACATCAAAAGACACAACGGTCTTGAGAGAACGTTAATGGAAGGTCTGGTTCCGGACAAGAAACACTAAGAAAGCGATGACACGAAGATGTCAAGCTTGGGCATGACTCTGGAGGAGGCTGGAGATTTGGCTAGAGATCGAGTTTCTTTCAGACGGGCTGTGATGGGATCGACGTTCTGCAAAGGGACACGCTACATGATGATGGTGATGAGGATGAGTCCATTACGGTAAGCGTTGAGCCCAAGAGAGAAGCGCGTAAGGTCCTATCCTGGCAACCTTCCAGGACTTTCTGGGTGGACGAGAAGGCCTCACAGTCAGCTCGGCCACGTATTGTCAGAACGAAAACTGTTTCGCTCGACTTTCATCTTGGAGAAATTCATGTGTAATTCAATTTACGACATTTCCAAATGAATTGGAATTGATCAATAGTCAAGCTACTAGCAATCAGCGGACACAACAGTATCAGCACAATATACAACATATTAACTCGGCATTTACATGCAGGGATCATATTTCTCTGTCACAGCTGCCAGTCAAGTTGTGAGTTTTCTTTTGTTTTGTTAGCGTTTTTGTCATGTCCCGATCTCTAAAAAAAAAACGCTTAGAAACGTCTCTCTGAACGCGAGGTCTACGTAGAAAAAAGTTTGACAAATTCTGAAACAGAAAATACATCTTAACTTCCCCCTTTATTCTGTTTGCATTGGTCCAGAATTGCATTTCGCTCCACTAACCAGAATTTAGGAAAGTCTGATTCTAGTGCCTTGTTGAAGAATGGATCCAGAACTGCATTTGATCTTGTCTTGTCTTGTTTTATCCACTTATGCCTGGAGGCGCCGTTGGGAGCCGTAGTTTTCTGTCCAGGGTCAGATGTGTCGCTGAAGAGGTCGTCATCCCATGATGGTTTAGAATATCCGCAACATTTTCTATCCATCTAGTTCTCGGTCGGCCACGGTTGTGAAAACCCGAACGTCATGCGTTTTAGGCGCACAGGGATAGTTGGTCAGGATACATTCTCATTAGGTGGCCGAATCAATTTGTTCTAACTTCATCAATATATTCAGAGCAGGGTCCTGTTCCAACTATTCATCCCACATCTTCATTCCGCGTTCTGTCTCTCCTAGTTACGTTGATTGTTTTCTGGAGGCATCACATCTCACATGTCGTGATCTTTCTCTCTAGAGTTTTTGTTAAAGTCCATGTTTGGCACTTTTAACAGAGAATTGGCATGAATATACTGTTGATCATCATTATTTTTGTGGACATGTTTATATTATGGTGTTTCAATAATGGTGACAGTTTTGTATGCAATTGTATTTGCTTTTTGGCACCTGAACTCAATCTCTTTATCTAAACCTCCATCCGGTGTGAAAACATTGGCCAAGTACTTGAACTCCCGCACTTGTTTGATCTTGGTCTCATTTACCATAATGTTCATTTCATGTTTTCAGGTGATCTGCTTATCTGCTTAGTTTCTGTTTTGGATGTGTTAACTCTCATACTGTATCTTTCACACACAGAGTTGAGCTCAGTCAGATGTTGTTGCAGATCGTCTTCACTCTCATATATTGGGCATTGATCATCTTCAAAAAGCAGTTCATTTAACTGATCAGTCTCTGTCCTTTCTTCCTCTGCATTTCTTGGCAGGTGTTCCAATTTGGCCTCCATTGTTATTCCATTCATATCTGTGTTGAGGAGTAGGGGCGACAACACACTCTTGTCTCACCCCGGTTGTTATCTCCATTTTTTAGGTCAGACCATCTGTTGTTCTTACTATACGTTGAGACCCTTGGTACAGACCATCTGTTGTTCTTACTATACGTTGAGACCCTTGGTACAGACCATCTGTTGTTCTTACTATACGTTGAGACCCTTGGTACAGACCATCTGTTGTTCTTACTATACGTTGACACCCTTGGTACAGACCATCTGTTGTTCTTACTATACGTTGAGACCCTTGGTACAGACCATCTGTTGTTTTTACTATACGTTGAGACCCTTGGTACAGACCATCTGTTGTTCTTACTATACGTTGAGACCCTTGGTACAGACCATCTGTTGTTCTTAGTATACTTTGGCACCCTTGGTACAGACCATCTGTTGTTCTTACTTTACTTTGACACCCTTGGTACAGTGTTATAAATATTCTCTAATAGCTGCCCCTGTACTCCGTAGTCGTCTTGGGTGGCCCATAGTTTATTTCTGTCTACTCTATCTAAAGCCTTTTCTTGATCTATGAAAGCCACGTTGAGTTTCCGATCATATTCAATGTTTGTTTCGCTTAGTTGTCTCAGGGTGAATAGAGCGTCTGTGCAGCTGCTACCTCGTCGGAAACCAAATTGAGCCCCACTCAGCTGTGGTGCTAGGATCGGCAGAATTCTCTGCTCCAGGATTTTTGCGTTTAGTTTTCCTGTGTGGCTTAGAAGCGATATCCTCCGGTAAGTAACGCACGCTTTGTTTTTCCAGAGTGGCACATTAATAGCTTTTTGCCAGTCTTCATGGACTCTACTTTGCTTCCAAGCTGCTGATAATATTGTATGTAACCATTTTACTCCTAGGTTTAATTGTCTCCCAGCATGTGGTTATATAACCAGATTTGATGAAAGTCTGATTCCAGTTATTTGTTAGAGCATGGATTCAAAACTGCATTTGGCTCCACTAAACAAATTTTAGAAAAGCCTTATTCCAGTCATGGGCAGGGTTTTTTAATAGCAATGGTTTCAACTTGCTGTAGACAGACTGTATACGCAAGCATTTTTAGTCGGTCTTTAACGACAAGCAACGAAAGGAAAGAGTGGACTGTTCTGTTTGTCCAAGGAACTATTCAGGTGAGTCAATGCACTAATGCAGCCCAAAGCCAACAGCGGAGAAGTAGGATCCGTATGCAGTCAACTGCGATCTGGCATCAAGATGTTGAGCAGTTCATGAGCTGCAGAGGTCAGCTACCAAAGCTGACTGCTAGCCTCAGGGCCAGCGAACCAAAGTCGCTAAGACCCTTCTTCGCCTCCACGAAGTGATCCTTAATAACAGCCTGCAATAGAGCAGACTGGCTAAGGAGAAGGGATCGAACACAGCCTGCAACAGAGCAGACTAGCTAAGGAGAAGGGATCGTACACAGCCTGCAATAGAGCAGACTGGCTAAGGAGAAGGGATCGTACACAGCCTGCAATAGAGCAGACTGGCTAAGGAGAAGGGATTGAACAGGACAGGCTGACTACGGAGAAGGGATCGAAGAGGGAAAGCTAACCCGGCACTAAAAAATGTCTGCCTAAGTCGGATGTGTCGGACCGAAAGGTGCAACTAAGGAAAGCAGGAAAGAAGGAAAGAAGGAACGAAGGAAGGAAAGAAAGAAGGAAAGAAGAAAAGAAAAAAGGAAAGACGAAAAAAAAGAAGGAAAGACGGAAGGAAGGAAGAAAGAAAGAAACAAAGAAAGAAAGAAAGAATTTTTGACACAAAATATGACGGACAATCTTGCTTGGTCTAGAAGTCTCTAGCTACACAGGTGCTCTGTCCAACACGTAACGATCAACAGATGAGTTTGTTCTGACACATCAGATTATTACTAAGTTCTAGAGAAACACATACATAAATACTGCATTTGGTCTATGTTTAACGCTAAGGAATGGGTCAAGTGATGACACCGTGTACAGTGAGTGAAATGTGTTAAAAAGATCACACAGTATATCTAGGAACATCTCACCCCCCCCCCTTTTTCCTCCCCCACCCCACCCCCTCTGTTTATACCAAAAGTGACGTCATCATGCGAGTCGTACGTATGTTCACTTGTTACAGTTTGGTCCGGTTTCATTTGAACACGCCTCGTAATTGCTATTTTCTCGTCAGTGCTGTATCTGAACTCTAAATATTCATGTTTTGTTGTTTACACTTCCTATGACAATAAAACCAACAAGCTTCAATAAGCCTCCTATCTTATCATTTCATCAGCAAACATTAAAAAAATAACAAGAAAATCAGGACCATCCCTTTCCCCCCCCCCCCCCCCCCCCCAACCACAAACAACAGAGTGGTGTTATAATAGAAGGCTGAAGGTATACATAACGTACAGTCATGCTGGAAACTAGACACAGTAAACATTCTTTCTGGAAACTAGACACGGTAAACATTTCAGTTGGAACCTTAAATTCAGGTCTGGTTTTACAAGTTTGCGATGAAGTTGAGTTCGGCGTCAATTTAGTGAACTCTCTTCCTCTCCCTCTCCCCCTCCCGCTTCCTAACAACCCCACTCCCTTCCCCCCATCCCCCACGTTATCTCCCATTACATAAATTGATGTACTTTTTTTTTAATGGCCGACATAAATCACTGGAAGAGATGAGTGGCTTTGAACAGTTTTTTTTTAATAATTTAACAAAGATTTTGTTTTAGGACAGTACGGAATTACTTCTGCCACCTCAATGTTTCTCAAAATATGTTTGTCAGAGGCGTGCGGCTCTCGCGAATATTTTCTTTAGGTTCGTGAGTACAAATAAAGAGCACAAATAAAGAGCTAAGAAATCAGTCAGATATGTTGATACTGCTGCTGTTGTTGTTATTAAGCCAGCAGCTCTCGAACTCTCGCCCTTCGGCCCAATGGCATGAATCTGTACGTGTTTGTTAGTGTTATATAACGTGTTCCATTTATCTGGACAGGAGGAAGATGTATTTTCCTAACATGCGCTCAAAGACATGCCCAACGGTTACGGACAATGTTGTTTGTTGTATCAGTTCAAATCCTTGTTTACTGGGATGGGTTCTAATCGGAACATGGTATTCTGATCATTCGATATGAGCTCGTATTCTTCTTCTTCTTCTTTGATCAACTGATGCTATGCTTCTAGTCCGGTAAGGTTCGCGAAGGAGACTGCGTTTATTCAGGTCTTCGCCGGGCTCCGACAGTTTTTCGAGCTTGGTTCCCCAGGCCAGACTGCCTCTCTTTGGTCTGCATAAGTGGGACAGTCCTGCTGGCTATATGCTGCTGTCTGCTCAGCAGTCGCATGTGACGTGCCCATAAGACCGATTCTGTGGAGGCGGGCGTTGAGTCTGCAATGTTCCGTGCAGAGTCTGAAGATCTTTGTCTTGCCCATCCCTGCCAAGTTTGTCTTTACTGTCATTTTTCTGGCTTGTATACTTTGTGCTGGTCTCTCCATTCCGTTCTCATGGATCGTTAGGTGAGTGTCTTTGCTTCTTTATAGCTCTGTGGATAACAAGTGTGTGCCGCCACTTCCGGCTTATGCGAGCTCATCTGCCTTCTTGTTTCCAAGGATACAGCATTGGATCGGAATCCACTGTAGAACCAAATCTGTTTTTTTAGGACAACAACCCTATGTTATTTTTAATTTCGTGTAAAAGTTCATCTTCTTTGGGGCGTGAGATGACTTGGACTACGCTCTATGAGTCAGTTAGAATGAACGTTTTCCTGGAAGTTGTGTTTTCGCTGAGTTATGAGTTAATTGATGCTGTCATTTGTATTAAATAACAAATAATAACCTTTTACTGAAAACCGTCTATTGCTTATTCTTTCTCGTCCATGTCACTTTGGCATGTTTTTATGAGCTATTGCTATCACGCAATCCTGTGCTAATTGTCCCCATTTCTTTTCAGCATCTCCGCGTTGTATCGTATCGGCCTCCACTCCGTGTTCGTTTGCGTTTCTTTGTCTCTGAACACTGAACTGGCAAGATAGAGGGCTAACCTGACAGACAATGCAGATGGACAAGAAAATGTTTGTCAGATCGTAACATCAAAGCAAAAGACAAAGGTTGTTGGAGATCCATTGCAGCTGTCCATAGAAGTAGTGCAATTATGTGCATGTGTAGGTCCAGTGGGTTCCTTACTGGGGAAGAAAGAATAGGACTACCGTACGCTCGTGTTTGTCATTTGAGCCGAAGAAAGGGTATTGGACTATCACACATGGAGGACAACATCCTTACAGAAATATACAGTGTAGAAGCAAACTGTACTTGGGCGCTCGCTTCCTCGAAGGGGGCATATGTAGTGGTTGCATTATGATATGTTAGGTATGTGGGAGTGGGGGGGCATGTAAAGGTGACATTATGATATGTTAAGTATGTGGGAGTGAGGGGGCATGTAAAGGTGAAATTATGATATGTTAGGTATGTGGTAGTGCGGGGCATGTAAAGGTGACATTATGATATGTTAGGTATGTGGGAGTGGGGGGGGGGGGGGCCATGTAAAGGTGACATTATGATATGTTAGGTATGTGGTAGTGGGGGGGCATGTAAAGGTGACATTATGATATGTTAGGTATGTGGGAGTGGGGGGGGGGGGGGCATGTAAAGGTGACATTGTGATATGTTAGGTATGTGGTAGTGGGGGGGGGGGGGGCATGTAAAGGTGACATTATGATATGTTAGGTATGTGGTAGTGGGGGGGGGGGGGGCATGTAAAGGTGACATTATGATATGTTAGGTATGTGGGAGTGGGGGGCCTGTAAAGGTGACATTATGATATGTTAGGTATGTGGGAGTGGGGGGGGGGGGCATGTAAAGGTGACATTATGATATGTTAGGTATGTGGGAGTGGGGGGCATGTAAAGGTGACATTATGATATGTTAGGTATGTGGGAGTGGGGGGGCATGTAAAGGTGACATTATGATATGTTAGGTATGTGGGAGTGGGGGGGGGGGCATGTAAAGGTGACATTATGATATGTTAGGTATGTGGGAGTGGGGGGGCATGTAAAGGTGACATTATGATATGTTAGGTATGTGGGAGTGGGAGGCATGTAAAGGTGACATTATGATATGTTAGGTATGTGGGAGTGGGGGGGGGGAGGGGGGCATGTAAAGGTGACATTATGATATGTTAGGTATGTGGGAGTGGGGGGGGGGGCATGTAAAGATGACATTACGATATGTTAGGTATGTGGGAGTGGGCATGTAAAGGTGACATTATTATATGTTAGGTATGTGGGAGTGGGCATGTAAAGGTGACATTATGATATGTTAGTTATGTGGGAGTGGGGGGGGGGCATGTAAAGGTGACATTATGATATGTTAGGTATGTGGGAGTGGGGGGGGGGGGCATGTAAAGGTGATATTATGATATGTTAGGTATATGGGAGTGGGGGGGGGGGCATGTAAAGGTGACATTATGATATGTTAGGTATGTGGGAGTGAGGGGGCATGTAAAGGTGACATTATGATATATTAGGTATGTGGGAGTGGGCATGTAAAGGTGACATTATGATATGTTAGGTATGTGGGAGTGGGCATGTAAAGGTGACATTATGATATGTTAGGTATGTGGGAGTGGGGGGGGGGCATGTAAAGGTGAGATTATGATATGTTAGGTATGTGGGAGGGGGGGGGCATGTAAAGGAGACATTATGATATGTTAGGTATGTGGGAGTGGGGGGGCATGTAAAGGTGACATTATGATATGTTAGGTTTGTGGGAGGGGGCATGTAATTGTGACATTATGATATGTTAGGTATGTGGGAGTGGGCATGTAAAGGTGACATTATGATATGTTAGGTATGTGGGAGTGGGCATGTAAAGGTGACATTATGATATGTTAGGTATGTGGGAGTGGGGGGGGGGGGATGTAAAGGTGACATTATGAAATGTTAGGTATGTGGTAGTGGGGGGGCATGTAAAAGTGGTATTATGATATGTTAGGTATGTGGGATGGGGGGGGGGGCATGTAAAGGTGACATTATGATATGTTAGGTATGTGGGAGTGGGGGGGGGGGCATGTAAAGGTGACATTATGATATGTTAGGTATGTGGGAGTGGGGGGGGGGCATGTAAAGGGGACATTATGATTTGTTAGGTATGTGGGAGTGGGGCGGCATGTAAAGGTGACATTATGATTTGTTAGGTATGTGGGAGTGGGGGGGGGGGGCATGTAAAGGTGACATTATGATTTGTTAGGTATGTGGGAGTGGGAGGGGGGCACGTAAAGGTGACATTATGATATATTAGGTATGTGGGAGGGGGGGGGGGCATGTAAAGGTGACATTGTGATTTGTTAGGTATGTGGGAGTGGGGGGCATGTAAAGGTGACATTATGATTTGTTAGGTATGTGGGAGTGGGGGGGGGGGATGTAAAGGTGACATTATGATTTGTTAGGTATGTGGGAGTGGGGGGGGGGGGCATGTAAAGGTGACATTATGATTTGTTAGGTATGTGGGAGTGGGGGGGGGTGGCATGTAAAGGTGACATTATGATTTGTTAGGTATGTGGGAGTGGGGGGGGGGGGGCATGTAAAGATGACATTATGATTTGTTAGGTATGTGGGAGTGGGGGGCATGTAAAGGTGACATTATGATTTGTTAGGTATGTGGGAGTAGGGGGGCATGTAAAGGTGACATTATGATTTGTTAGGTATGTGGGAGTGGGGAAGGCATGTAAAGGTGGCATTATGATTTGTTAGGTATGTGGGAGTGGGGAAGGCATGTAAAGGTGGCATTATGATTTGTGGGGGAGGGGGTGTAGTGGTGATAATTATTATTCGTAAGTAGTAAAATCAAAAGCTGTCATTATCTGCATCATAAAATATTAGAAGCGTTTATTTGTTCTGGTAAATTCTCGATCTACAGATATTGCTGTTAGGATGCCGTCCGGCCCTCAACATGAAGTTGCTCTGAATAATAAGCGCCCCATACAAACAAACGTGGCGTGGCTACAATTAGGGTATCGATTTCAATCAATCAATCATATCAGCTCCACATGTGGCATCTGTTTTCAAAAAAATATATGCCAAGTCATCAAACATTGACCTGTTCATATTTGTTGAAGTTTTTTTTAGACTTAAAAGTTTCTACAGGATGTAGAAGCCAGGCTAAACCCAATCATTGCTTCTATCCTTTTACGACCTTTCTGGAAGGTTACAGTGGAACTATTCTTTGCTTCCCTCTCAAGCCCCGGTAACACTCGAATTAATTGCCCCCAGATAAATCTGCCAGGAACACGCTGCATGTATAAAATTTCGGAACTATTGAAGTGTAGTTTATTGTCAGTCGTACTAGCTATTGATTATTTGTTTACAAGTGTAAGTATTCAATCCATAAACTGCAAACATGGATATCAATCAATCAAACAATCAAGCAATGCCCATCGCTGGCCTCGGCCATTGACCTCATCCCGCCAGGATACACGGTCCTGTGCCACTTGTTCTACCTCTCTCCAGGTGTAGCTATTCAATCGTACCTCACTCTCAAATTCTTTTCTCTGCGTATTTTTAGGTGAATCTCTCTTTCCTTTCCCTTTAGGATTCCATGTGAGTGCCTGTCTGGTTGTGCTGGGCGGTGCCTTCCTCAGTGTAAGTCCTATCCAGCCCCATTTCAACTCTGAATTTGTTGTTTCAATAGCTTTTGCTGGCTCCTTTCCCACAAATATTCACACTTGATATATCCTGCCACTTTATTCTCTTTATCCGTCCTAGCCATTTGTAAACTAAGGGCTGAATTCTTTATTCAATCGCCATGGTTGTTCTCTGTGTTTCGGCTCCATAAAACAGCACTGGTTTGACACTGATGTTGAATATTCTAACTTTTGTGTGAATCTTGACTTATTTGGGTCAGTATATGTTCTTTAGTGTTAGGAATGTCACTCTGGCCTTTTCAAATTCTGATCTTTACATCTGCATCCTTTCCCACTGACGTGTCAATTGTGGTGCTCAAATAGGTCAAGGTCACCCGGACATGTAGCACCAAGAAAACATTTTGAGATTTCACATTTATTTTTTAGGAGTGTGTACGTCTATAACTGTGTATTAACGGGGTCAGAAAAAGAATCAAAGAAAAGTAACACGGTAACCTGTCACGCACATCGTAAGAGGTCATTCTATTCTTCAGAAACTATAAGATACTAAACACAGCAATGAAGGACGTCCAACCCTGTGTAGCACAGTATGAAGGATTGTTGCAGACAGATAAGGTTGAGCGAGTTTGTAACTGCTCTTTAAACTCGCCATTTGGGGTGATAGTCACAGATCGATTGGTCAGTCATGGACCACAGATCTAAAAATCCACCTCGCCCCCCCCTCCCCCTCCCCCTCATCATGACAGAAGAGCAACAACTAAGTAAAACGTCAATGGGCAAAGAGACTAAATAGTTTGAGAACTGCTTTGCAATATGCCTGGCGAAGACCCTGCTGTGATCGTTGCGAAAACCTGGCAATGAAGGGGTTCATTTATCAGCCTTCGTGTTTTCCCTGTTAGTTATTCAATCCGTCTGCTGGGTTGTACAAATAAAAAAAACAATTTGCAGTCAGCGAGTGCAGGACCTGATTAAAGTACGTAAAAAGGTATGTGATGTTCCAGAGCAGCATAAAAGAAAATGAAGCAATAGGTAAGTAGCACTAGCGGGGGGGATCTGCTTCTTCTTCGTGCGCTGTCAGACGTCAACCTGTATAGCGGGGGATCTTCTTCTTCTTCGTGCGCTGTCAGACGTCAACATGTACAGCGGGGGATCGTCCAACAGGATAAAAGGAGCAGGATTTCCATTGGGAGATTTTGAGCTGTCATTTTGGAACTTATTCTCAATGCTGGTCGGTCCACTAAAGGGTGTATAAGGTTGAGGCTTACATACGGCTTGCCACTACATTTGTAGAGCCGCACGCGTTGTGTCAATGCATGTCACAGCTTGAAGCTGGAAGACCTCTCTAGGCCGAAAGCTTCGGCGTGTTTGTAAAGAGAAGATGTTGCGCATGCAGCTGGTAGCTGGTTCTGTGTCTTCACGTAGCTAATTGATCCAGGGGAACGACATTAGCCGACACAGTCTGAAATCAACGACGCATTAGAGGATGCTAGAATAAGAATGAAACCACAACTACACTGTCCTAGAGACTTCAGCCCCTGATGCAGCTGTGCTTTAGTTTATCACCGATGTACCGATCTAGACGAACTTAGACATAACCGGTGGCTTTGATATTCCACCCTTTCGGTCAGGAGACCATTAATCAGACATTATCCACCATTTCATCTTCACGGCGACACCATTGTGTATCTCTGCTGCGAACGTGCATGCGGTACCTATCGTCTGCTACCAATAGTAATCACACAATTGTGACACTGTAAGAAGCTACCAATTACACTTTTCCGCTATCCAATATCAGTTTGTGACCTATTTACTGACTTACTCTCGTTTATGAAGCAGTAAATAACTAATAAAACATTATCAAAATTATATACATACTATTTGGAATGCAGCTTTTAAGTCAGACATTCTTGGAAAGGAGGCAACGGACATTCTGACAAATGGTGGAAAGTATGCATGGTGCTGACAAATGTTGAAGACCCCTGGTCTATCTATGAGGCTCACCAGCGCTGGAACATGGAAATAAAGCTACTGTGAGAAATATCAGGCATTCCAAGAACCTTCTACAGTTATGGCGTGGGAGGCCCGTGCAGCTAAAGCGTGGAGGGCCAACACAACTAAGGCGTAGGAAGCACACGCAAATATGCGGGGATCGGTAAAGATGGTCCCAAAGTAGACACTGCCGTCGGGGATGTAGTGTTCGAGACTACAGTAACATTTCTTTTTTTAATGAGGTGTTGATGACCGGACCAATTCCTCGCTGCCATGTCTCCGCTAAATGGGTCAGGAGCACGGTAACTGCTGAGTAGACTGGGGCGTGTGGATATTCAAGAATTCTATCTCGCGAGAGGCAAGGGTTGTTACAACCCAACACCACATACATTACAGTACACAGTACAATAAAGGTAGTCCAATAGCATACTGCCTTCGGAGATTAAGTGTGACGAAATTACGGCGACCAGATAATCAATCAATGCTGATTAAGGCCCAATTTCCTGCCCTTGTTCTACTCCTGGAAACATGTTGTGTCACAGCAGCCTCACCAACGAGATGGGGATCGACACTCTACGTCTCATAGTTGTCAGCGCATTGCAGTACAGCCCGGGCAGACACAAATCGTTAAAGTCAGAACGAGCCATTGTAAACTCAAGAACCACCTACACAGACTAGAGACGCCCCCACGTGCAATTCCGGAGCACCGAAGAAAACACCAGAACCCATCCTGCAGAACTGCCGCACTTACACAGACCAGACAGAGCCAGTCTGGGCCGTCCAAGGAAGCGACCATGCTCGAAAAGCTCAACGGGACCGTCGAACACCTGACAATCTCTTTCGTGAATCTCAATCATCTGATCGAAGAAGATGAAGACTACAGCCAGGAGGACCACGGTCCATCTTCTAAAAAAGGCCTCCAGAAAAGCCCATGTCAACTGTTACCAAAGCAGCGCTTCCACAATCTAATTGAACTCACCATAAAAGCTTGGAACACATCAATTCTCAAGTCGACACAGCGATAAATGGATGCCTGCTTTACTGTTACAACACCAATGGTGACAAGAAATGGGACTAGCCATACCACCTTATAAAAATATGTGGTTTCAGGTCAGGTCAAGTCATCCCGTAACCGGTGAGGTAGTTGGGGCACACATGAAAACACCCTCACACCACCACCCCACGCAACCCCTCTCTGTCGGTGACCGCTGCGTGTACCTCCTCTAGTCGGAGATTGGTCCATTATTTTATGTTGTCGCCCCCCACCCCCTCTTTTTTGGAAGGACCTCTTTGTCATCAGACTTGCACTTTTCCGTGTAGGATCGTATTCGCTAGACCTTTTCATCTTGGAATGTGGTCTTTGGTACAACAAAATCTTGAACACGTCATCCCTGACAGCAGAGATGGCTTTGGGGTCTACATTTACTCATAAAGCGTTGCCTGTCATCAATGTGTTATCAGTGCCAGAAATGGTAGCAGGGAATAAGAATGTAAGTAGCCCCTTTCGGTCAAAACTGACTATAAGACGAGATGTCCCCTTGGAATAGCAATGAGTTTTCATTTGCCTCTTCTTTAAGGCGCTGCTGCTTCGCCTCGCTGTAGTGATGGAGCATTTATTTGTCCATGGTGTGGCCTTGTTTCAGAATACACCTCCACTATAATCGTTTTCCAGCTCCGTCTTCCCAGTATGCCAGTCTTATCTCCGGTGCCGAAGCTGTGGCATGCTTACTGGCTAATATGCCATCAGCCAGCTGTCCACAAATAATAATTTAGATGATACGACCCATCTTCCATGTGGCATAACATAACAAAGCAAACATAACAAAGCAAACATAACAAAGCCATCGTAGTCTTCATAGTAGCAAGGAAAAGGTGTACTGTAACCAGCTAGGCACACGTAAGTATATTGGGCACGGGAATGGATACCCCCAAACCGCCATAATGACAATTAATAGAAGACCAATACATCCCCGAACAACAGAAGCAAGTAAACATGTCAGTCATATCATTTCGTACACATTTAACTCTCGGCATTCTTCTCGTTCTCTACAAAGCCAGAGCAGGTCGACCTATATTTAGAAAACAGTCTTCTTCCTAGAGAAAACAATTCTACATAGCTAGAAATGAGATATGACAAAAGATTAACATGGGGCCCACAGATAGAGGATACTCAAAAAAAGGCCACACTCAGACTAACGCTGATGAAAAAACTGGCAGGGACAAATTGGGGAGCAGATTCAAACACAGTCAGACAGGTCTACACTGGATACGTACGGCCAACACTGTCAGACAGGTCTACACTGGATACGTACGGCCAACACTGTCAGACAGGTCTACACTGGATACGTACGGCCAACACAGTCAGACAGGTCTACACTGGATACGTACGGCCAACACTGGAATATGGGATGGGTGCAAAAGCGGCAAAGACCAACCTACAGAAACTAGACAGGGCACAGAATGCCGGACTTAGAATTATTACTGGAGGTCTGAGAAGCACCCCAATCAGAGAACTCGAAGCGGTAGCAGGCCTTCAGAGCTTCCGTGAGCACAGAGAAGAAAAATTACTAAACCTGACAGAAAAATACATACATGTGAATAAATATCCAATGCAGGGAAAAGTCGATGAATTAACAAAACACCGCATAAAAAGAACAAGCTTCAATCATCTATCAAAAGCCCTTACAGCCAGGAACAGTGACATCATATCAAAATGTCCAACAACATGGGAAATGATACAAGTATGTGAAAATACAGACCAACAGCCCAACTTCACAGTGGAAGCGAAAATACGAGGTATCGATAGAAAGATGGAAGAATCAGACCATGCATTGAGAGGAAAAACCCTAAAGCATATTGGAGACGCCTATCCTCAACCCATGTAGACGCACGTCTACACAGATGGATCATCAGAGGAAGCATTGAGGAAAGGAAAGGCGGGACTCGTCATATTTCTACAGGATGGAGCCGTTATAGAAAATGCAAGTGCTGCCGGGGAGCCCTCGACAAATCTAAGAACAGAGCAGCAGGCAATAATTGAAGCAGTCAAACTATTGGATAATATGCAAGCTAAACAAACTCTCAGACCAAAGTAAAATCACCCTACAGTGGATTACATCTCACTGCGACATACCTGGGAATGAGTGGGTGGACAGGCTGGCCAGAGAGGGAAGACAAAGAGAACAATTCACCCACCCAGTGTCACTGCCAGAAGTCAAGGCAAACAACAACAAAAATATAAACAACAATGGATAGAGATGACAAACAGTAAATACCCACAGGACACAATCAATAGACCTAATAGGAAACAGTATACCACAATTGTTCGCCTCAGAACAGGCCATTGCAGACTAAATGCACACATGCATAAAATGAAAGCAGCACAGAATGCACAATGTACATGTCAGAGAGGACCCCAGACTCCAGAACACATCCTGCAAACATGTCCACAAGACCTGGCCCGAGGAGAGAAACATACAAGACAAACTGTGTGGAACCATTGAGGACCTGCGACTGACGTGTCACTTCATGGAGGCAGCCCATCTGGTGGCATAAAACGAGATACGAAACCGAACGCAAAGAAAAAGAAGAAGAATACACATTTACATCTCATCTGGTCGGCGTGGGGAGACACAATCTTTTGTTGTTTACGGTCAGTGTTCCGTTCCTATTTTCAATACATGCTTCTGTAGTGTTTCTTTCACACCGATATTTCATCGTTTCCTTAATCTCTCTTTTTTTCTGAAGCCCTTAACGTTTTGTGATTTATGTCCGTGCGACGGGTAGGTTTGAAAAAATTCTTGTCAAATTTACGAGTTCAAACAGGTGGTGGACCAGCGAAGGGGTTAGTAACAGGGCCCACAATACAAACTTGGATGGGTTCGTATTTGTGTGAAACAACAAGGTCGTGCCATATGAGATGTAAACCAATTGTTAAAATTCGTGCTGAAGTCGTAAGCATGAGGCCGGTAGGGCGCAAAACACAACGAAAAGCACTACCTTAGTAATCAAAGTGAATGAAGAAGTATGTTTTATAAATATATGAGAGTCTGATTAGAGTTAGTGTGAGCCCTTACAACTCATAAAAAAGTACGAGGTTTGACTTCCGCTGGAGGCACTCTCATAACAACTCAGCTGTAAAGGTCTACCTGGCTTATGGTTACGGAAAGGAAGGCAGCGATGAATCCTCAGGCTACACAACCCCATACAGACTGAGTCTAAGCATACTGATCTTTAACACTTTACTCAGGACCAACGGTTAAATAGAAATTTACGTTTTAATATGTGTATAAACCATTTATTAAACCATATATTTAGCTGTCTGTCTGTATAAATACCATACAACATTCCTTCGGATTTCTATGTCTCCCCCACAATCTCTTCTATTGACCCCGATAGATTTCAGCAATTATCTCTTTTCACGTGATATATTTTTTCATCTTGTGCATTGGCAGGGGTCCATGTCTGACACTGAGAACAGAGAATTCGTATTAGTAAACTGTTGATGATTTTCCTTACATCTCCAAACAAAAGGGAATGACGATATCTGGCAGATGACAGTATCTGCTTTTCTCAGTTCATGTTTCTAGTGTCTGTCAATCTGTAAATGTTTACACGCGTATTACGTGTTCTGTTAGATATATGACGTGGTCGTATTTCGGACTGATAAATACACTACGCTCCTAACAGATTCAATCTTTCTTGTAAACAAAAACAGTGATGTACGGACCCCCGTGGCCTTATTGTCTAATCTTTATACGTACAGACACTAGGGGGGACAATATCGGCATCAACACATCCAGTAACTAGGTCTTTCAATGTGTTAGTATTTCAGACGTCAGAACTATGTCCAGCCACTAGGCTTTTTGGTAATTATGACGTCAGAACTGCTTTCAGTTACTAGACCTTTGTAATTCTGATGTTATAAGTAAGTCCAGCCACTAGGCTTTTGGTAATTATGACGTCAGAACTACGTCCAGCCACTAGGCTTTTGGCAATTATGACGTCAGAACTGCTTCCAGCTACTAGACCTTTGTAATTCTGATGTTATAAGTAAGTCCAGCCACTAGGCTTTTGGCAATTATGACGTAAGAACTACGTCCAGCTGCTAGACCAACCGGGTCTCAAGTGCATATACAACGACCGTAACACTACCACTGAAGAAAGTGCAGACCAAATAACCACATACGTAATTCATATGTTGCTGTGTCTATGTTCTAGTAGTTACTCGCACAGAATTCTTAACTATTTACGATGTTCTAGTGGCAGGTTACAGTTGCTCTTATACCCCGAGGCCTACTGAAGAAGATGAGTCTGGCTACTCCTGGCTGAAGTGTATTGCTAGGCTACTCAGTAGGCTCGCTTTTATGGGAATCACAGTGTAGATTCCATCCACGGGGACCAGGCTGTTCTAACGCATCATGTTTCCAGGTGCATGTAGTCGATCCACCTAGTAGTGAGCTTCACGTAGGTGAAGTCAATCATAGCAAAACAGACAACAGGACCCCGATCCACCACCATCAGTACGCTGGGGATGTGAGGAAAGCCACTGCAACCTACCACAATGTCATTTCCAGCGAGCACGAAAGAGTTAACATGCACAAAAACAACAATTGTTTTATTTTGATAAAGGCATTCACTCTGTACTACATCTCCCGAACTCGGCGGACTGCTGTAAACTCTATAAGACCATGATGGACTCCATAGGTAACGCTTGATAGATCAACCTAAGAAAATTATCATAAGAACCATCATATAATCCGAAACAAAAATCAATAACTAGAGTGTCACACGAAAAATGGACACAGAAAGCAGTAGAGTTATTTGTGTTGCTGCCCTTAAACAGGTGATGGTCACTCATTGAGATGTCAATCGTTATGAATCAATGACTTAACATACTTTTCAATCTCTTCCGCTCTAGTTGATCGGGGTGTATATCGGTGCTTGACTATCAGATCTGGGATAGGCAAGACTTTCAGGAAGAGAACTGGTCACCTGGCCTTCTAAGTAAGACAACAAAAGGGCAATTCGATCCTAGCAACTCAGTAAACAAAGACCGATATCGATCAATAACCATGTTTTTTAATCGCGTCAAATAATTGTTTCCTTGCGAGATGTTTATGTTACATTGCCCATTGGCCATTGCCATTAAAGTTGAGAACCCGAAACGCGAAATCTGTAACACTTGATTGATGTCTCTCCATCTTTAACACCAATAGCTTACCTGTCGTGGAACTGCTAGTACGTTTGCTTTCTCACTTGTATTCAACAACTAGGCGTGCCTAGCAACACGCTAATCTCCAAACGCTCAACACAATGGAATTTTTGAACGAAACGTGAATCCTCTCCTAAACTTCTTGATGGAATTGAAGCAATATTTTATCCCAAGAACATAATCCTGATGTATGCGAATATAGATATCAACGACCTGACACGAACCGTTACATCACGTGACTTTCAAAATGGTGAAACACAAAACGTAGAAATATTCGTGGATAAATTATCTACAAAAAAAACTTCCAATTTAGAAAAAAAAAGCACAAATCGATATACAGCACCTAATGTTATCTACCTCAAACGATGGGAGAACGAGCAGAGATAACACGTTCACGACTTAGGGAAAAGCGAACATTTAGGAACTCGCTTTCCGGGCCGATAATGGAGGCGGGAAATAGCGGAGTTTTGTTCCTCTGTCCTTCATTCAACAGAGCAAGGGGGTGCTATGAGGGCTGTCACGTGACAAATTGAAGGGAATAAAGAGAGCCATGAGTTGGGTTATTGTAGTGGGGGCTGCAGTGTTCACACGATCGTAAGTGAATACGGCGAAGAATGAAACCTGTTGGACAGAAAGAAAAGTGGGACTGGTAAAAGTAGAGCTGGTGAGACAGACCGTAGCTTGGATGGGGTTGATTCTGTTCAGTTGGGACTTTGAAACGCAGTGGAGCGTGGTTCGAATCTATTGTTTGAGTCGGTTTGGGAGTGATTGTCGCGCCTGGCAGGGGTCAAGAGTAGGGAGAGGGAGGAGGGGTGATGAGAAGGGAGAGGGAGGAGGGGTGATGAGAAGGGAGACGGAGGAGGGGTGATGAGAATGGAGAGGGAGGGGTGATGAGAAGGGAGAGGGAGAAGGGGTGATGAGAATGGAGAGAGGAAGGAGGTGATGATAATAGAGGGGAGGAGAAGGAGGGGTGATGAGAAGGGAGAGGGAGGAGGGGTGATGAGAAGGGAGACGGAGGAGGGGTGATGAGAATGGAGAGGGAGGGGTGATGAGAATGAGAGGGAGGAGGGGTGATGAGAATGGAGAGAGGAAGGAGGTGATGATAATAGAGGGGAGGAGAAGGAGGGGTGATGAGAAGGGAGAGGGAGGAGGGGTGATGAGAAGGGAGACGGAGGAGGGGTGATGAGAATGGAGAGGGAGGGGTGATGAGAATGAGAGGGAGGAGGGGTGATGAGAATGGAGAGAGGAAGGAGGTGATGATAATAGAGGGGAGGAGGAGGAGGGGTGATGAGAAAGGAGAGGAGGAGGGGATGGTGAGAATGGAGAGAGGGAGGAGGGGTGATGAGAATGGAGAGGGGGAGGAGTGGTGATGAGAATGGAGAGGCGGAGCAGGGGTGACGAGAATGGAGAGAGGGAGGAGGGGTGATGATAATGGAGTGGGGGGAGGAGGGGTGATGAGAAAGGAGAGGAGGAGGGGTTGATGAAAATGGAGAGGGGGGACAGGGGTGATGAGAATGGAGAGGCGGAGGAGGGGTGATGAGAATGGAGAAGCAGGGCGTAGAGGTTGGGAGGGAGCGTGATGCAGTAAGGGAGGCATCTAGCCTCACCTGAGTTGTGCCTGGATTGAAAACAGCATGTTCACTTTAACCGAGCATGTCGTATAATAATGACTAAAGAGGGTTGTGAGTGGAGCTTGCAACTGCATTATGTCAAGCAAACTGCATAACAACAATTAAAACTTATTGTTGATGCTGTTGTTCATATTACTGTTGTTATTGTTAATTTTGTTGTTACTGTTGGTGTTGTTCTTGTTGTTATTGTCGTTGTTGTTGCTACTGTGTTTGTTATTGCTGTTGGTGTTGTTGCTGTTGCTACTGTTTGTGTTGTTGCTGTTGGCGTTGTTGTTGTTGCTACTGTTGTCGCTGTTGTTGCTACTGTTTGTGTTGTTGCTGTTGGTGTTGTTGTTGTTGTTATTGTCGTTGTTGTTGCTACTGTTTGTGTTGTTGCTGTTGGTGTTGTTCTTGTTGTTATTGTCGTTGTTGTTGCTACTGTTTGTGTTGTTGCTGTTGGTGTTGTTGTTGTTGCTACTGTTACCGCTGTTGTTGCTACTGTTAGTGTTGCTTTGTTGCTATTGGTGTTATTGTGATTGCTATCGTTGTTGTCGTTGATGTCTGATGATACCCGTGCAAAGTTGAGTTAAGTTTGACGAAATTTCTCGGGTTGCAGGTTACAGTGGCTCTTCTTCCATCCTCAGGTGTATTTAATAAAGTGGACCGGGGTTCTCCTGGATACAGCAAGTGGCAAAAACACTTAAGTAAGATCACCACTATAAGGATTATATAGTCGATCTCCACCTCAGTGGCTAGACTTTTCCCACGAGCACAAACGTGGACTTGAGCCATTTGCAACCTTCACTGATTACACATATCTAACATCTTTTACCTAGAATATATATTAGCGTTGCAGAAGGAAGCTAAAATCACCTAAAGAGTGTTGTCAGTGTGCCTAGCGACATCATTATGTAATACCATTGTCATTGAAGCAGCCACTGTAAATACTTATTCATACTTATTGTAAACTCGCAAATTGTAGTGGTGACCCTGTGCTCCGCTTTGGGCTTACGGACTAATCATCATAAACTACATGTAAAGAGAGACCTATAGCAGATACTGCTGCTGAGGATGACGTGTTAAAAATATCTAATTGTACTAGGTCTCCGGATGAAAGTTGACCAGTTGTCTTCCTTGTTGTTTTTTTTTCTTACGTAATAATAAGCCAGGTACAAAGTCACAGCTGGATTGACTGGAGAGTATCGATAACGGGGTCGGGGGATGGTGGGATCAAACACCAAGCAAAACCAGATCCCCAGGACACAGCCACGAAACTGAAAGAGACCAGAGTTTGATCTTCAAGCTGAGAACAGTCCATGCCCCTCTCAACAAACATCTGAATAGATTAGACCCACTACGTGAACCAAACTGCAGATTCTGCCTTGACCACGAGGAGTCAGTCGAGCACCTTCTGACTTTGTGCCCAGGGCTGGCCGATTTGCGGAACTTGCTGCTACCACCACACCGCACCATACTCAACAGACTATACACATCACTACAACAATGACGGAGGACATCTGCTTTTATCCGAGAGGCATTGGGCTATCAAGTGCTGCCAGGTCACAACTAAAGGCATTATATCAGCATTGATAACGGTAATCAAACTGGGCACATTTGCTGTGATAAGTGTTTCCTACCACCCAGCTACCCGGTCGCTCACCATACACAGACTAAAATATATGCAGAGGAGGTCCAAGTGCCCTAGCCTCGATCCTGGGGTTCCTTATTTGGGGTAGGAAAGAATACAGCCACTGTACCTCCAATGAGGATGTCGAAGGTGACTAAAGAGAGTTGAGAATGGCGTCGGCAACTTGATCGTGTTAAATAATTGATACAGAAACAACTACTGCAACAGCATGTAGAGTAATATGGCGCAGGTTTCATAATGGAGACCAATTGTAGTTTTGTCCCTTTGTTTCAGATTTAGTGAAGAAGAAAGGGGAAAAAGAAGAAGAAGAAGAACAACAACAACAACAAAAAGTGTCGTCTGGAAAAAGTTACAATTTTGTAACTCTCAGCTTTGCACTTCGTTGGTGGAATAATTACTACAATGTAAGCACGTGACAATGAATACAAAAAAAAAAGAGTATTGGCTTCAAATGCGATGGTTTTACCTGAAAAGATTACTAGCTCCATGTACGACCCACTTCAATCAGTTTTTACGACTTGCTTGGAAGGTTACGGTGATTTTCGTCTTCAAACTCCGGGTACCGAATTTGAAAGTCTTGTTTCCTAAATCGGAGTAAGTTATACTGCGTTTTGCGTCTTATAGCCCAATGCATCCGACTTCGATTCTTATTTTAATTGCGTTTACTTTACAAAGTGAGCTGGCTTGCTAAACTAGGAATACAGCGTGCGAGGGTTCGAATTCACGGACAGACAGGAAAAAAATGTGGGTCACGTTTTCTGCTTTGTACAACAGCTTCTGCAGTCGATCCAGCTTTAAATGGGTACATGTCGTATGAGTTGGGAAAGGTAAAAACAGCAAGGAAGGTAACCCCACCCCACCTCACATAGGATGTGGCTTAGTCGATGAAGAGCTAACTTCATCATCGACGGCAATTGTTGCCATGGGGATGACCCCTACCTTTTACCATAGCTGAGGGTTTAAAAAAACATGTGGAAGTATCTCTTAGATACGGCACTGCGGGGAAAACAAGGATGGGACCAAGGTTACATGACAAATGTCTTCTTCGGGTAGAACGGACTACACACATTAGAGCTAACACATCTTGGAAGGAGAAATGAAGACATCAGAAGAAGATAGAAGAAACACTTAAAGAAGAAATATTTTTTTTAATTTTTATTTTTTTTGCGTTCGCCTTATTTATCTATTCCCCTCAGGCGGTGTGCGTTGCATTGTGATTTTTATTTTGCGCCTATCGGCCCAGTGCATCCGACTTCAGCATGCATTTTATGTAAGGGTCTGCTTCCTCCTACATTTTCTAAGGGTTTGCTTCCCCGGGGTAACGGCCGGTGCTGTGATGGGGATCGAGCCCAGCACCGGGATCAAGACGCTGAGCAGCACATGAGCTGCAGTGGTCAGCGACCCATAGCTGACTGCTAACGTCAGGGCAAGCGAACCATAGCTGCCAAGACCCTTCTACACCTCCACGTGGTGATCCTGGATAACAGGCTGCAGCAGGGCAGACTGGCTAAGGAGAAGGGATCGAAGAGGGGATGCTAACCCGGTACTCAAAAAATGCTTGCTGAAATCGGATGTGTTAGACCGAAAGGTGCAAATATCGCAGCCAAGTTGTAAACTACGACACAACTCATTCCGTTCTCTGGACTACATTCTGCTACTTAAGCCCTTTCAGGGTTTGGTAGTGGGAGATTGAGAACGAAGAAGAAGAAGAAGAAGAAGAAGAAGAAGAAGAAGAAGAACCCAGCACCTTCGGATTGTGAGCCGTGTCACTCAACCACTAGCCCACGCCGTTCCCTTTAAAGAGGATATAAAAAGATACTTAGCAAATGCAAAATGTCTTCTTCATGGAGAACGGACAACACACATTAGAGCTAACACATCTTGGAAGGAGAAATGAAGACATCAAAAGAAAATAGAAGAAACACTTAAAGAGGATATTAAAAGATACAGCAAATGCCACGTGTGTAGACTTGTTAACCTGCTGATCGGCCAGAACTACGTTTGTGAACCCAAACACAGACAAACTTTGGCTGTGAGCGGAGTTACTAACCACTCGCTACGCGTTTGGACCCATTACAGGACTTCTTGGGATGGATTTATACAGCTGAAAATAAAGGCAGCTTGCCTTGCCTATGACGTTGCTCTGTAATGTGGATACTAGGTTTTAATTTTGCTACATATAAAAATGAACCTTGTGCGTTATCCAGGATTTGAACGCCTGTTCGCCTGGTCAGACAACAGGTACCAAAGCCGTTATATTGGTTATCCAATACTCGAGCTTGTTAACGCATACCTTCTAAAACAGCGGTTCCCAGCCTGAGGTACATGCATTCACAGGGATTATTTTGTAATTCACAAGGAACACATAAATGTCTGAAAGTATAAGCCACGGCGCACAGAGTGTAGCAATCGTGTTACAAAACATCTGATAGAAGCGACAACTAGGCAAGTTGTCCTACCTCTGTCTGCCATGTAACAAAGTTGCAAACAACCCTTATTGAAGGTCGTCTGCTACTTGGAATCCTGGTATTTAAACAGACATGTTAATGTTGCCAGGTAGCCGTAGGCTATCCGGTGAAGGTATTTTAAAACTTCCGACGGCTTACTAGGCCTGAGGGAAGGTACAAATAATTTGGGTAGATTTTTAACTAGAATTTCGAATTTTGTCCGAGAAGTGGCCGTTAAGCCTACTCTTTTCGATTTATAACTGCCACGGGATTTTTAACAAGCTCAACACTGAGCACGGGAGTCCGATCTCATTTCCTAGAGAGCAGGGAAATTTTTACCAGAAGATCCAAGTGAAAAATATCGGTCTCCACCGTGATTTGAACCCTCGACCTCCGTTAAATGATCATGATGCACTGGATTGGAGCTCACGGGGGATGGATGAAAGGGAAAAGAGGAAATAGTGAAGAAAACAAAAATGTGGGGACGGAACCCAAGCCGATGAAGTTTCGGTGGTAGAGGTGCACAAAATGACACAAATTAGGAGAATCGCCCCCTCCAGTGGCGTTCATGGTGGAATAAAATTGGTTCCCTGTAACCTACCACTCTAAATGCGACAAGAGAAGTGTGTGGATGGGGCTAGTAACACCATTTTCTAGAACAAACTGATTCAGGAAACGCAACTCCCACAGCTCAAAAATTGGCTTCCTGTAACAGACTACTACAGTTGAAGGCATTTGCTTTACAGTGAATAAAATGAAGAAGAAAAAGAAAGAAGAAAAAAAGAAAAAAAATTTTTTTTTTTAAATTTTTGCATTCGCCTTATTTCTTTATTCCCCAAGGCGGTGTTGCACTATGTTTTTCTTTTGCGCCTGTCGGCCCAGTGCATCCGACTTCAGCATGCATTTTATGTGAGGGTCTGCTTCCTCCTGCATTTTCTAATAGTTTGCTTCACCAGGGTAACAGCCGGTGCTGGGATAGAGATCGAACCCAGCACCTTCGGATTGTGAGCCGTGTCACTTATCCACTAGCCCACGTCGTATCCGAAAGAAGAATATAAAAAAAGAATATACTGAATGAGACCGAAAAAAGAACAAGAATTTAACAACAAGAAAGAAGAAATAAAATGAGAAAAAAAAGAAGAAGAAATAGAAGAAGAAGAAAAAGGATGAAGAAGAAAATTATGAAAAAGAAAAAAAAATGATAATATAGATTGTGTCGAAGAAAAATAAAAATAAACACAGAAATAAGATGAACCTGAAAGAAAACAGAAGAATTGTAGAATTTGTGAATGCCATGTCCGTATCATGAGAATAAAGTGTAGTGGGAGTCACAAGTCAATACTAAGCAAACCAGTTCATTGAAACAATGACCTGGAACAAAAGGGCAACCTAGGCTTCCTACCTTGATGGATCGAACAAATGACGATTGTTTGCGTGTAGGCAGGAGTTGGGAAGTAGTTCTTGCTACCGCAGAATGAGTCGGGTTTTTGTTTTAGGACAAGGCCATTCCACTTCAAGATCGGGTCTTCAAGCCATTTATATGAGCAGTCAGAGGCGTATCTTTGGGGCTCAATAATATGACCTTCTAAACTTCATTATATTGGCGCTATAAAGTATGTATACAACTAGTTTATTTCACTCCACCGATACTAAAATTAACTATGAGCAGTCAATCGATTTGTTAATGCATTAACTGACTCTGCCTCCACCACATCCTGTGGTAATGCATTCCAAGCATTCACCACACTCTGCATAAAAAAAATATTTCCTAATATCTAATCTGGACCTGTTGTTAAAAATGTTGAAGCTGTGCTCTCTTGTTCTTGTAGCCGTGCCCTCTTGTTCTTGTAGCCGGGTGGACTTTGAAAGACTTGGTATAGTCTAATTTATCCTTTCCATTTATTAATTTATAAAACTTGTCACCTCGAATTCTTCTGTTCTTGACACTGTAGAACAGCTTTTCTGAGTTCTTTTTTATAACTATAATTATGGAATACCACGGTCATTTATGTCCAAGTTCTTCTTTGTATCCTGTCTACCATGTCTATATCCACTCTATGATTGGAACTCCACGCCAGAACACAGTTAGTTAGTTCGTTTTCTTTCCACTTGGGCCGTTTAGCGTCTTGGGGAGCTTAAGTTGTCTATCCTGCGCCAAGTGCGTTGCGTCGGTCAATGTGAGCCCTTGTCGTTGCACAATTACTCTAATGTCATCTATCCACCTAGCTCGCGGCCGCCCCCTTGCTCTATAGTCAGATCTACCAGCATTGTAAGCCATCAGTGGAAGTTGATGAGGGTGCATTCTCATGAGATGATCAAACCAACTTATTTTTTGCCTGGAAATGTATTCGACACAAAACGTAGTGCCGACCATACTTCGAATGTCGTTTTTCTGGTAACACCGATGACTTTCCTCAAACACTTTGTTGTCAAACTAATGCTCGGGTGTCTAAGCAGTGGGGACAGCTGATAAGTCACCGCAGATGCTTTCTGACACCTTGTCTCGATTTCCCTGTCGATCCTACCGTCTGCCGATAAAATACTGCCCAAAAACTCCTGGATCTGTTGAAGAGCAATATCATTTAGACTTATCTTGAGTGACCCAGGAGTTCTACTGGTCATCATAGTTTCTGTTTGCTGAACACGGTACTCCAATTTAGATATCACCAATGATTTATATAGTTTGACTATCACTTTCGTGTTATTATGTGTAATGTTTCTTTTAATGATACCCAGTATTGCATTAGCCTTTTCCCCTGCTCCTTGGACTTGTCCCCCCGTCCCTTGCCTGTATGATCTATTATAACCCCTAGGTCTCGTTTCTTTTTCATTGTCCTAAAATTGTTCTATTCCATCTTGTAATTATAATATTTATTGGATCTTCCCGTGTGGATAACTACATTTTTCTACATTAAAAGCATCAAAAACAATCACGGAACGCCTAACCAAAATTCAAAATTCAGGCTTAAGGATAATAACATGAGGAATGTTGTTTTTTTTTTGTTTTTTTTTTGCGTTCGCCTTATTTCTCTATTCCCCAAGGCGATGTGCGTTGCACTGTGGTTTTTATTTTGCGCCTGTCGGCCCAGTGCATCCGACTTCAGCATTCATTTTATGTTAGGGCCTGCTTCCTCCTGCATTTTCTAAGGGTTTGCTTCCCCGGGGTAACGGCCAGTGCTGTGGTGGGGATCGAGCCCAGCACTTCCTGGTTGTGAGCCGTGTCACTTAACCACTAGCCCACGCCGTCCCCCACAGGAGGAATGAAAACTACACAAATCCAGAAAATGGAAACATACACAAATATAAGACCCCTAAATACTAGACAAGAGGAAAGAGTGCTCACACATAGCGAAAAGATGCTACGCATGCCTGATCATCCCATACATATCAAACTAAAACACCCAGTTAAAAATAGGCTCAAGAGAACCAGCTTCATCCATATATCAAACCACCTTAACTAAAAATATGGAGAACTAATTCCCAACCAACCTACAGAAATAGAAACGCTTATTAACTATGAAGAGCCAAGCTGCAACATAAACAACATCTACATTAAATTCCATCTGCCAGCTCTCAGACCATTCTTCATCGTATCTAAATCCGATCTCAATAGAGCCACCTCTGCAGGAGAAGGTAACCAGTTGCATAATCGTGTGCCATCCGCGAGCTTGGCCTTCATGGATCTGATATCCATGCCCTATCATTTATATATATCAAGAATAAAATTGGTCCTAATACCGAACACTGAAGCCCTCCGCTTATTACATCCCTCCAATCAGAGTACTCCTTATTTATACTCTACCTTCTGCCCGTTAAACAAATTTATATCCAACTCCCCCACCTACTTGTCTGCGTCATCGCAACTTCCGAAATAATCGTTGATAAGGTTAACAACATTGAGATCGTCCAACAAACACATCTCTAGAGTACTGTTTCTGTGATGGACCGTCGCCGTCTTTATATCTTCCGTCATGTTGCAGCCTGCCCCAGGTTTTCCGATCCTGCATCTGGCTGTTGAAAGACCTTCGCCCACGTTGAAGAGCTCCTGGAGTCGTCCTAGCAACATCTGGGACAAATCGTTCCCCACCTTATCTAAACTATTCCGTCTAATGGACCTCGGCCATCAGTCGTGGACATAGACAATCGACGCAACCGACCTTGGTCATATAACAGATTATAATTAAATTATTATTATTACTATTATTAAATTATTATTATTATTCCATAGCAGACACTGCCGCCAAAAATACGATGTTAGAGCCTCAACTGTGCGCATTCTCTAGCAAATGTTAGGTTGGAGGCCAGGTGCCTGCCACACAGCCTTGTCTTCCTTGGCTCTAAGACATGCACCATGTTACAATTTGGTAGACTGAAGCATTCAGCTATTGATTAACCAATCTGTCCTGTTTGAGACAAACGTTCTAACCCCTGTGGCACTCAGAATAACAGAAACACAGTAAAATTTTACAATAATGGCTCACTGTTGATAGTAAATAAAAGCACAATAGTCAAAGAATGGAATCTATTCAAACTATGAAAAACAAAAAGTCAAACGTAAACAGAAATGTGCAAGAGCCATTAACAGATACAATATACACATATATATAAAACGAGAGCAGAGAAACTAACAGAGCAAATAATAGAATTACAGAACATCATAGAGTAATAAAGGACACTGTAGAAAGTAGGATGTCCTTGTTTGAAGCTACTTGTGCTAAGCTGAACTAACTCTTGATTACGTTTCCTAGGAAGCAGGTTACAGTGGCTCCTCAAACATCCTGAGAGGTACTTGGAAACATATACCAGGGTCAATCCGTCTATTGCACAAATGTGAGGCTACTTTGTAAACTCACGACTTTGAGGATTACAGTATCGATCCCCACTTCGGTGGCCAGACTGCTGTGCCAAAACCAGTTTCCATGGACACGAATGAGGACGTTAGTTGGGGTTGGGATGGGGGGGGGGGGGGGGGAGTCTCAATCAGTATGTTTGACCTTAACCTGATTACTCTTTGCTCAATAAACTGGGAAATATTCTGTCACAAATAATTAGAACAAACTGACGTCATGAAGGTAACATAATCCGTAATAATTGTGAACAAACTGGGGGTTTTCTATGCTTCAGTTAATGAGAACAAACTGGGGGGGGGGGGGGGGGGTTCATGTTTTAGTTAATGAGAACAAACTGGGGGTTTTCATGCTTCAGGTAATGAGGACTGGGAGTTTTCCATGCTTCAGTTAATTAGAAAAAAAACTGGGGTTTTTTTCATGCTTCAATTAATGAGAACTGGGGATTTTCCATACTTCAGTTAATGAGAACTGTGGGTTTTCCATACTTCAGTTAATGACAACTGGGGATTTTCCAAACTTCAGTTAATGAGAACATACTGATAGATTCACGTGCTACAGTTTATTAGAACAGCCAAGGAAATAATATGTCACAATTAATGAGAATGAAAATATGAATAATTTGTCAGTCAAACAGCCGGTTGAAATAATATGTCACTATTAATAAGAACAATTAAATCAGGTTAAATTAAATTAGTGCTGTGACTACGGCCAGGGCATCTGTAAACAGGACTATATGGCTTTCATTTCTTTTGCCTGTCACCATTTCTTCTACTGCAGCCCTCAGTGCCTCTGCCTCAGCTCTGAAATTGCCAAACAAGGATTCAAAAAGCAGGAGCTGCATTCGGAATGTTGAAACCCATATGGAACTCCAAGGAAATATGAAGGAAGACAAAACTAAAGATTTTCAATTCAAATGTGAAGCCAGCCCTGCTGTGGGGAGCAGAGACCTGGAGAATGACAAAAGGCAATGACAGGAGACTGCATGGTTTTGCCAACAGATGCCTGAGAAAGATACTTGGTATAACATGGTTTGACAAAGTTACAAACGACAGACTGTGGGAGAGAGCGGGGCATGGTTGCTGTTTGTTTGCGAATGCCCACAATGAGTAGGTCACTCTTTTGTGTGTCCTGACAAGGACGTTAAGTGGCGGGTTGCAGTAGTTTTCCACACATCCCGAGCGTGCTAATGAGGGTGTACCTGGGACATCTTGGCGGTTGTGTTATGCTTTACTTCATTTGCGTGTCGCTCACTACTACGGGGATCACGTCGATCCCTCACCTTGTTAGCTTGGGTGCCTCAAAAACAGCCCGTTCCCGGGAAGAGCTTTCTAGGCAGCCAAGGTGAGGGTCTTGTCCAGTATATTTTGCCTCACCCTAACTAACATGTCTGATCAGTATGTTTTACCTGACCCTGACTAACATGTCTGATCAGTATATTTTGCCTGACCCGGACTAACATGTCTGATCAGTATATTTTGCCTGACCCTGACTAACATGTCTGATCAGTATGTTTTACCTGACCCTGACTAACATGTCTGATCAGTATATTTTGCCTGACCCTGAATAACATGTCTGATCAGAATATTTTGCCTGACCCTGACTAACATGTCTGATCAGTATATTTTGCCTGACCCTGACTAACATGTCTGTTCAGTATATTTTGCCTGACCCGGACTAACTTAACTTAACTTAACGTCTTTATACTGGTTTAGAAGACCATGCAGAGTCTGTATACAACCAATTACATTTACATCACCTTGCTCTAAAAGCTATGCGCATCCAGTTTATTCTTAAATGCATTAACTGTCCCTGCCTCCACTACCTTCCCTGGCAATGCATTCCAAGCAGACACCACTCTCTGACTAAAAAAATATTTCCTAATATCAAATCTGGACCTCTCTTTAATCAGCTTGTAGCTATGCCCTCGTGTTATTGTAGGTGGCTGTATTTTAAAAAACCTCTTATAGTCTAATTTATTGATTCCTCTGATCATCTTATAAACCTGTATTAAGTCACCACGAATTCTTCTCTCTTCGAGACACTGTAGGCCGGTTATTCTGAGTCGTTCCTCATAACTGTAATTCTGGAATCCCACAATCATCTTTGTCGCTCTTTTTTGTATTCTTTCTAGCATGTTTATGTCCCCTCAATGATAAGGACTCCACACCTGTACACAGTACTCCAATCTAGGTCTAACTAAAGCTTTATAAAGTTTGACGATCACTTCCTTGCTCCTATGTTTAATATTTCTTTTTATCATACCTAACATTGCATTTTCCTTTTTCACTGCTACCTTAACTTGCTCACTCACCTTTCCTGTATGATCTATTATAACTCCTAGGTCCCTTTCCTTATCTATCTTTCTAATATTGTTTTCTCCCATTCTGTAATTATGTTCCATATTGGATCTACCCATGTGGATGACTGTACATTTATCTACATTAAATTCCATTTGCCAGCTTACAGACCATTCTCGAATTTTATCTAAATCCGACATCAATATATCCACTTCCGCTTTAGATGAGACACTACTGCATAGTTTTGTGTCATCAGCAAATTTTGCAATCATGGATCTCATATCAATGTCCAAATCATTTATATATATCAAGAACAAAATTGGTCCCAAAACTGAGCCCTGTGGCACACCACTTTTCACTTCACTCCACTCAGAGTTCTCCTTCTTTATGCCCATCCTCTGCCTTCTTCCCGTTAACCAATTTTCAATCCATTTGGCAACTTCCCCACCTATTCCATGTGATTTTAACTTTCGAAATAATCTTTGATGAGGAACTCAAAGGCCTTTGCAAAGTCTAGATAAATAACATCCACTGGCT
The DNA here is from genome assembly GCA_036924085.1 of Ariolimax columbianus. Taxonomy (NCBI): domain Eukaryota; kingdom Metazoa; phylum Mollusca; class Gastropoda; order Stylommatophora; family Arionidae; genus Ariolimax; species Ariolimax columbianus. The sequence continues at coordinate 10,690,024 of JAVGWX010000008.1, forward strand.
CCCCTTTATCTATGATTTTAGTAACCTCCTCCATGAATTGTAATAGATTTGTTAAGCATGATCTCCCTCTAGTAAACCCATGCTGACTATTTCTAATTAGATTAAATTTTTCTAAATGCATTACAAAGTTTTCTTTGATTATTGATTCTAACAATTTACAGACTATGCTCGTTAAACTCACCGGTCTATAATTTGCCGGATCTGATTTTTTGCCTTTTTTGAATAAGGGGATCACTCCTGCATCTTTCCAATCCCGTGGAACAATCCCTTTTGTAAGTGATTGAGAACATAATATAGCCAATGGTTTTGCTAGTTGGTCTCTAATTTCATACAGCAATTTTTGGTGAATACCATCTTGACCTGGGCATTTATTCACTTTCAACCCCTCCAATTTTTTAAAAACCATTTCCTCTGTAATACAGATTGATCCCGCTGTATCCATGTCTCTTTGAAAAATATCTATAGGCTCTGGGATCTCGGAGCAATCCTCCTTTGTAAAGACTGTGCCAAAGTACTGATTGAGCAGATTAGCAGCCTCCCTATTCTCACTTATTATTTTCCCTGTACTGTCTATGAGAGGGCCTACTTTGTCTTTCGTTCTTTGTTTATTTCTAACATAAGAAAAGAAGCTTTTACTGTCAGTCTTGATCCTCTGAGCAAGTTTTTTTTCAAAGTCTATTTTTGCTGTTTTATTCGCTTTCTGAGATATGTTCTGCTTGTCCAAATATTTTACATATGTTTCTTTTGATTTACCTGCCTCCATATATTTTTTCCATGCTTTATTTTTTGCTCTTCTACATTTCACTACAAATCTAGTTATCCACTTTTTACGCTTGAGGTTTACCTCCCTACATGGAACACATTCCTCTTTTAGCGTTTCTAGAACTGTTTTAAAACTTTCCCACTCTTGTTCAACATCTGTTCCTACAACAATATCTTTCCAGATTATGTGGTTCGCTGCCTCTTTCATCCTCTTAACATCTGCCTTAGAGTAGTCGTATGTTCGCGTGTCTATGTTTACTTCTTTCTCTGCAATAAGATCCCAACGGATGATTTGATGGTCACTTGAGCCAAACAGTTCCCCAACGGTAATGTTTTCAATCATATTTTCCTCTGTGGTAAAAACTATGTCGAGTATGTTTTTGCCTCTGGTGGCTGCTTCTATATGTTGAATTAAAAAATTGTCAGTTATGCACTTAACAAAAGGTTTTGACTCTACAAGTGCTTCTGCCATATCCCATTTTATTTCTGGATAGTTGAAATCTCCCATTAATAATAATTTCCCTTTACTTGCCTTTGCTATGCTACTAATCAGCTCCTCGTCTTCCTCTTTTTGACTTGATGGACATCTATAGCACACTCCAATCACTGTTTTTTCACCCCCACTTTCTATTTCTCCCCATACACTTTCATTTTTGTTACCACATGATAAATACTCTTTGATCGTTATATTAACAGAATTTATACAGTATAATAAAACGCCACCTCCCTTAGTCTTGTCTCCAATTATCCTATCTTTCCTTAACATTGTATATCCCTCAATTTCAAGTTCACTATCTGCAATCTCCTCATATGTCCATGATTCTGTTAACCCTATTATATCTGGTTTTTCTTCTTCTACATACAGTTCTAATTCTTCTCTTTTATTTACTATGCTTCTCACATTTGCATAAAAACATTTTAGTTTGTAATGTTGTTGGTTTTCCTCTTTTTGCTTCTGCTTTATCATTTTAGTGTTTGCTTTTCTATTATGTATTTCACACTTCCCTGACACCAACTTACCCCTTTGACTACATCCTCTATAGCACCATATTGTAGGCCTATCTTTAGTCTCATACTTCATAGGCCTTACTAGTTTAAATTTCTAACACAATGATAGAACATATACTTTGCTACAACATGCTGTCCTATCTCATTTAGATGTAAACCTCCCCTATCTAACATTTTACTTTTGTCTACTTTAACATCAATAAATTCCATTCCCATGTCCGCACACATCACCTGTAACCTAAGGTTGATACCTATTATTTTGCTATCTAGATAGTCTGACCCATCTGCTCTGTCTAAAATGCCCATCATTGTGACCTTTCTAAACTTCTTTTCCTTAAGTGTTCTCATAAGACTTTTATATTAATCCATAATTATTTCTGTACCATCTCTCTTTACATTATTTGTACCTGCCAATACTACCACATGACTGTTTCCTTTGTCATCTAACCTCTTTATTCTCCCCTCTATATCCTCTATTTTTGCTCGCCCAATATCCATTCTTTCAAACATGTTGTGTTGTTTAGACAAATGTCTGCCAACCTCTCTCACCATTGAATCACCTACTACCAATACTGACCCCTCACCTATATGTGCATACTTCTCTACAAAGCTCTCTGCCCTGTGAGCTGTTTCCTCACTCAAATCTCCCTTACTTCCTTGACTACACCTTGACTGCAGCTTCTTTAAAATTTCACTTGTTTCCCTTCTATTTCCATCTGCCTCTTTTCTATCTCCTCTAATCTCTTCTCATTTTCCCTTATATTGCACTCCATTTGTGCCTGCTTCTCTTCAACTCTACATATCCTACATAAAACGGTTCCTTCATCTTCCAACGTTGTAGTAATACTAACATTTTCGCCACACAAATCACATAATCTGACTTGGCCTTTCCTCGCAGCAGTTCGTCTCGTCTTAGTGGCCATACTAATTTTGCTATTTATGTCTGATCAGTATGTTTTACCTGACCCTGACTAACATGTCTGATCAGTATATTTTGCCTGACCCGGACCAACATGTCTGCTCAGTATATTTTGCCTGACCCTGACTAACATGTCTGATCAGTATATTTTGCCTGATAAGTCGTTAGTCTTCCTTCCCGCGGGACAAGGTAAATTGGAACAGGAAATCGTAGGAAGAAAAGTGGAGAAAGATGGGTCATACATTAAAAAAGCCCCAGGCGAGTATCACGAGGCAATCCCTGTCATGCAACCCCGACCAAAGGAAAGGCAAGGAATACATGGAGACGAGATCTGGAGGCGGAAGTAAAGAAAACAGGAAAGTGGAAAAGATTGCACAGTACAGAGTCGCTTGGCGATGGTTGGTTGGGGGGCCAATGCACCCCATGGTGATAAATAGATTAATAAAAACAAGTAATGTAAATAATATGTCGCAATAAAAACAAGCTAGTAGCATAATAAATCAAGAAGAACACATTTTGAAAGAATGATCTGTCAAAATAATGACACGTTAAAAAGAATAATTTGTTACAATTAATTTCAGCAAACTTCTGCAAAATCAGAACAAATTGTGGTAATAATCTAGCATTAATGCAAACAGAATGAAGGAATAATCTAGCATAAATGACAACTGATGGAATAATCCAGCATAAATGACAACTGATGGAATAATCTAGCACAAATGAAAACAAACTGAACGAATAATATAGCATTTTGAGAACAAACTGAAGGAATGATATATCACTTTGAGAACAAACTGCAGAAATAATCTACTATAAATGAGCACAAACTGCAGAAATAATCTACTATAAATGAGCACAAACTGCAGAAATAATCTACTATAAATGAGCACAAACTACAGGAATAATCTACTATAAATGAGCACAAACTGCAGAAATAATCTACTATAAATGAGCACAAACTGCAAAAATGATCTACTATAAATGAGCACAAACTGCAGGAATAATCTACTATAAATGAGCACAAACTACAGGAATAATCTACTATAAATGAGCACAAACTACAGGAATAATCTGTTATAAATGAGAACAAACTGAAGGTATAATCTACTATAAATGAGCACAAACTACAGGAATAATCTGTTATAAATGAGAACAAACTGAAGGAATAATATATCACTTTAATAACAAATTGCAGAAATAATCTACTATAAATGAGAACAAACTGCTGGAATAATCTACTGTAAATGAGAACAAACTGCAGAAATAATCTACTATAAATGAGAAGAAACTGAAGGAATAATATATTCCTTTGAGAACAAACTGAAGGTATAAACTAGCATAAATAAAAACAAACTGACGGAATAATCTACTATAAATGAGCACAAACTGCAGAAATAATCTACTATAAATGAGAAGAAACTGAAGGAATAATCTACTCTAAATGACGAGGGGAACACATAAAGCAAAATGTAAGATAGGGAATAAGTAATAATTCCTCCTTGCCGATCCCAGATCCCATTACTGAGGAGAGAAAAATAATACCACTGAACATCCATGCAAGTGATAAAAGGCGACTGAAGCGTTGGAGCTAATTCATAATCGAAGAAACAAAAACAAGTTGCTACATAAATTACCATTTCCTGTCCGTGTCCCTTCTGGGCAATTTGGTTCATTAAAAAAACATATGATCACCATTGTTCATGACTCGTTAGATGAATAAGGCGCTAATGTAGGAGAACGGTTGAATGGCAAAGGATGAAGGAAGTAGAACGAATAATGAAGAAGAAAGAAGGTAGAGGAGAAAAATAAGGGGGGGGGGGAGAGGAAGAATGTGATGTACAGAAGAAAGACGGTCACGAAAAGAAGAAAGAAGGTGACGTATAAAGGAATAAGGTGACGTATAGAAGAGGGTGACGTAAAGAAAAAAGAAGGTGACGTATAGAAGAGGGTGACGTAAAGAAAAAAGAAGGTGACGTATAGAAGAAAGAAGGTGACGTAAAGAAGAAAGAAGGTGACGTAAAGAAGAAAGAATGTGACGTAAAGAAGGTGGCGTAAAGAACAAAAAAGGTGGCGTAAAAAGAAAGAAGGTAACGTAACGAAAGTGACGTAAAGAAGAAACAAGGTGACGTAATGAAGAAAGAAGGTGACGTAAAGAAGGTGACGTAAAGAATACAGAAAGTGACGTAAATAACGTGACATAAAGAAGGTGGAAGTAAAGAATGTGACGTTAAGAAGGTGGCGTAAAGAAGAGGATGACGTAAAGAAGAAGGTGACGTATAGAAGAAAGAAGGTTACGTAAAGAAGAAAGAAGGTTACCTAAAGAAGAAAGAAGGTGACGTAAAGAAGATAGAAGGTGACATAAAGAAGAAAGAAGGTGACGTAAAGAAGGTGACGTAAAGAGTAAAGAAGGTGACGTAAAGAAGGTGACGAAAAGAAGAAAGAAGATGACGAAAAGAAGGTTATGTAAAGAAGGTCACGTAAACAAGAAAAAAGGTGACGCAAAGAAGGTGGCGTAAGGAAGAAAGAATGTGGCATAAAGAAGGTGACGTAAAGAAGAAAGAAGGTGACGTAAGGAAGAAATAAGGTGACGTAAAGAAGAAAGAATGTGTCGTAAGGAAGGTAACGTAAAGAACAAAGAAGGTGACCTAAATAAGAAAGAAGGTGACGTAAAGAAGGCGACGTAAAGAAGAAAGAAAATGACGAAAAGAAGGTTAAGTAAAGAAGGTGACGTAAAGAAGAAAGAAGGTGACATAGAGAAGGTGACGTTCAGAAGAAAGAAGGTGACATAAAGAAGAAAGAAGGTGACGTAAAGATTGTGACGTAAAGAATGTGACGTAAAGAAGGTGATGTAATGAGTAAAGAAGGTGACGTAAAAAGAAAGAAGGTGACGCAAAAAGAAAGAATGTGACGTAAAGAAGAAAGAAGGAGACGTAAAGAAATTTCGTAAAGAAGAAAGAAGTTGACGTAAAGAAAGTGATGTAAAGAAGAAAGAAGGTGACCTAAAGAAGAAAGAAGGTGACGTAAAGAAGGTGACGTAAAGAATGTGACGTAAAGAATATCGTTGATGAATGAAAAATAGTAAAGAATAAACGAACAAATGACAAGATAAAGTGGAAAGATGGAGAGGAAGGAGGATGGAAAAGGAGGAAGCAAGTAAAAGGTGGGAGAAAGTTGAAGATTGAATTTTTAGGAAAAAGCGAAGGATGAAAGTAGGAGTGAACGGAAGAAATTAGAGGGGGAAAGAAGAAAGAAAGAGGAAAAAATAAGAAGGTGCGAGAAAATAACGTGGAGTAAGAAAAGAGGAGGATAAAGGCAGAAGAGGAAGAAAGGAAAAGGGAGAAGGAAGAAAGTATGAAGGAGTAGGAGAATAGAAGAAGTTGGAGGAGGAGGACGGAGGATGAAGAAAGATGAAGAAGGAAGAAGTAGGAAGGAAGAGATTAAACAAGAATGAGGAAGAAGGAATAAGATAGGAGGAATAAGGAAGAAGAACGAATGAGGAAGTAGGAAGAAAAAATAAATCAAAATCCCTTATCAACTGTTAACACATCTAACAGAAATCGTCGGGGAAGTAGAGTGGGTGAAGCACTGACTTCTCACAGAAAAGGTATCATGTTCGATCTTCATTCACAAACCGCATCCATTTTACCCAGCTGTAAATGGGTACCCGACCTACTGCCAATGAAGGACAGACAGCGAGGAATGGTAGTAAAACCACATAAAATATACTTTATAAAGGACCCTACTAAGCACAAGGCCACATCACGTTCAGGAAAGTTTCCCAAAAAATACTGTTCTGTAAAACTGTCTAGTGTAACACATTACAAACAGATACACCCACACATCCACACACTCGCCAATACGTACTGATATAGGCCAAAAGGATTACGGTCTGTGGTGGAAAGCGATGTGCCTTCACTGGTAGAATCCAGAAAGGCGAACCTTTCATCACAAAATACAGGACGTGTCTAACACCCCTTTGCATGCTCTGCGACCAACTTTTCATTTACAATTGGAGTCGGCCTTGTCTCATTCTATCACTATCACAATTTACCTGTGGTCCAGGTGTTTTATTAACTACCTACCCACTTTAAACTGTCCTCATAGTGCACATGGACAGACACAGCACAGCCACAAACGATTTGTAAGGTCTCAAAATGTTATTAAAGGAAGAAGATCGACTGAAACGTTCAAACAGGTAACTCGAATCCTTAGGAAACTGTAACACTTGAATCCGCTAACACAAACTAGAAACAAACACTCACACAGATCGGCTTAATCATATGATTAAAGGACACATCTAATAGGATTATAGTTGCGGTTAAAACGTCCTAGAAACACACCAGGTGATTCGAATCATATTTATCTCCTACCTGAGCGTACGATAAAAAAAACTACTCGACAGCGAGCGAACGAACAAACAGCCAGGTAAACTGAACAGTACTTCTAGTTGCACAAAATTGCGGTCACATTTGAGTAGTACTAGTAATCACCATAACAAACACAATATTGTTGTCTGGTAATAAATCCGGATTCAACAACGGGAGCGCTCGATATTGCCACAGAAATAATTTGCGATGCCTCAAAGTTCCCAAGGTAGCAGCAGTAATTCTGTCGTAGTGGGAAACGCGCAACAAGGGAAGTAATTAATACATTAATAATGACACGCGGCGTATAACGACACTTCTTGTCCAGATCATCGATGGGTATTCATTTACTCTTTCCGTCTCTCTATCTTTCTGTGCCTCCGCTCTACCTTCTAGATCCAGGCGACAACTAACCGGCGTAACTGTCATAATCAGATGTTACTACAACACCCTAACTGTTCGTGGTTCCGCAGTTTCAACATGCAGAGTGATTCAAAGGGAATGCCAGCGAAGATTGCGAGAGGATGGACAGACAAATGGAGATAGATGACGCGACGGAATATCGGAATACAAAATTATAAATACCCAAAAGAGGGTCTCATGAGATAGAAGGAATTAAATTCTCCCGCTCTGTCGGAAACGAGGGATGGAGTCGGGAGGGTAGTGATGTTGGGGAGGAGTGTTTAATGAGAGGGAGTAAGAGAATCGCTGTTCATGGTGACATGGCGGCAAAGGTTGTTGGAAGCGGGAAGGGTTGTGGCCGCACCATGAGGTTTGCCGTACCACAAATGACTGGTTTCTGGTTGATGATACTTCGCCCTGGTGTAACCAAAATGACTCTGGTACAGAGAAACACATCTTGATAAAATGAGGAGAAAAATAAAACTAGTAAATAATTGTTCTTTTCGGAAGCTTCATGTTTACTGCAGGGTGTCTTGGTCATCTTCACCTGTACCAATCCTGTCGATAAAGATAAAGGGAAATCTTTGCCGTTAATTCATGGGGTTGTTGTTGTTGTTATTGTTGTTGTTTCATTATTAATAATGTTATTTGTTCTTGAGTTAGGTACTCCTGACGACTTTCTCTAATGGTGGGTTACAGTGGCTCACCTAATATCCGGAGGCGTACTTGAAGAGGTGTACTAGGGTGCTCCTGGCTGTAGTGTAATGTGAGACACCTCAGTAAGCTCATCACTATTGGGATCACAGTGCCGATCCCCACCTCGTTAGGCAGATTGTCGTGGAGAAACTGATCTCCAGTGAGAGCTGCATCAAATTGAGGTTGAAGCTTGATCAGTATGCTTCACCTGACCCTAACTAAGCTAGTCTGATCAGTATGTCTCACCTGACCCTAACTAAACTAGCCTGATCAGTATGTTTCACCTGACCCTAACTAAGCTAGTCTGATCAGTATGCTTCACCTGACCCTAACTAAGCTAGTCTGATCAGTATGTCTCACCTGACCCTAACTAAACTAGCCTGATCAGTATGTTTCACCTGACCCTAACTAAGCTAGTCTGATCAGTATGCTTCACCTGACCCTAACTAAGCTAGTCTGATCAGTTTGTCTCACCTGACCCTAACTAAGCTAGTCTGATCAGTATGTTTCACCTGACCCTAACTAAGCTAGTCTGATCAGTATGTTTCACCTGACCCTAACTAAGCTAGTCTGATCAGTATGTTTTGTCCGACCTAGACTAACATAGTCTAATCAGTATGTTTTGTCCGACCCTGACTAACATAGTCTGATCAGTATGTTTTGTCCGACCCTGACTAACATAGTCTAATCAGTATGTTTTGTCCGACTCTGACTAACATAGTCTAATCAGTATGTTTTGTCCGACCCTGACTAACATAGTCTGATCAGTATGTTTTGTCCGACCCTGACTAACATAGTCTGATCAGTATGTTTCACTTGACCCTAACTAACATAGTCTGATCAGTATTTTTTACCGACCCTGACTAACATAGTCTGATCAGTATGTTTCACCTGACCCTGATTAGCATAGTCTGACTAGTATCTTTTGTCAAACCCAGATTAACATAGTCTGACTAGTATGTTTTGTCAGAACTTAACTAACATAGTCTGATCAGTATGTTTCAGCTGGTCCTAACTAAGACCGTCTATTCAGTATATTTTACCTGACTAGACGTTAGTCTCCACTCCCTTTACATTAAGTAGAAGGTTCTCTAACATATGGGTTTGTACAACATGTCGCTCACTATAGCCACAAGCGTGCTGATTGTGAAGTATGCGTCTGGGTTTAAATGGAAATTATATTACAAATCTGATATCGAAATACAAGAGCGAACAAATTGCATTCCTGTTGAAAGGAAATCATGCAGGTAGCTCTATATTCTTATTCAAACTTTATTATCCCTGGTCACGTGATAAAATGCCAATCATGTTGCATAAAATGGCATCGCAGGCCGAGTGAAAATTAAATGAAACACGTTGTGTGAGGAACAAAACAAAACTTTCAAACACGCGCAGATATAATTCAATAACATTGGGCAGTAGGACGAGAGCCTGAGTTCTGGTGGAGTCATAACATAACTTCCTGTTTGGAACAGAAACGGGATTGGAAGCACTTTCTAAAAATTAAAAATAAATAGATAGTAATTGAATTATCAGCTACCACTACATTATTCACCAGGAAAACATCTGTACAAATCTCTAGGTTTTGTAAATGCCATGAAGGTTATCACAGACATTGTGAATTTCATCCGAGCAACAGACTTGAATCATTAACACTTTCACAACGTACTACAGACGGAATGGTTTGCAGATCTTTGAGATGGTGTTTACGTCTCCGACGTGCGCTGGTTTATCCAATCTAAAAAGCTCATGATGATTTTTTTAGTTTACAGATGCCATCCTTCTTCTTCTTCGTCTTCTTTTTCTTCTTCTTCATCTTCTTTTTCTTCTTCTTCTTCTTCTTTTTCTTCTTCTTCTTCTTCTTTTTCTTCTTCTTCTTCTTCGTTCGTTCTCAAACTCCCCCCAACAAGTCCAGAAAAGGACTTTGCAAGTAGCAGGATGTTTTCCGGAGAACGGAATGAGTTGTGTCATAGGTTACAGCTTGACTACGATATTTGCACCCTTTGGTCCCACACATCCGACTTCACAATGGCATATGCCGGTACAGGGTTAGCCTTCCCTCTTCGATCCCTTCTTCTTAACCAGTCTGTTCTTTTGCAGCCTATTATCCAGAATCGCCGCGTGCAGGTGTCGAAGGGTCTTGGCAGCTCTGGTTCGCTGGCCTTGATGTTAGCAGTCCGCATTGAGGCGCTGACCGCTTAAGCTCATGTACTGCTCAGCATCTTGATCCCGATGCCATCCTTGTGTTCGATGGTCCGAAGTGGTTCACCAACGCTGTCTTCCTTACAAACATTTGCTGTCATATGAATTAGCTAAATTTTACACCAGTCAAAAGGTCAACTGGTGCCAAAGTTGACGCCCAGTGAATGAGCTGACAGCAGACAGTGACCCATAGGGGACTGCCTGTTTGAGGGTCAGCGAACCATAGCTCACCAAGATTCTATTCCGCTTCGTAGAGGTCGCTCTGGAAACAGGTTGCAGTATTGTAGTCTGGCTAAGAGAATATGGATCGTAGTGGGAAGGCCAACCAGGTATCCAAAAACGCCATCTGAAATATGTAGTGTCTGACCCAATAGCGAAAACATCCCAGCTGTGCTGTAAACTACGACACAACGCCAAAGGAAAAGTAGAAGACACAGACTCGGCTCCAAGAGAGATGTCAAGACTTCCACTCTCAAAAAACAACCCTGAACGTGGTAACGAACCTCACCTCACCTCACCTCACCTCACCTCGTTTACGCTGTCTATTCACCTTTTCCTCGGTCTACCTCAAGCCCTTCTTAATGATGTTCTCCTGTAGAAGGTTGCATGAACAATGTAGTCTAGCTGCATTCTCACAACGTGTCCAAACCAATTCAGTCTATGTTGCTCTATGTACTGTAGGCAGGGAATTATTCCAACCGTCTCGCCCATATATATTTGTGATTCTGTCTATTCTGGTGTTGTTTGTGACCTTTCGTAGACCCGCATTTCGCGGGTCGCTATTTCGTTCCTGAACCTTATGCAATGTCCATGTCTGGCACTGGTAGCACAGGGTTGTGATAAAGATACTATTTATCATCTGCTTTATTGCTTGGAGGAAAATCTTGGAGTGTCTTAGTGGGGAAGACAGTTGCTACCAGAAAGCGTTTGCCATCTGCACTCTCGTCTCTCTCTCTATCGAGTTTCTCATCCTCAGTAAAAACAGTTTCCAAAAACTGAAATTCTTTTAACTGCTTTATTTTCGTTTCATTCACATGATTATCAAGTGTGGTGAGCCATCGACCTGTATTCATTGTCTCTGTTGTTGTTGTGTTGACATTCATGTCGTACTTTTCACAGTTTAAGAAAAAAAAAGTAAAAAGTTAAAGTAAAGTCAGTCAATATGACGTTATAGGTTTTGTTTATTGGAGTGGATGAAATATTGGTCGTCTGCAAAGAGCAAATAAATATATTTATAACGCGATATTTGGTGTTTTTATAGTTTCGTCTTTAAACTCAAGCTTCCGTGTTTTGTTGAATTGTTATCTAGGTGAGGCCCTCAAGTCTTTCTGTCCAATTGTTTGTTATGGTCAATTCATTACAGCTCTGTCCAATTGTTTGTTATGGTCCATTCATAACATTTTGTAAATTTTAATTGGTCTTACAACGAGCAAACACTCACATCATGTACTCGCTATTGAGCCGGCGATGTCTGCGATGGTTGTGGCATGTTTACCGTATGGAAGATAAGAGGCTGCCAAAGGATATATTCTATGAGCAGCTGGCCACAAGACCTAGATAAATCGGCCGTCCCACACTATGATTCAATGGCGTTTGCAAGCGCGACATGAAGTCCTGCAACATCCTATCCGAGGGCTGGGAAACAATTGCTCAGGATCGAGCCGTTTGGAGACAGTCAGTTGAAGTGGGTATAGTGGTTGCCGACGTTCGTATGGGCCTTCTGGAAGATAGAGGAACAGCCAGGCAAGCCAGTCTCCTCAGCGTGGTAGTACGATCTGTGGCAGGGACACCCCGCCAGGCCAGCCTCCTCAGCATGGTTGTACGATCTGTGGCAGGGACACCCCGCCAGGCCAGCCTCCTCAGCGTGGTTGTACGATCTGTGGCAGGGACACCCCGCCAGGCCAGCCTCCTCAGCGTGGTTGTACGATCTGTGGCAGGGACACCCCGCCAGGCCAGCCTCCTCAGCGTGGTTGTACGATATGTGGCAGGGACACCCTGCCAGGCCAGCCTCCTCAGCGTGGTTGAACGATCTATGGCAGGGACACCCCGCCAGGCCAGCCTCCTCAGCGTGGTTGTACGATCTGTGGCAGGGACACCCCGCCAGGCCAGCCTCCTCAGCGTGGTTGTACGATCTGTGGCAGGGACACCCCGCCAGGCCAGCCTCCTCAGCGTGGTTGTACGATCTGTGGCAGGGACACCCCGCCAGGCCAGCCTCCTCAGCGTGGTTGTCGGATCTGTGGCAGGGACACCCCGCCAGACCAGCCTCCTCAGCGTGGTTGTACGATCTGTGGCAGGGACACCCGGCTAGGCCAGCCTCCTCAGCGTGGTTGTACGATCTGTGGCAGGGACACCCCGTCAGGCCAGCCTCCTCAGCGTGGTGGTACGATCTGTGGCAGGGATACCCCGTCAGGCCAGCCTCCTCAGCGTGGTTGTACGATCTGTGGCAGGGACACCCCGCCAGGCCAGTCTCCTCAGCGTGGTTGTACGATCTGTGGCAGGGACACCCCGTCAGGCCAGCCTCCTCAGCGTGGTGGTACGATCTGTGGCAGGGATACCCCGTCAGGCCAGCCTCCTCAGCGTGGTTGTACGATCTGTGGCAGGGACACCCCGCCAGGCCAGCCTCCTCAGCGTGGTTGTACGATCACTCGCGGATCGGTCTTTACAGTTATATCACACAATGTTGAAATACAGGAGCCATAGTTGGACAAAACGCAAAGTGTGTGACGCGCATGAAACACAGACTGAGTCACCTGTCATTCGTAACCTTTCTGTACTTAATTGCAACCTTCAAGTGCCAGTTGTCGGAGAAGTAGAATTGTTTCAGTCAGTCCGTGTTCAGACTACTAGGGGTGGGGTGGGGGAGGTTGAAAGGTCATAGGTCAGGACACTCATGCCATCCTCCTATTGCAGATCCTAATCCCCTTCCCACCTCTTCTCCCAGACATGGGATTCTAGTGCACATTGTGCTGGTTGCCAGATTGGTGTGATCCACCAGTTCGGCTATTTGAAGGCACGATGGAGCTAGCACAGTAATACATTACAGTTGTACAACACGCTGTATACCACGTTTCCAGCCTTAACCATGGGACAGATTCCTCTTCACCAACAGTCATGTCTTAATGACTATTGTCTCGGGAAAGCAGACAAGCCTTCTGGACGGTTTGTTTAAAAGAGCCGCTTTGCGGAGAGGGATAATCCGGTATTACGTCTAATGATGGGAGTTACTTCCCATTTTCATGTAGAAGGGAAAAAGTTTAACTGTCTTCCAGTGTTTTATGAAACAAAGAGATGGAAAACGAGGAAATGAGGGATAGAAAGTAAGGACAGAATGAGAAGGATGAGAAGAGTGAGACGCGAGGAAGAAGGGAGAGAGGGGAAAAGTAGTGTCGTTACTAAGTGGTTGAGTGAGAGAGATAGAAATAAAGTGTGTGAGTAAGTGAGTGAGTGAGTGACAGCGCGAGGCCCATGATGTGACTGGCACTGACCCAATGTGAGCAGAAACAGAAAATTAACAAAAATTAGGCGAATGACCAGGAAACGGAAGAAAGAAAATAAGAGAATGAAGAAATATGAATTGAGAGGCAAGAGCTATATGTGTAAGAAAGGCGGGAAAAAAATAAAGATAGAGAGAAAAAAGATGGAAAAAAAAAGAAAGAGAAGAAAGAGAGAAGAACGGGATAGACAAGAGAGAAGGAAAGTAAGAGTGACGTATGTTTAATGGGATACATTTTAGAAGAAATAAGCCACAAATTAGAGATGATTCGCCCGAGTGTTGTCGGGGCCCGAAAGAGGTTTAAGGAACAGTAACACTGTAACCTGTCACGTATGTGGTAACAAGCAACTAATAATGGTTTTTACATTTCAAACCACACCAGCTTCAACAAATATGGACAAGTCAAGTAATTCGACATACAAGAGCTTACAGTCGAAGACACACACAGAGATTTGGCGGGTATTGGTTGAAGACCTTCACAGGTTTTGATTGGCTTGACTTGGTTTCGTTTGTTCTCAATCTCCCCCTACCAAACCCTGCTTAAGTAGCAGAATGTAGTCCAGAGAATGGAATGCGCTGGGTCGTAGTTTACAGCTTGACTGCGATATTTGCACATTTCGGCCCAACACATCCGACTTCAGCAAGCATTTTTGAGTACTGGGTTAGCATTCCCTCTTCGATCCCTTCTCCTTAGCCAGTCTGCCCTGCTGCAGTCTGTTATCCAGGATCACCGCGTGGTGGTGTGGAAGGGTCTTGGCAGCTCTGGTTCGCTGGGCCTGCTGCTAGCAGTCAGCTATGAGTCGCTGCTCAGCATCTTGATCCCAGAACGTTTTGACTGGAACTAATTCATAGTTTGCATGATTGATTAAAACTGGAACGTTTTGATCGATTGATTGATTGATTGATTAAGGCTGGAACGTTTTGATTGATTGATTAAGGCTGGAACGTTTTGATTGATTGATTGATTGATTGATTAAGGCTGGAACGTTTTGATTGATTGATTGATTTATTGAGGTGACGGAACAGAGAGAGATTCTTACATACTGCTGAGTCTTAGTCTTAGTCGACCTGTACTCCCACAGGAGTTTACGCCCCTGTGCAGGTCCTATCTTAGTCGACCTGTACTCCCACAGGAGTATTGGCCCCTGTGTAGGTCCTATCTTAGTCGACCTGTACTCCCACAGGAGCATACGCCCCTGTGCAGGTCCTATCTTAGTCGACCTGTACTCCCACAGGAGTATACGCCCCTGTGCAGGTCCTATCTTAGTCGACCTGTACTCCCACAGGAGTATACGCCCCTGTGCAGGTCCTATCTTAGTCGACCTGTACTCCCACAGGAGTATACGCCCCTGTGCAGGTCCTATCTTAGTCGACCTGTACTCCCACAGGAGTATACGCCCCTGTGCAGGTCCTATCTTAGTCGACCTGTACTCCCACAGGAGTATACGCCCCTGTGCAGGTCCTATCTTAGTCGACCTGTACTCCCACAGGAGTATACGCCCCTGTGCAGGTCCTATCTTAGTCGACCTGTACTCCCACAGGAGTATACGCCCCTGTGCAGGTCCTATCTTAGTCGACCTGTACTCCCACAGGAGTATACGCCCCTGTGCAGGTCCTATCTTAGTCGACCTGTACTCCCACAGGAGTATACGCCCCTGTGCAGGTCCTATCTTAGTCGACCTGTACTCCCACAGGAGTATACGCCCCTGTGCAGGTCCTATCGTAGTCGACCTGTACTCCCACAGGAGTATACGCCCCTGTGCAGGTCCTATCTTAGTCGACCTGTACTCCCACAGGAGTATACGCCCCTGTGCAGGTCCTATCTTAGTCGACCTGTACTTCTACAGCAGCATAAGCCCCTGTGCAGGTCCCAGCTCTGATATGAGCTGGATATTGCCGGGAGGGGGATTTTCTGCTTAGCGGGCTAGGCTCGAGCAGCTTATTACTGCGCTGTTGACGGTGGTTAGCTGATGTGCGAGTCCATCTTAATAGACTCAAACACTAGATCAACGTAGACCCACAGACCCATCTATACCGTTCTTAACATACCACCTAACCATGGCTGGTGTTATGCCATGTCAAATAGTTAGTCGCCTCTTACTAACACGCTCTCTGTGTGGCAGAGGTGCTATTCGTGTCCTTGTCATACACTTAGACCCCGGCAAAGTGAAGTGGGAAAGTGAAGCAAGTGACAGCAATAAAAGTAAAAGTAGCAGTAGGGATAGTAGAAGCAATGCTAGTAATATTAGTAATAAGAGTAGTTCGAGTAGCAATAATAGCAGTAGTAGCAGTAGTAGTAGTAGTAGTAGTAGTAGTAGTAGTAGTAATAGTAGTAGTAGTAGTAGTAATAGTAGTAGTAGTAGTAATAGCAGTATTAGTAGTAGTAGTAGTAGTAGTAGTAATAGTAGTAGTAGTAGTAATAGCAGTAGTAGTAGTAGTAATAGTAGTAATAGTAGTAGTAGTATTAGTAGTAGTAGTAGTAATAGTAGTAGTAGTAGTAGTAGTAGTAATAGTAGTAGTAGTAGTAATAGTAGTAGTAGTAGTAATAGTAGTAGTAGTAATAGTAGTAGTAGTAGTAGTAGTAGTAGTAATAGTAGTAGTAGTAATAGTAACAGCAGTAGTAACAATGGTAGTAGTAGTAGTAACATTAGTAGTACTATTACATACTAATCATAATTTTTTAAATAGCACTGATGCTGCTACTACTGCTACAATCACTACTAATACAATTGTTACTACTACAATTACAACTGCTACAATTGTTATTGCTAACAGTTATTTTTGCTACAATTACGACAGCTACAACTGCTACTACTACAATTACTTCTTCTACTACCATTATATCTACTACTGCTACTACTCCTACTGCTGCTGCAACTACTACTGCTGCAGTTGGTACTGCTATAATTGCTACTGCTACAACAGCTATTGCTACAATTGTTTATGTTACACTTACTACTGCTACAACTGCTACTCCTACAATTGCAATTGCTACAATTACTACAGCAACGATTGGTATTACTTACACAAATACTACTGCTGCTACTATTACTACTACTACTGCTACTAATACTGCTACGGTTGCTATTATCACTTCTACTGCTGCTACTATTACTACTACTACTACTACTACTACCACAGCAACTACTACTATTATTACTACTAAAGTAAAGTAACCCATAGCATTACTGCCGTAGGGATGTAAGATGTTAGCGATCTCACATTTCAAAGGCTCGGCTATATGAGGGCGGTAGTCATCTCCTCTCCCTCGTCGCTTTTACTTCCCAAACTGAACCGGTACCCATTTAAGACTGGATCAACCCGGGGGCCATTGCAGTCTGAAAAAACATTATCGCCTCAACTGGAGAATGAACATAGGACCACTCAGATGCGAAGCCAATGCGCTAACCACTGCGCTACGCGGCTCCCTATTACTACTACAACTACTATTTATATTGCTACTAATATTATGATTTCTAATACAACTGCTAATACTAACAATATTACTTCTATTACTATTATTAATACTACTATTATCAAAACTGCTACTATTACTACTGCTGTTATACTAATATTACCTACAACTACCACTATTACAACTACTACTAGTGCTAGTATTATTACTGCTGCTGATGCTACTACTGCTAGAACTATTGCTACTACTACTATTACTACTACTGATACTTCTATTGTTGTTACTACTACTACAAGTATTACCCATACTGATACAAGTACTACTACTACGATTGGTACTACTACAGCTACTGCTGATTTTGCTACTACTACTACAAGTATTACCCATACTGATACAAGTACTACTATTACTACTACTACTACTACTATTACTACTACTACTACTACTACTATTACTACTACTACTACTACTATTATTACTACTACTACTACTACTACTACTATTACTACTACTACTACTACTACTACTACTACTACTATTACTACTACTACTACTATTACTACTACTGCTATTACTACTACTACCATTGTTACTATTGCTATTACTATTACTATTACTACAGCTGCTGCTATTATAGCTACTCGAACTACTCTTATTACTAATATTACTCCTACTACTTACTAATAGTATTACAAGTATTGCTTATACTATCCCTACTGCTACTATTACTTTTATTACTATCACTTTCTTCTTTCCATTTTCACATACTGGACTCCCCCAATTCACCCTAAACCGATTCTCCAGTTGATTCCCTCTTGAGCCCCCTTGGAGCACTCAAGACAATGGCATCTGCAAAAGTGAAGAAAATGGACTACATTTAATCCTACATTGACAATCAGTCATGTCATTATGGACTGACCACTTCACACTGTCGATATCACTATGTGAACGACTGGGGCGCATCCAAAATGAAAGGATACGACTGGCTCTGGATTGTGCTAGCATAAAACCCCCAAAATGAAAGGATACGACTGGCTCTGGATTGTGCTAGCATAAAACCCCCAAAATGAAAGGATACGACTGGCTCTGGATTGTGCTAGCATAAAACCCCCAAAATGAAGGGATACGCCTGGCTCTGGATTGTGCTAGCATAAAACCCCCAAAATGAAAGGATACGACTGGCTCTGGATTGTGCTAGCATAAAACCCCCAAAATGAAGGGATACGCCTGGCTCTGGATTGTGCTAGCATAAAACCCCCAAAATGAAAGGATACGACTGGCTCTGGATTGTGCTAGCATAAAACCCCCAAAATGAAGGGATACGCCTGGCTCTGGATTGTGCTAGCGGGACGGCCAAAATGAAAGGATACGCTGACTCTGGATTGTTCTAGCGGAACCCCCAAAATGAAAAGATACGACTGGCTCTGGATTGTGCTAGCATAAAACTCCCCAAATAAAAGAATACGACTGGCTCTGGATTGTGCTAGCAATCCCCAATTTGGAAGATCACGTACATGCTAGAATTTCTGTCCTGTGACATTCAGATATGAATTGACACAGACATAAGCCTATATGCGAGTTATCTCAGACAGAAGACACTCATTGCACGACAACATTACAGACATTAAGGGAACATGAATCAAGAGAGGGATAGCACATAGGAAATAGATCAATCGGACATACGAAAACAATTGAAGCTATAGTCAAAGGAAAAGAGTATATCCACTCAGGTCATAGCCTTACAGACTGTCACACAGTCATCACAGTCGTAGTTACGGAAGGTCAGGTTTGGTGCAAAGGACAAGCAGATCCCGAGGTTAACCAGCTGATACGTGAGAGAACTCAAAATAGTGATGCCGCCATATATACAGATGGATCGATGCAAGGCGGTGATAAATCAGGTTCTACCTTCTCAACTAGATGGAGAAGTCAGGTTATCCAGTTAAGTCAAGTTATCCAGTTCAGTCAGGTTATCCAGTTCAGTCAGGTTACCCAGTTAAGTCAGGTTATCAAGTTCGAGAATGAAAATGAATACATTGTTATCAGCTCTAAGAAGGACATCTGAAACCTATTTAACAGGGACAGTCACCATGCTAGATTCTCATTACTTACTTCGGAAAGTAAAGAAGAGTTAAAGAAGGCATCTACTGCCTTAGTCATGCTGTAGTACAAGATTACGAAAAGACGAACACTTCACTAGTCGCGCCAAGGACGTAGATACTGAATCAATTTTCGAATCTTCCTTCCAAACAATTTCCCTAAAGGGGATATCGGCCCGGTCTATTGAACCCCCGCCCTCCACTATAGTTGTACTCGGAAACCTATTGGCCCGGTCCATTGATCCCCCGCCCTGCACTATAGCTGTACTCGCAAACCTATTGGCCCAGTCCATTGATTCCCCCCCCCCCCCCACTATAGCTGTACTCGCCAACCAATCAGCCTGGGTCCATTGATCCCCCGCCCTCCACTATAGCTGTACTCGCCAACCAATCAGCTCGGTCCATTGATCCCCCGCCCTCCACTATAGCTGTACTCGCCAACCAATCAGCCTGGTCCATTGATCCCCCGCCCTCCACTATAGCTGTACTCGCCAACCAATCAGCTCGGTCCATTGATCCCCCGCCCTCCACTATAGCTGTACTCGCCAACCAATCAGCTCTCTCGTTCCCTTCGACACCTGCATGTCCCGGAAGAAGTATGAAGGTGACTCTCTGTAACCTTGACTTAAAATGCACCTATCATAGACAGAGATATAAAATGGTGACGTCTTGAAATATACCAATCTCCGCCCGCTGAATAACAGCACCGCAATAGATGAATCAGCAATTCAAAGACTGCAGGACTTTGGAATTAACGGGGGCCGAGCGGAGTGGGGCGCATGAGCGAACATAGTAGGGGTGTGTACAATCAGCGAGCGACAAGAACCATTAGTATACAAACATTCTGCTACTTGCTGAGAGAAATTGAGCAATTATAGGTGCGTCCGAACTGCAGATACGTCAATTCGTCATAATAAGTGAATAAAAGTTACAACACTTGGCGCGGAATATGCAGAAGTGAATGGCTGGCTGATTGTGTCAGTCAGTGACTCATAGTTGGCCTCTTGTGTCAGCTAGTGACTCATAGCTGACTGACTGCTTGTGTCAGTCAGTGACGCATAGCTGGCTGCTTGCGTCAGTCAGTGACTCATAGCTGACTGCTTTCGTTAGGATCAGTGACTCATAACTGGCTGCTGCGTTAGGGTCAACGAATCATGGCTGGCTCTTGCGTCAGAGTTACCGACTCATAGCTGACTGCTTGCATCAGTCAGTGACTCATAGCTGGCTGCTTTTGTTAGGATATAGTGACTCATAGCTGGCTGATTGCGTCAGGGTCAGTGACTCATACTTGACTGCTCGAATCGTGATCATTGAAACCATTGCTGAACAATACCCTATTCTGCCTCAAAGTGGCAGCCCAGGAAACAGACTGCAACCATGCAGGCTAGCTAAGAATTTGGGAATCACAAAGGAAAGGCAAACTCGCCGCGCTAAAACCGGATGTGACGGACCGAAAAACACAGATATCACAGCCTCGCTGTTAACTCCACCTCAACCTCACAAATCTCCGTTTCAATACGAGCGCCAAAGAAGATAATCACAGCAAATATTTCATTGTAATATAGATTTGTGTGAGCATATAGAACAGCGAGGTGAACTTCTACATCCCAAGTAAGCAAATTCATTTGGTTGATTCACATGCCCCTACACAGCTCGGGGAGCGTGTAGCCTGTAGCCCAACACTGAGCTGACTCGGGAAGCGTGTAGCATGTAGTCCAACAGGGAGCTGATTTGGTGAGTGTGTAGCCTGTAGCCCAACAGGGATCTGGCTTGGGAAGCGTGTAGCATGTAGCCCAACAGGGAGCTGACTTGAAGGGCGTCTAGTATGTAGATCAACAGGGATTTGACTTTGGGAGCGTGTAGCCTGTAGCCCAACAGGGAGCTGACTTGGGGAGCGTGCAACATGTAGCTCAACAGTGAGCTGACTTTCGGAGCGTGTAGCCTGTAGCCCAACAGGGAGCTGACTTGGGGAGCGTGTAATCTGGTCGACACTGAGCTGACTTGGAGAGCGTGTAGCTGTCGACAGTGAGCTGACTTGGGGAGTGTGTAGCCTGGTAGACAGTGAGCTGACTTGGGGAGTGTGTAGCCTGTAGACCAACAGTGAGCTGTCTCAAGGAGCGTGTAGCCTGTAGCCCGATAGTCAGCTGACTTACAAGACGGATTACAGCAGATCAGACAGTCACGAACGACAAACAAAATCTGGGCCACTCCTCTAGTACATCCAGCGATAAATTGGTACCTGACGTTTTAGTTGAAGAATTTAAAAACAGCAAGGAAGGGAACTGGCCACCTCATCTCCCATAGGCTGCGACTTGGTAACGTTATCTTCATCACAATAACAATACAATAGTACTCTTAGATGACCAGGGGCCGTCGTGTCGAGTGACCATGACCGCGTCTGATGGCCGCGTCCCAAGCGGCCTACAGTTTGTTGAGGGAGGTGGCGATCTGTTATTACTAGGTGTTGCGAGGGCGGCCTGGAGGACGTCTCCATGATAAACACGGCTTCTTTCCATAACTCATCCCCACAGCCTGCCAGAGCATCTCGTGGGCTGGGACTTCCCGGGAAAGGCGAGCATCGTGCCCGAAGAGACGACGTTGATTAATCGTTGAGAAAATGCCTGCAAGTTGTGTACGTCGAACTACTTCACTGTTGGAAATCATGTCGCGCCAGACGATCCCAAGGATGCGCCTCTGGTTGCGCAGGTGAAAGTTCTTAAGACACTGCCTGTCTCGTTATAGTAGTGTCCATGACTCGGACCCGTACAGGAGAATGGTGAGAATGCAGGAGGAGTAAATACCAAGCCTGTTCTCCAGGGAGAGCCTATTCTGGGATTAGACTATGCGGAGCGAGTGCATGGATGAGCCGCTAAACCCATCCTACGGGTGATGAGGCCGCTAAGCCCATCTTACGGATGATGTCGTGGCTGCTGCGTGCGTCAGAGGACTGCCTACTGCCGAGGTAGATGAAGTACTCGGTGGCTGCAACAGGGTTATCGTTCAGCTCAGCGAAGAGGGACACCTGCTGGATTTTCGTCTTTGTCCAGGGGATATGCAATCCTAGGTGATATGCAATCCTATGTGATATGCAATCCTATGTGATATGCAATCCTAGGTGATAGGCCAGCTGATCGATATATTGCCTTTAGGGGGGCCTAACAGGGCCTGGAAATCGTAGCCCGGTATGACGTCACCAGCGTATACGAGATCAGTTACCCAGGAGTCGCCGACAAGGACAACTGGGTTGTGTGCAGAAGATGGCCGGAGGATCCAGTCGGTGGCGCAGCAGAAAAGTGCAGGGGCGAGAACGCAGCCCTGTCGGAGACCGGATGATGTAGAGAACTCCTCTGTGAGATCCCACCCGAGCAGAATTTTGGCGTTCTTGTCACTGTGGAGCTCCTCAATGAGGCTGTCTGGTATTCCCACACGTTGTAGGACCTTCAACAGGGCCTGTCTATTCACAAAATAAAAGGTGTGTCAATGAAGGCGACGTGGAAGGGGCGGTTAAACTCGCGGTGCAGTTCTGTGAGGGGCCGGGGGGGCGGGAATGGCATCGATGGTGGAGGCAGAGGCCGTGAGCCCTGAATGTTGGGTGCTACAGGGGCCGCAGTCTGGAGAGGAGCACGTGTGCGAGGACATTGTCGGGGACGGACAGTAGGGTAATAGGCATGTAATTGCTGCATTCCAGATGGGAGCCCTTTCCTTTGTACAAGGAAATTATCATTCCGTCCTGCCATGTCGCAGGCACTTGGCCAGTGTTCCATGCCGTTGAGAAGAGTTGGTGCAGGGTAGTCGTCATCGGGCTGGGTGGTGGTCATCGTGTCCAGGGTGGGGGGCATCGGGTCCAGGGTGGTGGTCATCGGGTCCAGGGTGGGGGGTCATAGGGTCCAGAGTGCTGGTCATCGGGTCCAGGGTGATGGTCATCGGGTCTAGAATGCTTGTCATTGGGTCCAGGGTGGGGGTCATTGGGTCCAGGGTGGGGGTCATTGGGTCCAGAGTGCTGGTCATCGGGTCCAGGGTGCTGGTCATTGGGTCCAGGGTGATGGTCATCGGGTCCAGAATGCTTGTCATTGGGTCCAGGGTGGTGGTCATTGGGTCCAGGGTGGGGGTCATTGGGTCCAGGGTGGGGGTATTGGGTCCAGACTGCTGGTCATCGGGTCCAGGGTGCTGGTCATCGGGTCCAGGGTGATGGTCATCGGGTCCAGAATGCTTGTCATTGGGTCCAGGGTGGTGGTCATTGGGTCCAGGGTGGGGGTCATTGGGTCCAGGGTGGGGGTCATCGGATCCAGGGTGGGGGTCATCGGGTCCAGGGTGCTGGTCATCGGGTCCAGGGTGATGGTCATCGGGTCCAGAATGCTTGTCATTGGGTCCAGGGTGGTGGTCATTGGGTCCAGGGTGGGGGTCATTGGGTCCAGGGTGGGGGTCATCGGATCCAGGGTGGGGGTCATCGGGTCCAGTGTGGGGGTCATCGGGTCCAGAATGCTTGTCATCGGGTCCAGGGTGGTGGTCATCGGGTCCAGGTTGGCGGTTATCGGGTCCAGGGTGGTGGTCATCGGATCCAAGGCGTACTTTACAAGCTCAGGGGAAATATTGTCGATACACGCGGCTCTGCCATTTTCATTTTTTCTTTGGCCGCCATACCTCAGAAATGGTAGGGGCGTCAGGACTGATGTCAGCGTCAGGAGTAGCTATGAGAGACTCACGGAGTAGATCTGGCGTGGAGGTGATGGGAGGGTGGTTCAAAGCTGCGTTGCGATGTTTAACCCACCTGCTATCAAGTTTCTCTATTGGGGTGCAGAGGGATCCATCGGACTTATTCCGGCATTGAGGGGGGAATGCGGGGCGGGGGGGACGGGGACGTCGGGAGTGTACTGACCTTCACCTTTTCTTTACAGATATCGTTGCAGATAACAATGGGAAACGCAGACCTCATTTTGTAACCACTTGCACAAATGAAGTTACACCACAGGAAACGTAGCATCACTCATTTGATTCTTCTTGGTTTCGTTTCATTTCTCTGGATTGTTCGATGATTGAATATTACACGTTATTTTCTATACAGCTAAATTCAAGAATAAAAGTAAAGAACGCCCAAGAGAATCAGCTGTGTTGGAAAGTTGGACAAACATGGACAAAATATTGCTGGAGTATCCGCAGGGAGCTTGTTACGTTTAACTGGCAAAGTTGAAAACCAATGCCATAATCGATAGAATTGCTCACGTGGCTGATCTAAATAAACCAATGTTATCAGGGAAATAAATTCCTAGTCACACCCAGCTAATATTTGCCAGTTCCTGACAGTTGTTGGAGATAATTATGAACAAGAATAATCTGAATCAAAATATTCTACTCTTTCCGTTTGAAGAAGAGACAATATTAATGAGGAAAAGGTATTAAATATGTTTTATATTTATATATCGAAGGACGGACGGACAAACAAATAGATAGATAGATAGATAGATAGATAGATAGATAGATAGATAGATAGATAGATAGATAGATAGATAGATAGATAGATAGATAGATAGATAGATAGATAGATAGATAGATGGATGGATGGATGGATGGATGGATGGATGGATGGATGGATGGATGGATGGATGGATGGATGGATGGATGGATGGATGGATGGATGGATTAGATAGATTGATAATCCGGATATTCATTCAGACAAAGAAACTGCCAGGCACTAGGTAGCCAAATATTGTCACAAATCAATTAGCGTTTTTGCCCTGTAGTACCCTGTTGTGTCAAAGGCGTTGCTGTGACAATCCCTCCATCTTGTCGATGGGTGACCACGTGGACATTTCAAGCTTTATGGCCACGAGGGCGTCACCTTTCGAGCGATCTGTTTTGAAGCATGCGTACCACATGCCCTGAATATCTATAATTTTTTTACGACGCAATATGAGGAGGAAGACTAACGTCTCGTCAGATAAACATACTGGTCAGACATGTTAGTCAGGGTCAGACAAAGCGTACTGGCCAAGACCCTCACCTCGACCTCCCTGTAGTCCTTCCTGGAAACAGGTTATTTTCGTGGCAGTCAGGCGAACGGGGTGAGGGATCGACGTGATATCCGTAATAGTGAGCGACACGGAAATGAAGCCAAGCATAGCACAACCGCCTGGGGGATCCCGTTGCACCTTCATCAGAACGCTCAGGGTGTGTGGGAAGCTACAGCAACCCACCACATAACGTCCTTTACAAGGCGCACAAAATAGTAAATTTACTCATTGTGGGCATTCAATAACAACAACAACAACAATATCAACAACATCAACATCAACAACATCAACATCAACAACAACAACAATATCAACAACATCAACATCAACACCAACAACAACCACAACAATATCAACAACATCAACATCAACAACAACATCAACATCAACAACAACAATATCAACAACATCAACATCAACAACAACAATATCAACAACATCAACATCAACACCAACAACAACCACAACATCAACAACAAAAACAATATCAACAACATCAACATCAACACCAACAACAAACACAATATCAACAACAACAACAATATCAACAACATCAACATCAACACCAACAACAACCACAACATCATCAACAACAACAATATCAACAACATCAACATCAACACCAACAACAACCACAACATCAACAACAACAACAATATCAACAACATCAACATGAACACCAACAACAACCACAACAATATCAACAACATCAACATCAACAACAATATCAACAACATCAACAACAACAATATCAACAACATTAACATCAACAACAGCAACAACAATATCAACAACATCAACATCAACAACATCAACAACATCAACATCAACAACATCAACATCACATCAACAACAACAACAACAACAACAATATCAACAACATCAACAACAACAACAACAACAATATCAACAACATCAACATCAACAACAATGTCAACAACAACAACAACATCAACAACATCAACAACATCAACATCACATCAACAACATCAACAACAACAATATCAACAACATCAACATCAACAACAATATCAACAACATCAACATCATCAACAACAACAACAATATCAACAACATCAACAACAACAACAACAATATCAACAACATCAACATCAACAACAACAACGCAATATGTAAGACGTCATTGAAGCTGTTTCGACCCCTGATTTCTGTTTTGTGAAGATCTTTTAGAGCGAATGCCAATGTTCTTCGTCCCACTGCCCTTTGAGCAACTTCTAGCTCCTCTGAATCTGCTTTTGCAGTCATAAACCTAATCTGGATTAACTTGATGATAATATGTGCTTTTTTCCTTGTTGCTCACCTAATGAAGGACGGGCTCCATACGATTGTAGTTGAACCATCACGCTGCTATCTGACGGGAAATACCACGCTGCTATCTGACGTGAAATATCACGCTGCTGACGTGAAATATTACGCTGCTATCTGACGTGAAACATCACTCTGCTATCTGACGTGAAACATCACGCTGCTATCTGACGTGAAACATCACATCGTGTCTCAGATTGTTGATTTTGTTTAATGCCCACAATGAGTAAGTTTACTGTATTGTGCTCCCTTAAAATGGCGTTAAGTGACGACTTGTAGTAGTAGCTTTCCTCACATCCCGAGGGTGCTGGTCATTTTCCAGGCGGTTGTACTGTTTGATTTCATCTACATCACGCTCACAGATCACGTCTATCTACAACTCTTTCTCCAAACTGTCTTGAACATCATGTTTACATGAGACGCTACATAGAAGAGTGGGCCTGGTCAGTATATTGTGCCTGACCCTGACACAACATCCTGGTCAGTATTTTGCACCTGACCCTGACACAACATCCTGGTCAGTATGTTGCACCTGACCCTGACACAACATCCTGGTCAGTATGTTGCACCTGACCCTGACACAACATCTTGGTCAGTATGTTGCACTTGACCCTGACACAGCATCCTGGTCAGTATGTTGCACCTGATCCTAACACGACATCCTGGTCAGTATGTTGCACCTGACCCTGACACAGCATCCTGGTCAGTATGTTGCACCTGATCTTAACACGACATCCTGGTCAGTATGTTGCACCTGATCCTAACACGACATCCTGGTCAGTATGCTGCACCTGATCCTAACACGACATCTGGGTCAGTATGTTGCACCTGATCCTAACACGACATCCTGGTCAGTATGTTGCACCTGATCCTAACACGACATCCTGGTCAGTATGTTGCACCTGATCCTAACACGACATCCGGGTCAGTATGTTGCACCTGATCCTAACACGACATCCGGGTCAGTATGTTGCACCTGACCCTGACACAACATCCTGGTCAGTATGCTGCACCTGACCCTGACACAACATCCGGGTCAGTATGTTGCACCTGACCCTTACACAACATCCTGGTCAGTATGCTGCACCTGACCCTGACACAACATCCTGGTCAGTATGTTGTGCCTGGCCAGACTATCGACTCAGTTCCTCATGTTCCAGGTAAATGTAAGAATTTACCATTTCAAAGGGATTATTTCCTAGTGGGGAAGAAGTGTTCTCAATATGTATTAGGTTTTCTTTCTATTAATTTTAAGACGTACTGTGTCGCTTGCTTTGTTGATCTCACTTAAACATGAGAATGATTATTTCACCAGCAAACTTTCGGTAGGTGAGCATTTCTCTGTATGTGAATGATTATTTCACCAGTAAACTTTCGGTATATGAGCATTTCTCTGTATGTGAATGATTATTTCACCAGCAAACTTTCGGTAGGTGAGCATTTCTCTGTATGTGAATGATTATTTCACCAGCAAACTTTCGGTAGGTGAGCATTTCTCTGTATGTGAATGATTATTTCACCAGCAAACTTTCGGTAGGTGAGCATTTCTCTGCATGTGAATGATTATTTCACCAGCAAACTTTCGGTAGGTGAGCATTTCTCTGCATGTGAATGATTATTTCACCAGCAAACTTTCGGTAGGTGAGCATTTCTCTGTATGTGAATGATTATGTCACCAGCAAACTTTCGGTAGGTGAGCATTTCTCTGTCTCTGTGACTTCCCCATTTAGACATTTCCAAAGACTTTCTCTCGGACCGCTGTGAAGAGTTTTGAAGAGGTTGTAGTCACCCTGACAAACGCCACGCTGTGTATTGTATGCTGATTTGCTGATAAAATTGAGCAATTCAGCTGTGCAATCTCTATTTATCGCTTCTATCAGATGAGCATAATTTTCTTCTTTTTTTATTTTTTTTTTATATTATTTTTTTTTGGCGTTCGCCTCATTTATATATTCCCCAAGGCGGTGTGCGTTGCACTGTGATTTTTATTTTGTCGGCCGGCCCAGCGCATCCGACTTTGTCCTGCATTTTATGTAAGGGTCTGCTTCCTCCTGCATTTTCTAAGGGTTTCCTTCCCCGGGGTAACGGCCGGTGCTGTGTTAGGGATCGAACCCAGCACCTTCTGATTGTGAGCCGTGTCACTTAACTATTAGCCCACGCCGTCGGACAGGGGTATGTACTCAACATGTCCTCTCCATTATCTGGTTGATTGTGTGGAGATAGTTGGTGGTTGAGTAGCCACTCCTGCAGCCTGCCTACTCTCATGGTTGATTTGTATCAAGATGTTTCTCAAGTCTGTTTACAATCACTCTTATTAGAAGTTTGCACGTGAGTAAAAGCAATCAAATCGGGCACTAGTTGGCCAGTGTATGTGTCTCCTTTCGTGTGAATTCAAATTCTTTATGCTGTATTACAATGACCAGGGATTTTATCTTCATAAAGGTATGTGTGTGAATAGTTTAGCTGACTGCCCTGCCGGGGGTTCCCTTTCTGTCTGAATTACTCAGTCATTGTTCTTTTCGTGACTGTTAATATTTAATCGCATACAATTCCTTATCCATTTAGATTTTAGATATCAGCACATATTCCGTATTGTGAGGCTTTTAGATAACTCCAGTATTTGATGTGAAGAGGTTAGTATAGTACCTATTTACTTTTTCTCTATTTCCGCTCTGTCCATCAAGGGGGTCTCTTCCTTCTTTAGAAATGTCATCAGATTCTTCGACTGGTGATGATTGTTAATACATTTCTTGTCTCATGTGCTTTCGTCAGTTTTTGATAATCTATTCTGCTCGTGGTCTAATTTGTGTCTGAGTCTCTGCTTGTTCAGCTCGCACAGCTCAGCCATATTTGTATCTCCTCGATGCCAGAGGTCAGCGAGTGTCATCACTAAGGCTTGGTCTTCACTTCTACAATACGTTTACCTCTTTTATTATTATTCTACTTCTTCATCAGTTACTCTAAAATATTGCATCTATTTCCCTCATAAACGTGTCAGTCCTTCACATCGTCGGACATAGTTTCCAGAAATTGGGTTGGGGAGGGTCATGTAGTCACTGTGCTCGTCTTGTGGAGCTGACAGACATATAGAACATGTCTGTATGCCCAATTGTATGATTTTTCTGTCTGTCCATGCAAGTTTCCAATCTGAATATTGTCGCTTGATCTGTACTTGGCAGGTAGTTGTAAGCTTCTACTGTATCATATGCTTGATGTTCGCTGTCCCATTTGTCTTTGAAGCTAATTTGAATAGCTGTCCTTATTTCTTCATATGTACCCTTGTCTTCCGTTTTGGTTTTACCACCTCGCTCTCTGGCTAGTCTATCTGTCTCCTCATTTTCTTGTATCTTAGTGTGGAAATGAATATGCCGAGTTTTTATTGTGTTGAAACTGCAGCTGGTATTCATGAGTGCCTCGGATATGCTGTCTAACTCGTTGTTTTTATGTTTCTGCTGGTCCATAAAACATATTGAATCTGCAAGAAAGACAATCTCATCTCTGACAGGGTTCTTGAAGCTCCACCGTTGATCTCTTCCCTGTTGTTTCCAGTTCACGTAATGTCTTACTATCTTATCTTTGACGTGGTTCTTGAATCTCCACCGTTCGTCTTTTCCCTGTTGTTTCCAGTCCACGAAATGTATTGTTATATTGTTAATATTTTACTTATGGGTGTATGCTGTCTATCTTCACTGCCTGCTCCCCATCTCCAACTGTAATGAAGGATGTCCTTGACATTCCCACAGATCTGTGCTTATTATGACCTCTACTTGTCCAAAACGAAAAAGATGGCAGAGTTAATGACGCTCTACAGCGCTCTGGATGGGGCAGAGTTAATGACTTTCTACCAGCACTTTGGATGGGACAGAGTTAATGACTTTCTACCAGCGCTCTGGCTGTGACAGTAGTTACAGGGCATGATTCAGGGCCAGTTTATCGGGCCGCTTGTCATTAGTGTTGGCCAGAAGCACTTTCCTAGGGCCGCTTGTTATTGGTGTGGGCCAGAAGCACTTTCCTATGGCCGCTTGTTATTGGTGTGGGCCAGAAGCACTTTCCTATGGCCGCTTGTTATTAGTGTTGGCCAGAAGCACTTTCCTAGGGCCGCTTGTTATTGGTGTGGGCCAGAAGCACTTTCCTAGGGCCGCTTGTTATTGGTGTGGGCCAGAAGCACTTTCCTAGGGCCGCTTGTTATTGGTGGGGGCCAGAAGCACTTTCCTAGGGTTGCTTGTTATTGGTGTGGGCCAGAAGCAGATTCCTAGGGCCGCTTGTTATTGGTGTGGGCCAGAAGCATATTCCTAGGGCCGCTTGTTATTGGTGTGGGCCAGAAGCAGATATCTAGGGCCGCTTGTTATTAGTGTGGGCCAGAAGCAGATTTCTAGGGCCGCTTGTTATTAGCGTGGGCCAGAAGCAGATTCCTAGGGCCGCTTGTTATTAGTGTGGGCCAGAAGCACTTTCCTAGGGCCGCTTGTTATTGGTGGGGGCCAGAAGCACTTTCCTAGGGTTGCTTGTTATTGGTGTGGGCCAGAAGCAGATTCCTAGGGCCGCTTGTTATTGGTGTGGGCCAGAAGCATATTCCTAGGGCCGCTTGTTATTGGTGTGGGCCAGAAGCAGATATCTAGGGCCGCTTGTTATTAGTGTGGGCCAGAAGCAGATTTCTAGGGCCGCTTGTTATTAGCGTGGGCCAGAAGCAGATTCCTAGGGCCGCTTGTTATTAGTGTGGGCTAGAAGCACTTTCCTAGGGCCGCTTGTTATTAGTGTGGGCCAGAAGCAGATATCTAGTTTCAGGTTTGTCTACAAATAAAATATATTTTAAAATACAGTTATTGAAAGGCATAATTGATTGATCAGTTGTTCTCAGATCTGCTGCCATGTGTCCATGTCAAAGATCTGTCTGTCGTAACGTCTCCTCAAACCTGTGGTAAATGGCTGGCAAAGTGGGCATTTACTATTTTCGCTTCAGGCGTCTTTAACGGCAGCAAGAAATCTTCATCAATTTCATCAATTATCAGTAGCTATTTTTCGCCCGGTTTCCCAGCTATTGTCGATGGTTTGCGTCTAACCGGAATGGGATAAACGGAATGGGATAACCGGAATGGGATAACCGGAATGGGATAACCGGAATGGGATAACCGGAATGGGATAAACGGAATGGGATAAACGGAATGACGACGATTGCAAAAAATGATACAGACACAACAATATTCATTGAAAATCGAAAAGTAAAACAGGTTAATATTTCACGTACCTGGGAAACAAAATTTCTGCAGATGGGAAAAATGACACCGAAATTCAAAACAGATGTAATACAGCAGGTCAAGTCACTGGGCAAATGTCCTCGATATTACAATGTAAGCACATGACGATGGGTACATTAAGAATGTAATACAACACAATATTCCTGCTCGCATCAGTGCCAGTATGGGATATTAACAACCAAAGATACAAGACACGTTGTAAGAATACAGATTAAATACTTGCAAAGAATGCTTGGAGTAGCAAGAATGGATAGAATCAGAAACGAAGATATAAGGAGTCAAGTAGGTACAACACCAGTGCTAGACCTCATCAAGAGACAAGTAGGTACAACACCAGTGCTAGACCTCATCAAGAGTCAAGTAGGTACAACACCAGTGCTAGACCTCATCAAGAGTCAAGTAGGTACAACACCAGTGCTAGACCTCATCAAGAGTCAAGTAGGTACAACACCAGTGCTAGACCTCATCAAGAGTCAAGTAGGTACAACACCAGTGCTAGACCTCATCCAGAGACAGGAAACAAAATGGTTCGGCCACGTGACACGTCAAACACCGGGTATTATCCATCAGAAATCAATACTATACAAATGCAATGGATACAAATCCAAGGGCCGACCACACAAAAGATGGATAGCAGAAATAACATAAGCAGTAACGCTTCCCGTGTACGACGCACATACTCAGGCCTGATCAAGAAACCTCTTCATAACCTAACGCTGAAAGGCACAAGCACACATACTCAGGCCTGATCAAGAAACCTCTTCATAACCTGACGCTGAAAGGCACAAGCACATACTCAGGCCTGATCAAGAAACCTCTTCATAACCTAACGCTGAAAGGCACAAGCACATACTAAGGCCTGATCAAGAAACCTCTTCATAACCTGACGCTGAAAGGCACAAGCACACATACTCAGGCCTGATCAAGAAACCTCTTCATAACCTGACGCTGAAAGGCACAAGCACACATACTCAGGCCTGATCAAGAAACCTCTTCATAACCTGACGCTGAAAGGCACAAGCACACATACTCAGGCCTGATCAAGAAACCTCTTCATAACCTGACGCTGAAAGGCACAAGCACACATACTCAGGCCTGATCAAGAAACCTCTTCATAACCTGACGCTGAAAGGCACAAGCACACATACTCAGGCCTGATCAAGAAACCTCTTCATAACCTATCGCTGAAAGGCACAAGCACATACTCAGGCCTGATCAAGAAACCTCTTCATAACCTGACGCTGAAAGGCACAAGCACACATACTCAGGCCTGATCAAGAAACCTCTTCATAACCTGACGCTGAAAGGCACAAGCACATACTCAGGCCTGATCAAGAAACCTCTTCATAACCTGACGCTGAAAGGCACAAGCACACATACTCAGGCCTGATCAAGAAACCTCTTCATAACCTGACGCTGAAAGGCACAAGCACATACTCAGGCCTGATCAAGAAACCTCTTCATAACCTGACATTGGAAGGCACAAGCAGGACAAAAAGCGAAAAGAAAGAAGTAGCACCTTGTGTTTTTGTAATTGTTAGGCATGTCGAAATGACCCATACGTCTTGGTATTGTTCGACAAAGGTCTATATTCTCTTCTAATAATCAAAACCTCTTCCGTCTTGCCTTGGACTGTAGCTTTAATTTTGATTAAACCTGTCAAAACTAAATGGAAAAAAAAGAAATCCCGCCCATAAAGATGACGAAAACAGCAATCATTCATTACCATGATGAATCGTTGTTAAGTTGTAGCTGTAACAGGCCATCACGAGCAGACACGTGACCAGGCATGCACGCGACTACAACTTTTATCGACATTTCCAGCAAGATTCCATATTTTCTCAGAGTTTTGTGTGTTCACGGCTCAAGCAAGTCAAAGATGTATTTGCATATAGAAGATTAAAGGGGATGAAATGTTGCGGTTGTGGAAAGACTGGACGAAGACCAGAAGAAGAACAGATTTGCCGAGTTCATGGAGGAGGAGAAGTGACGGAGGGAGAGAGAAAAGGAAAGAGTGAGACAGGAAGAGACATAGAGATATAGAACGGGGTGGAAAGAGAGACAGAGAGAGAGAAAGGGACGCGGAAAGAGAGAGAAAGGGACGGGGATAGAGAAAGGGACACGAAGAGAGAGAAAGGGACACGAAGAGAGAGAAAGGGACGCGGATAGAGAAAGGGACACGAAGAGAGAGAAAGGGACGCGGATAGAGAAAAAGACATGAAGAGAGTGAAAGGGACGCAGATAGAGAAAGGTACACGAAGAGAGAGAAAGGGACACGAAGAGAGAGAAAGGGACACGGATAGAGAAAGGGACATGAAGAGAGTGAAAGGGACGCGCGGTAGAGAAAGGTACACGGAGAGAGAAAGGGACACGAAGAGAGAGAAAGGGACGCGGATAGAGAAAGGGACACGAAGAGAGAGAAAGGGACACGAAGAGAGAGAAAGGGACACAAAGAGAGAGAAAGGGACGCGGATAGAGAAAGGGACACGAAGAGAGAGAAAGGGACACGAAGAGAGAGAAAGGGACACGAAGAGAGAGAAAGGGACACGAAGAGAGAGAAAGGGATGCGGATAGAGAAAGGGACACGAAGAGAGAGAAAGGGACGCGGATAGAGAAAGGTGCACGAAGAGGGAGAAAGGGACACGAAGAAAGAGAAAGGGACGCGGATAGAGAAAGGGACAGGAAGAGAGAAAAAAGGAGGCGCAAATAGAGAGAGAGAGGGAGAGAGAGAGAGAAACGAACACGGAGAGAAAAAGGAACACCAAGAAAACAAATGGATCCGAAGAGAGAGAAAGACGTAAAGAAAGAAAAATGTGCGCGGAAAAAGAGCGAGAGAGAGAAATAGACGCGAAGAAACAGATACAAAATGGAGAAAGGGACGCGAAGAGAAAAAGGGATGCGAATAGAGAAAGAGAGAGACAGAATGACACCGGGAAAGAGAGAGTGGAGGAGAAAAAGGGAAAAGAGAGAAACATGTTGAAAGAGACGCGAAGAGAGAGATGAAGGGATACGGAAAGAAATTAAGACTGGGACGCTAAGAGAGAGAGAAAGGGACGTGGAAAGAGAGACATAATAAATGACGCAACCAGAGAAAGAGAAAGGGACGCGGATTGAGAAAAGGACACGACTGTAGAGAAAGGGACGCGGAAAGAGGGATATACAGAGAGAGAGAGAGAGAGTGAGAGAGAGAAAGGAACTAGGGAGAAAAAGGGACACTAAGAGAGACAAAGGGATACGAAGAGACAGTGGAACGTAGAGAGAGAGAGAGAGAGAGAGAAATGAGTGCGGAGAAAGAGACAGAGAGAGAGAAAAAGGGACGCGTAGAGACCGAGAAAGGGACACAGAGTGAGAAAGAGAAAGATGCATAGAGAGAAAGTGACGCTAAGAGAGACAGAGATAGAGTGAGAGTGAGACGCGGAGAAAGAGCTAACAGACAAAGAGACAGAGGGAGAAAGAGAAAAAAGCGAGAGAGCGAAAGAAGCACAAAGAGAAAAGGAGACGTTGAGAAACAACGAAGTAAAAAGAGACAGAAAGAGACAGTGAAAGAGAAAGATGTACACAGAGAGCTCAGAGAGGTAGAGAGAAATATGCGGACTGAGAGAAAAAAATATAAATATATAAAGAGAGAGAGAAAGAAACACCAGAAAAAGAGAGTTACAGAGAGAAAGAAAAAGAAGGAAGAGAGACGCAGTGAGAAAGACGGAGAAAAAGGAAGCAGAGAAAAATTGAGAACGCAGAGAAAGGAACGGATAAAGATCATCTCATTGGTCATGTGTTTTATGACGTCTACACGTAGTCCAGCTTTCTGGTTAACGGTTGCTGCAGTGGGGAAGGGACACGGCTTTCAACCAGCTTTGTGTCAGAGAGAAAGAAAGAGAGAGAGGGAGGGAGGGAGAGGGAGAGAGAGAAGGAGGTAGAGAGAGAGAAAGAGGTAGAGAGAGAGAGAAAGAGGTAGAGAGAGAGAGAGAGAAAGAGGTAGACAGGGAGAGAGAGAGAGAAAGAGAGAGAGAGAGGGAGGGAATGAGAGGGAAAGAGAGAAGGAGGTAGAGTGAGAGAGAAAGAGGTAGAGAGAGAGAGAAAGAGGTAGACAGGGAGAGAGAGAGAAAGAGAGCGAGAGGGATAGACAGAGAGAGAGGGTAAGAGAGAGGGAGTGAAGAGAGAAACAGAGAGAGAGAGAAAGAGGAAGAGAGAGACAGAAAGAGAGAGAAAGAGGTAGAGCGCGAGAGGGAGAGATAGAGAGAGAGGGAGAGACACAAAGAGGTAGACAGAGAGAGAAACAGAGAGAAAGAAGTAGAGAGAGGGAGAGAGAAAAAGAAGGAGAGAGAGAGGGAGAGAAAGAGGTAGCAAGAGAGTGACACAGAGATAAATAGAGAAAGAGGTAGACAGAGAGAGAGAAAGAGAGAGAGACAGAGAGAGAGAAACAGAGAGGGAGAGAAAGAGGTAGAGAGAGACAGAGAAAGAAAAACAGAGAGAGGAAAGAGGTAGAGAGAGACAGAGAGAGAGAGAGAAAGACGTAGAGAGAGAAAGAGAGAGAGAAACAGAGATAGTGAAAAAAACAGAGAGAGGAAAGAGGTAGAGAGAGAATGAGGGAGAGAGACAGAGAGAGAGAAAGAGGAAGAGAGAGAGAAAGAGAGTGAGAAACAGAGAGAAAGAGGAATAGAGAAAGTGAGAGAGAGAAAGAGAGATAGTGAAAAAAACAGAGAGAGGAAAGAGGTAGAGAGAGAATGAGGGAGAGAGACAGAGAGAGAGAAAGAGGAAGAGAGAGAGAAAGAGAGAGAGAGAAAGAGGAAGCGAGAGAAGAGCATATGAGAAAACAAAAGATATCAGCAGTTAGACCGCCAACCCCGTCAGCGCCTGGAAGACCCTTACCATGCTGGACAGAAAATACAAAATTCACTCTAATATGTAGGTAATAGTAGTCACATATCGAACACTGTCAAAAGGGATAAAGTGTTAGAGGCGACTGAAGAGGGCTGTGCAATGGGCTAGCAACGACATAATATAAACTCGCTGCTAGCAAAACCACCAAAAAATCAGATACAGGCTTCCGGCAAGGAGCCCAGATATAGTTGTGCCTCTATGCTTCAGTTGGAGCGATAAGGCGAAGCTTACTTTTCCACATCGGCTGTCTTCATCACTTCTTCTGTACCTCATGTAGCCGTCAACGAAATTCTTCGAGCTCTCCAGATGCATTGTTAATGTGTTAAGTCAACTTATAACTGATCCGGTCAGAGAACACTGTCTATCTACTTCTTTCCATGATCTTAAAACACAAAAAGTACACTTTAATATTCACTTCATCCCAAAAGGAAACACAGTCCATTAGAAGAATTACTTTTCCACGACACGGCTGTAAATGTCCATAATTCTGAAGCAAGAGCTGTAACTCATTTAATTTGTGAAAATGCAATTAATGTCCGTAACTGCAGGGCATATTTAAATCGAACCGCCCTAATCGGAAGTCTGACTATGCCTGTAAGGGTGTCTTTCTAGAAGTTTTCTATAACTTGGCATTGCCGTTTCCGTGGACGTCTGTTTCTCATATTTTAACTAACTTCCGGTGGAGGAAGACTAACGTCTGGCCATGCAAAATATACTGATCTGACATGTTAGTCAGGGTCAGGCAAAATATACTGATCAGACATGTTAGTCAGGGTCAGGCAAAACATAATGATCAGACATGTTAGTCAGGGTCTGGTAAAATATACTGGCCAAGACTCCCACCTCATCTTCCACGTAGTCCTCCCTGGAAATGGACTGTTCTTCTTTGCCTTTTGGCTAACGAGGTGGGGATCGACGTGATCCCCGTAGTAGTGAACGACACGCAGATGAAGTCAAGCATAGCACAACCACCTAGAGGACCACGGTCTACCGTTATCAGCACACTCGGGATGTTTTAATCGTAATCTTAGTCTTAATCTTAATCTTAGTCTTAGTCTTAATTTTAGTCTTAATCGACCGGTACTTCTGCAGAGACCCCGGTGGACCACTATGGATACCCCATAACCTAAAATAGCTGAAATATTGTACAAACATCTACTAGTTGGATCCGTTAATCTGTACATTTTTTATCCTCCGATGACTAATCCACCAATAATTTAATTTTTTTAACGCTAATACGCGAATTCACCAAAGACACATCAAAACAAAATAAATTACTTTCCCGTAGTACAAGGGGAATAAACATACATGTTTTATTATAAATAAAGACTTGTACCGCAAAACAGAGCTTTTTGTGTGTGTGTATTGGTATATTGTCATGTTTTTTTCTCAGATTTGATCGCCGGACCAGTTCATCTGCGACCTGGTTAAGGGTTATAGTTCATAAGGAACAAAGCATATCCCATACTGCACGTTTAAGGCGGAAGAGTGACACGAAACAACCGGAACGGGTCGTGGAAAGTTGAAGGTCAAGGCTGGAACATTATGTTGTGCTTTCTCAGACAAAGTATGAGGTGTGCTTCAGCAGATCAGGCGTGGAGTGGAGGATACAATAGTCCAAGCAAAATGTCCAAGATCTTTCGGCGTCAGGTCATGACCTTTTTCATTTAATTATTCCAATACCAGATGGTAGATTTGTCCCTAGCACAATCTCAAATGTGGGATACGTGCGTTTAATTTAAAGTTTATTAAGAGTGACAGCACGTTCCAGCTTACCAAGCTGTTAACGTACATATGGCTTACAGTTAGGAAAGGCAAATCAAAATGTAAGGGAAATCGGTCCATGAACCCAACCCAAAAAAAATCTGAGACTAACAATGAATTACTGAACACTTTATCCCTGACTGCTATGGTACTAGAAATACAAGAGTTCAAGCCTGAGTTGATAACTGTCCGTCGTTGTCGATGACGACCACAAACATCATCCTTTCTGTATGTGATCTGTTTCTGCACTGTCTGACATGGTTTGGTGTAGTGTTTGCTGGACCGCCTGTGGCGTATCAGTCCAATGTGGGCATGGAATGCTCTATTACATGGTTTGGTGCAGTATTTGCTGGACCGCGTGGGGGGAGGGGGGGGGGGTTGATCAGTCCAATGCGGGCATGGAATGTTCTATTACATGGTTTGGTGCAGTGTTTCTGGACCGCGTGGGGGCGGGGGGGTCTGATCAGTCCAATGCGGGCATGGAATGTTCTAGTACATGGTTTGCACACTAGGTCGTCTGCTGCTGGTGAGACTGGTTTGGCTGCTCCTGCCTTCCGGATCAGACGTTTGGTTTGCGCGTCTGCAAGCGGCGACTCTCTCCTTCAGCAACGCCCTCGTTTACCGCATTTCTCCAGACCGATCTGTTTTCGGCAATGCTCTCCCAGCTGTCTTCATCTATGTGACAGCTTCTCAGCTACCCCAATTACTATGACTCCAACAGCAGCGTGGTTTCTTCTAAGGCAGTGGTGGTTTCTTCTAAGGCAGTGGTGGTTTCTTCTAAGGCAGTGGGGGTTTCTGATAAAGCAGTGGTGGCTTCTTATAAGGCAGTGGTGGTTTCTGCTAAGGCAGTGGGAGTTTCTGCTCAGGCAGCTGTGGTTTCCTCTAAGGCAGTGGGGGTTTCTGAAGAAATTCCTTTACAATGGTTGTGTATCTAACAGCATGTACAAGCAACCTCAGTGGCCGTGTCTCCAACACGCATCAAGGGTCCTCCTCGACCAAAAACATTTCGGCTCTCTGTGAAGCATTGGTCTTCAGCAGATTTCCCTAAGGCTCTCCTGTCCTGAATCACCCGTCGCAGATGTGTTCACATCTTTCCTGTTGCCTTCACGTTTGCCTCCAGCTCTCTTCTCCCTGTAAGATTTGGTCTCCCGCTATTTCTCTTGTCTCGAGCTCTCTTCTCCCTGCAAGATTTGGTCTCCCTCTATTTCTCTTGTTGCAAGCTCTATTCTCCATGTGTGTTTTGGTATCCCTGTACTTCTCTTATCTCAGTTCCCTTCTCCGTGTGCTATGGTATCCCTCTATTTCTCTTGTCCCCATCGCTCTTCTCCGTATGTGTTTTGGTCTCCCTCTGCTTCTCTTGTCTCCAACTCCCTTCTCCGTATGCTATGGTCTCCCTCTACTTCTCTTATCTCAGCTCCCTTCTCTATGTGATATGGTCTCCCTCTACTTCTCCTGTCTCCAGCTCCCTTCTCCGTGTGTGCTATGGTCCCCCTCTACTTCTCTTGTCTAATGCCTTCCTGTCTTGTAATGGTATCAGCTGATTTCCTTAACGGATGTCTCATTACCCACCGTCAGTGGCCCCCTCCTCGCGCAATTTCCCACTGATAACTGTCTCGCACTCTCCGACAGTGCCCCACTAATAACCTTATCATACAATTTCATGTCCTCTTATCTTCGTCAAGTAGAGCCAGCTGCACATTGGTACCTAGTTTACAGGATTAAAGTCATCGAAGAAATTAACTAGTCACGCCCATCTCACAAACTGCTGAGACCTGCTGCAGTGAAGGTTTTAACACATCATCCCTGTCCGCATCACCTGCTATTGTACAACCATACCAGCAAGTCAAAATAAGAACAGTAGTATAATAACAGGATAGCTAGATTCGAACCCGATTCTTCCAAGTGACAATGGATATTACACTATCAAATTACTCTAGGCATCAGTCTGGCAAGTGTGACCTATGCGAGGAAGCCAACAATATTATGTATCAATGTTGTGTCTATTCGAACTTGTGTCCCTATCGCATGGATGGGAGGCTCAGTGTACAGACATAGGTTTACCAAAAATTATTATACTGTCGATGTTGATAGACCTACTATAGGTAATAGCAAGAAACAGAGTTCCCATAGGTAATAGCAAGAAACAGAGTTCCCATAGGTAAATAGCGAGAAACAGAGTTCCCATAGGTAATAGCAAGAAACAGAGTTCCCATAGGTAATAGCGAGAAACAGAGTTCCCATAGGTAATAGCGAGAAACAGAGTTCCCAACCTTTTTGGGGTCGCAATCCCAACTTATGAAAGCAAAGTAACCCGCGACCCTATTTTATGGAAGCAAAGTGACCCGCGATCTCATTTTATGGAAGCAAAGTCACCCGCGACACTATTTATGGATGCAAAGTCACCCGCGACCCTATTTTATGGAACCAAAGTCACCCGCGACCCTATTTTATGGAAGCAAAGTGACCTGCGACTCTATTTTATGGAAGCAAAGTGACCCGCGACCCTATTTTATAGAAGCAAAGTGACCTGCGACCCACTTTTATAGAAGCAAAGTGACCCATGACCACATTTTATAGAAGCAAAGTCGCCCACGACCCCCATTTAGAGAAGCAAAGTCACCTGTGTCCCCATTTTATAGAAGCAAAGTCACCCGCGACTATGATACATTTTTAAAAAAAAGCTCTTTAATAGGGTAAAAGAAAACACATCGATTTTTCAGTCTAATATAATTCAATATAATTTTAACTTGCGAAATATTTCTGGATTACGCAATAGACTCATCTGATCGGTGACAGAGACATACGATTTATTATATTTCGCGAAATTCGCTTACGTAAACAAAGTTCCGTGCGGGACGCAATGACGGGGTTTTTGTTCTCAAAAACTGTTTATGTAAACACTCTGGAGTCCAGGCGTTGATGTATGTGACTATGGATCGCTTCAGTGTATTCCATGGAAACACAAAATATAAAACTACTCACATTTCTATATTGAACATTTACAAATTATTATATTATTTAATCTTTAAGACTCAGATTAAACATGAAAATTGCTTTAACCCTTTGCGACTCTTATTTGGGGGTTTCGACCTATGGGTTGGGAACCCGTACTCAAAAACAGGACCTCAGACAATGACAGCCAAGCGGTTGCAAGCACAGCCATAGACAGAGCGCAGATCCTGTATAGCTAGGTAGGCTAAATTCAACAGGCAAAAGCCTGGAGGCGGGATACCCTAGCGCGTTACTGAAGTTCACATACAGGTCTCTACAGTTTCTCTTCCAGTTTTTGTTTCTGAGGGCCTTTTGGTTTGTCTCAGTACATCATATTCGGGGCAATTCTATACTATGCGCTCTGGAGTCTGAGGTGTTGTCCGCGTGGGCAGAGTCGCCAAACTTCAATTTTGTCTACATGTGACTGCGGAGTTGGTTGTGTCCTGTTCTGAGGCTGCGGCGTTGGTTGTGTCCTGTTCTGAGGCGGTGGAGTCGGCTGTGTCCTGTTCTGAGGCTGCAGAGTTGGTTGTGTCCTGTTCTGAGACGCAACACAACAATCTGCGTTGGCCTATTTACATTATGGTAATCGTCCACTGTTAATGTTGGTGGTTCATATTGATTTGATCCTCCTTGTCTTCTCTTTGCATGTGACTGGTACCTCCGCTTACGACACCCGTGATCTTGTACTGTTGTAATCCCCATTACGGAGCCTACTCTATGGAACCTGCTTCACAAATTGGGAACCCCTGTTCCAAAGTCAATATACCGCCTTTCAATATCTGCTTATACGCTAGATTCGAATACCTTTTATAAAACCCAGTTCTATAACCTTGACCTAAACATTGTTATCTGACGTCTGCTTGGTAAACAAAAACTGACCGCGTTCATGTATGGCGAAAGTAGAACGCGTACGCTATAAATCTTACTAACTTTACATAATTGTTCTTATTCTAGCATGGCCATAGGGTCTCCTTTCCTTTTCCTTGTAGCTTACAGTTTCTGGGATAGCCGGCCCTCATATTTAACCCTCCCATGTCGCCTCTTACTACGAGCCTAGCAGGTTGCTATTCTTCGTTCTCTTTTTCATTTCCTGTGACAGGGGCATCACGAACAGTCACGATGTTGATTTGTTGGTTCTTGTGCGTTAATTCACCCATTCTGAAATTTTATGCCATTCAATGACCACACGGGTTTCCGTACAAAAATAATTATAAGTGTCTAGCTATCAGGGTGCAGTTTTGTTGGGTGCAGTTTTGTTGGGTGCAGTTTTGTTGGGTGCAGTTTTGTTGGGTGCAGTTTTGTTGGGTGCAGTTTTGTTGGGTGCAGTTTTGTTGGGTGCAGTTTTGTTGGGTGCAGTTTTGTTGGGTGCAGTTTTGTTGGGTGCAGTTTTGTTGGGTGCAGTTTTGTTGGGTGCAGTTTTTTTTGTTTTTTTTTGTGGGCCCTAAAAAGGACCTTGATGCTGGTTTGTGGGTTTTGTGGGCCCTGAAAAGGGCCGTGAGAGAAACAGATTACCAAGGATCGCTGAAGCTATGCACATATCAGGACATACACATTTTGTTCTTTCGTAGCTGCACAATTTAAAGAGGAGGCCAAAAGTATGTGATGTTTTGTCAAAGCAAAGCTTATATAAAAAGAAAAATGTTTTCTTCAGAAATGTTTCTTAACCAGGCTTCAGGTTTGATGTATATGGAATTGGAACTATATACAACAAACTCGCTACATTTCCTGTCTGGCGAGTTGTACGAGGCGACTGAAGAGGGAATATAATATGGCTGACAGCCTCACTTGCGTACAATTTATTGCAAATGAAACCGACTGCAAACAAATGGATACGAACTAGGTACGGTAGTTGTTGTTGTTGTTGTTGTTGTTGTTGTTGTTGTTGTGGTAGTTGTTGTTGTTGTGGTAGTTGTTGTGGTTGTTGTTGTGGTAGTTGTTGTGGTTGTTGTTGTTGTTGTTGTTGTTGTTGTTGTTGTGGTTGTTGTTGTGGTTGTTGTTGTGGTTGTGGTTATGGTTGTTGTGCCCCTCCATGTAACACGATCCCTGACTTCCTGTTCCCATGAGTTCAAATCGATGCCTGCGTCATTCATATCCCGCTTGCATATATCCTTGTACCGAAGTAGTGGCCGAGACCTTTTTCCCAACTGTAATTCCCCATAGAGAAGACCCTTTGGTATTCTGCCCCCCTCCACCCTCCGAGTGTGTCCCAGCTATCGGAGCCTTCAAAGACTAAGCATGGACAAGATTATGACAGTGTCAGTTCTCTCCAACAACTCTACGTTGGTGATCTTGTCTTGCCACCCAACCCCTAAGATTCTGCACAGGCATCTCATATGACAGCTGTTTAGCCGCCTGTCCTGGAGCATGTGGGTAGACCATGTCGTACTGCCATAAAAAAGGATGCTGAGGACACACGCCTGGTAAACAAGGGGTTTTGTTTTAACAGTGAACTTCTTGTTCTTCCAGGCTCGTTTTGTTAGTCTGCTCGTTCATGTCACACCGAGCGGCGTCTTTAAGGTCGGCAATCAACTCAATCTTCTTCATCCGATCTACAGAAATCCTTCAAACGTTGTCCCAGCTCTGATTTATGATTTGGAAGGTCACAGTGGTTTTATTCCTGCAAACCCAGGCAGTACTCAGTTGGTAGTTGAATGTTGTATACCAACGTTACAAATACACCAAATAAAATGGATTGCCAAGGCGCCAAGATAAGGCACAGTGTGACGTCTCTCACATGCAAGGTTTACCCATATCGCTTGATATTGACCGAAAGATTGCTTGGCTGGTTTGCGGGAGATCTTTGCGTCTTCTTCTTCATCTGTTCCTTCTTCTTCTGCTTCTTCTTCTTATCTTCTCCTTCTGATGATGATGATGATGATGATGATGATGATAACGTTGTGTCATAGATTATAACGAAACTGCGATATGTTTGCCTTTCCGCCCGACACATCCGATTTCAGCACGACATTTTTTGGGACCAGGTTTCTCTTCTCTTTTCCGTCCCTAACCTGCAGTCTGTTTCTAGGGCCGTTACTTGGAGGTAGAGTATGGTCGTAGTCAGTTATAGTTCACTGACCCTGAAACAAGCAGCCAGTTATAGTTCACTGACCCTGATACAAGCAGCCAGTTATAGTTCACTTCCCTAATACAAGCAGTCAGTTATAGTTCACGGACCCTGATACAAGCAACCAG
Organism: Ariolimax columbianus; assembly: GCA_036924085.1. NCBI lineage: Eukaryota > Metazoa > Mollusca > Gastropoda > Stylommatophora > Arionidae > Ariolimax > Ariolimax columbianus. Next base: position 10,734,798 of record JAVGWX010000008.1, read on the forward strand.
TTATAGTTCACTAACCCTGATACAAGCAACCAGTTATAGTTGACTGACCCTGATACAAGCAACCAGTTATAGTTCACTTACCCTGATATAAGCAGCCAGTTATAGTTCATTGACCCTGATACAAGCAACCAGTTATAGTTCACTGACCCTGATACAAGCAACCAGTTATAGTTCACTGACCCTGATACAAGCAGCCAGTTATAGTTCACTGACCCTGATACAAGCAGCCAGTTATAGTTCACTGACCCTGATACAAGCAGTCAGTTATAGTTCACTGACCCTGATACAAGCAGCCAGTTATAGTTCACTGACCCTGATACAAGCAACCAGTTATAGTTCACTGACCCTGATACAAGCAACCAGTTATAGTTCACTGACCCTGATACAAGCAACCAGTTATAGTTCACTGACCCTGATACAAGCAGTCAGTTATAGTTCACTGACCCTGATACAAGCAGCCAGTTATAGTTCACTGACCCTGATACAAGCAACCAGTTATAGTTCACTGACCCTGATACAAGCAACCAGTTATAGTTCACTGACCCTGATACAAGCAACCAGTTATAGTTCACTGACCCTGATACAAGCAACAAGTTATAGTTCACTGACCCTGATACAAGCAACCAGTTATAGTTCACTGACCCTGATACACGCAGCCATCTATGAGTCATTAGCTACTGTTAGCTTATTCACTGCCGGACCTACCGTCCCACTTTGTTTCTGGGACCAGAGTGTTGCCGGAACCCAAAAATGGGACCAAAGAATAGAAACACTGTGAACCTACCAAGCATTTCGTAAGAAGCAACAAAGGAGGGCTGCGCATGCAGATGGCTACCTCATCCTGTACAACTATGGACAGATCAAATAAGAAAATTCAACCCGATAGGCCAAGACAGAAGCAGGTCATCTGTTAAGAGAGAGGGGGACGGCGTGGCCTAGTGGTTAAGTGGCACGGCTCACAACCAGAAGGTGCTGGGCTCGATCCCCATCACAGCACCGGCCGTTACCCCGGGGAAGCAAACCCTTAGAAAATGCAGGAGGAAGCAGACCCTTACATAAAATGGATGCTGAAGTCGGATGCACTGGGCCGACAGGCGCAAAATAAAAACCACAGTGTAACGCACACACGCCTTGGGGAATAGATAAATAAGGCGAACGAAAAATAAACCACACAAAAAAAAATTTTTTAAGAGGACATATTACACGATGCGGAGAAACCTGCTTACACCTGCATCCCTGGCGTACCTGTTCTCTTCCATGTAGACATCCAGGTTTGGTAGGGGGAACGGTCATAAAATGTATGCAGCAGACGCAGACCAAATCAAACATAGAGAGATAGATCGATGCTATCATAAAGGAAAAAGAGGAAACATAGAAGAAGATGGACTGACAACTCAGAACATAACCTTGTATAGTGTATTTGCTGAGCTTAATACACCACGTGGAGCTGAAATATATTGATTGATTGATTGATTGCTTGCTTGATTGGTTGATTGATCGATTTATATGTGTCCTAGTGTGGTGAAAAACGGACAATAGCTACATTGAGAATATTTGTTTAAAGGCGACTAACCGTGCGGAGTTACTCGTAATGAGTTTATGACTTATGACACATGTTCTCTCCGCAAGGAGGTTGTTGTGGTATACATGACATCATTCTCCTGTACGGCAATGGAGATAGTGACAGTGACCTCAGCTCTGGGGTATCTGCCTCAGGCCTCTTTAACAAAGGCAGTCATTGTGTTAGATTCCTATTCCTTATTTCGGAAGAAACAGAAGAGCTGGTTAAGACACGAGTGGAAAGCTGATATAGAGGCCAAACATTTTCAAGGGCTAATATAGATGTAATGTTCTAGGCATCCTGGGGTGTCAAGCAACTGACATTCTGATTACATAGGCATGATTTAAGTGAACTTTGGATCATTTTTTTTTTCATCGCCTTATTTTTCTATTCCCCAAGCCGGTGTGCGTTGCACTATGTTGTTATTTTGCGCATGTCGGCTCAGTGCTTCCGACTTTGGCATGCATTTTTATGTAATGGTCTGCTTCCTCCTGCATTTTATAAGGGTTTGCTTCCCCGGGGATTACCATCAAGCAGGGCGAAAACTTGCTCACTGGAAAAAAAGCCGCAAACGCTTTTGTCGAACACTATGCCAAAGCAAACCACATCGAGGTCCCTGCAGATAGGCATACCGACAATAGTGAAGAGCAAAAGGGGCACGACAACATCAGTACGGCACCAGAAGAGCATATGATGGCCAAATTAACAATGAGTGAAATGGAAGAGGCCATGAGAATATTAAAGAAAAGGAAATATCCCGGAAAAGACGGGATAACAAACGAAATGCTGATGGGGCTGGGCCAAACAGCGAAGAGGAAACTGCTATCAGTCCTGAACCAAAGCTGGAAAAGGGGTATTGTACCCCAGGCATGGAAAGACGCAGTACTTGTACCAGTACCAAAGAAAGGAAAGGACAAAACAGATCCAAATGGATACAGGCCTATCAGCCTACTGAGCTGTGTCGGCAAACTGATCGAACGTATGATAAACACCAGACTGATGTGGCATCTGGAAGAAAAACGAATACTTATTCCACAGCAAGCAGGCTTTAGAACAGCACAGATCCACTGAGGACCAGGTCATCCTCATAGCTCAGGAAATAGAAGATGCCTACCAGGCACAGAAACACACAGTAGCGGTTTGGGTGGACCTGGAAAAGGCATTTGACAAAGTCTGGAAAGATGGACTTAGAGTCAAGCTAAGGAGAAGTGAAGTTTGTGGGAGAATGTACAAGTGGATCAACCACTTCCTCAAAAAAAGAACGGCCAGAGTCCAAGTACAAGGGCAGATGAGCAAAAAGGTGACACTCGAGCAGGGAGTACCCCAAGGGGGAGTACTGTCACCCACACTCTTCCTGGTGTATATAAACGACATTACAGAGAATATACCAAGAAGAGTCCATAGCTCAATGTTTGCAGACGATCTGGCTATGTGGACCTCTGAAAAGAATCTCACCATAGCAAGAAATCGGATGCAGCAGGCCCTAACATCGCTGGAAGAGTGGGCGAACTCATGGCTGGTCAAAATAAACGAGGAGAAAACCACATGCACAATATTCTCGTTTTCAATCAAACCCCAAAACACCAAATTAAGTCTAAATGACAAATTCCTGCAGCCAAACGGCAACCCAAACTATCTGGGAGTCACATTTGATCGGCGCATGACATGGAAAAGTCAGATCGAGAGAAACCGAATGAGAGCCAGAGAAAGAATGGCAATCATGGGGAAACTTGCTGGCACAAGCTGGGGAGCAGACGAAAGTATACTAAAGAAACTGTACACTGGAAGAGTGAGACCAATTCTCGAGTATGGCATTGCGGCATGGACAACAGCAGCAAAGGCGAACTTCGATAAAGTTAGCAAACTTCAAAACCAAGCCATGAGAGTTATAACAGGAGGCATGAAGTCAACGCCAATTGTAGAACTTGAAAAGATTACAAAACTGCAATCCATGACCGATAGAAGAGACTGCAGAGCCCAGCTGCAGTCAGAGAAACTCCGAAGACTGACTGACCATCCAATGCACCAGAGACTAAACAATTTGGGAAATGGGAAACTAAAGCGGAGAAACTTTGCAGAAATAGCCAAAGCAAAGTGCACGAAGATCCCATAAACGCACTAACAACACCAAAGCCCATCACTACTGTACAAAAACCTACTTGGAGGCAGGATATATTTCCAGAGGTGGTAGAAAATATACCAGGTATTGAAAACAAAAACTGCCAGACTGAAAATGAAAAGAGAGATACTACCCTAAGCTTTATATCGAAAAACTACCCAAGCATGGACTGGACCCATGCATACACCGACGGTTCTGTAACAAACACAACACAGAATGGAGGGCAGGAGCATTCCTGAACCTACCAAATGGCAGAAAAATAACACTGTCATTCGCTACTGGTAAGTACACAAGCAATTTCAGAGCGGAGGCAGAGGCACTGAGGGCGGCAGTGGAAGAAATGGTGACACATAAAGAAAATGAAAGCCATACAGTCCTGCTTACAGATGCTCTGGCCGTAGTCACAGCGCTAAAAAGCCAGAAAAACACTGAGCTTAATGACTTAAGAGCAGTACTCTGTCAACTTTGCCAGCAGTCCGCACCAAAAAGGGTAGTGGTACAGTGGGTCCCATCACACTGCAACATCCAAGGCAACGAGGAGACAGACAGACTGGCAAAAGAAGATGCAAGACTACCACAAACAGATACTAGTATGACGTACGAAGAGTCAAAACGGCTTTTAAAGCCAGATACATGACCAAATGGAAAACTGAACATACCGGCTACACCAAAAACGATGCCTATTACCAGTTGAACCGAAGAGAGCAGGTCGTTATCTTCAGACTTCGCACTGGCCACAATAGACTGAGGTACCACCTATTCAACAAATTGAAGATAGGTGGTACCGACGAATGCCCGTGTGGTACCGGGAAAATGACCGCTGAGCATCTGCTGCAGAACTGCCCGACATACGAGGATCAGAGAGAGCAGATGTGGCCATCACCAGTGGAACCACAAGACAAGCTCTATGGCAGTGTCGACAGCTTCAGGAGGACCGCCGCTTTTTTCGAAAAAATAATGGTTACTGTCTGACTGCGTACGATGAAGAAGAAGAAGAAGAAGGATCATTTTTTTTTCATCGCCTTATTTTTCTATTCCCCAAGCCGGTGTGCGTTGCACTATGTTGTTATTTTGCGCATGTCGGCTCAGTGCTTCCGACGTTGGCATGCATTGTTATGTAATGGTCTGCTTCCTCCTGCATTTTATAAGGGTTTGCTTCCCCGGGGTAACGGCCGGTGCTGTGATGGGGATCGAACCCAGCACCTTCGGATTGTGAGCCGTGTCACTTAGCCTCTAGACCACGCCACCTTCCCGCACTGGATATAGTGTGCGCGGTCGATTGGTTTGGATGCCCGCCTGGTGACAAAGAGGACAGAGAATCGAATCCCCGTTAGGTTATATATTATTTTTCTGTTAGGAGAGAAAAAAACAAAGCCAGCACACGACGTGGCGACATCAGTGGCAAATCGGCCTGTAGTCCTCAGCCTTTAAAAGCGTCGACTACCCCAACAATAACAATAAAGTCGTACAAGTGAAGAGAACATGCATTTGGAGTGACATTTTGAAGTCTATCAATGGCCGACTGTTGGTTAACAACAACGCAATAGAGAGCTCTGTCATACAAAGACTGCATGACTTTGAAATCATGCGAGGTCGAGCTGAGTGGGACCCACAGGAGGCCGACACAGGAGTGTGTATAAGCAGTGAGCTACAAACACGATGAGTAGCCACACCCTTAGCCATATTCGGAGAGAGATTGGGCACCAACGGAATGCCCATGGTGCATTGAAGTCGACTCTTTAGAACAGAACAGCAGCCAGGTATCCCTATACTGTTTCGTATACTTGAACGTGTCGAAACCGCAGATTAAACTCGAGCCCTTTAGGAAAGGAGACCAGAAATCTAACTGTTCTACTATTCAAATGCGTGTAGCAATGTCTACAGTGAGCTGGGTTGCTAAGATTGGGATTACACCTCGCCAGGGTTCGAAATCACAAACCGACAGAGACAAATCCGGGTGTTGTTCGTTCCTGGTACGACTACTCCTCCAGTCGACCCAACTGTAAATGGTTACCTGACGTATGAGTTGGGGACGGTATCCACATCAAGGAAGGGAACTGCCCCCCCCCCTCCTCACTTCACATAGGATGTGGCGTAGTCCAAGAAGAGTCATCTTCATTCCCGACGGCAGTTGTTGCCATGTCAGCCACCTTGACCTTAATATTCAAATGTTGTGTGTGCCAGTACTTGGCTATATTTCGACATATCTTCAACTGTCTATAAATATACTTTTTTTCATGACAACAAGACATGTGCAAAGTGTTCTGCCACCCGTTGACCTCTCTTGACACGCGCTGATCCCTATAGATAAGAAGACGTAAGGAATGTCCCCGAGGACTGGCAGAAGACATATTGAACACAGTATTGCTGTTTAGTTCCAACTAGCAGCGGGTACAGACGTTCCCGGTTAGCGCGAGAAACCAGGACAACACACAGACCAGGAACTCGACTGATAAGAGTAAATAAAAGTAGTCTCAAAGCGGGCACTCGTGTATGGGATGACGTGTGGGGGGACTTCATTGTACCATTTCTTAGCTTTTCGGGAGGTGGGGCGGTCTCTTGGCTTTCCTATTCCTTTCCATTGCCTTCCCTTCCCTTCCCTTCCCTTCCCTAGCGGTAAGGCAGAATCGTAAGGGAAGTGGTGTCCAGGTGATGCCAGGGACCTCGGTCTTCTATTCCATTGTTCGATGTGGCGTTTTCAAGTTCTGGTCTGTAGGGGCTGTATTGACTAAGAAATGTCATCAAGATTTCACTGCACCTGGTGTCAAAACGTAGGGCACCTTAGGTCGTTTGTCTGTTTTTCTTTCAATTATGGTTTCCTGAGGAGTGCATTAGCTCAGTACTTAGCGAGCTATTCGCTATTGCCTGTGGTAACAGCGTGCCTAGGTTCGAATCGCGTCTAGACTAGATCCGGTCGTGATTTTAATCAGAGACCGCTTCTCCGGTCAACCCAGCTGTAAATGGGTACCTAACTCATGAGTTAGGGAAAGTAACAACGGCAAGAAAGTGCACTCGACATCCAACCTCTCACAGGATGCGGCTTAGTACAATGGAGTCTTCAAAAAACTCCATTTCTAACCAGATGGTTAATTCTGCGGAATGTCCACTTGACTTGACTTGACTTGACTTCAGGGTTTAAAGTAAAGTAGCCCATAGCAGTACTGCCGTAGAGGTGTTAGCGATCTGATCTCACATTTCAAAGGCTCGGCTATATGAGGGCGGTAGCAATCTCCTCTCCCTCGTCGCTTTTACATACCGGACTGAACCGGTACCCATTTAAGGCTGGGTCGACCCGGGAGTCGTTGCGGTCTGAAAAAAACATTACCGTCTCAACTGGGGAATGAACCCATGACCACTCATTTGCGAAGCCAGAGCGCTAACCACTGCACTATGCGGCTCCACTTTCATTATTTAAGTACCCTGTAACTATCCGACCATCCTCACTTATTGCTGTATCAATAAGTTTGATATCTACAAGGTTTTACCAATGTGACGCGAGTAGTCAGCAACGAAGAACCAAAGGACAAGCGATGATATTCTGAGAACATATGTACTCTCTATGTTGTGTCACTCAGTTTTCGGATATTAATTCTCGTATGTATCTAGTTCGTTAATTAACTGCAAGGTACTCTGGATGAGATTCACAAGGTCAGAGATGTACTACAGCAGACAAGGCGTCGAAGGGTGGTGTACGAAGACGGCTGGTTTTAGAGAAGTAGTCTTTCATTAAGTGATTGCGCAGAATACTCGAACTGCACTTGTGTGACAGAGTGACTAATGTAGAGCTTCTGGAACGGACAGATCAATCAACAATAGGTCAGGACATAATATGGAGGCGATGGAGTTGGCTAGCCGCATTAAGTGGAAGACCAAACAGTCAGTCTCTTTTCTGGACACGACAGGGCAAGTTGAGTAGAAGGTCGCCCAGGCACCATTGGTGAACGGGAATATCCAGTGACGGAAGCTGGCACGGTATGAGACTAGCTGGGGGTATTGGCGGAAGACATAAAGGTTTGATGTGTGTTTGTTGAGGGCCTATGCTCCACCGGGGATAACAATAAGAACACTTGCTTGATTGATTGACTACTGCATATACATTTAGGCTGGATTTCCAAACGTGTGCACATGCGCTGTGAACTCTGACCCATACTGATTCTAATGATCCTGCCGTGTTAGTGCAGAGTACGATGGGCATCAGTTGTTTCAAATTAAAACCACACTGAGGCCCCTATGACGTCTAGCTCATTAGGGGTAGCGCCCCAACAAAACATGTATGAGTGTTTTATAAAGACCTTTTAGGTCGAAATAGTATTACTGTAATTTACCTATTATAACCGAGGGGTACGCTTGGCTCTTTTTGTATGACAAGGACAAGAATAGCACCACCACCCGACAGAGAGCATGTCGTAAAAGGCGACTACACCGGCCATGGATAGGTGGTTTGTTTAGACCAGCATACATGGCGCCTAATAGGCTGCGGGTCTACTTTGCTGTATTATTTGGCTTGGCTTCGTTCATTCTCAATCTCCCGCAACCAAACCCTGAAAGAGCTTAAGTAGCAGAATGTAGTCCAAATAATGGAATGCGTTGTGTCGTAGTTTACAGCTTGACTGCGATATTTGCACCTTTAGGTCCAACACATCCGACTTCAGCAAGCATTTTTAGTACCGTGTTAGCATTCCCTTTTCGATCCCTTCTCTTTAGCCAGTCTGCCCTGCAGCAGTCTGTTATCCAGGATCACCGCGCGGAGGTGTAGAATGGGTCTTGGCAGCTGTGGTTCGCTGGCCCTGACGCTAGCAGTCAGCTATGGGTCGCTGACCACTGCAGCTCATGCGCTGCTCAGCATCTTGATCCCTGTTCTATTGTTTGAGTCAATTAAGAAGGACTCGCACATCGGTTAACCACCTATTTAAAACTGTTCTACAAATTAGTTATTGAGCCCAGTTGATATTTTGCAATTGTAATATCTGAATTTTTTGCTATTTGTTGTTCAATGTCCCCAATCAATAAGTTTACTAGTGTGCGCACCCGGAAAAGGCGTAGAGTGGCGGCCTATAGTAGCCTTTCTCACAATCATGAGCGTACTGATGAAGGTGGACCGTGGTCCTCTAAGAGGTTGTTCTATGCTTGGCTTCAACTGCGTGACGCTCACTACTACTGGGATCACGTTGATCCACATCTGGTCAGCCAGACTACTTTGAAAACAGCCTGTTTCCAGGGAATGCTACATGGAAGTGAGATAGTGCTATTGTTCAATATAGTGTGCCTGACCCTGACGTGACATCCTGGTCAGTATGTTATGCCTGACTCTGACGCGACATCCTGGTCAGTATGTTGTGCCCGACCCTGACGCGACATCCTGGTCAGTATGTTGTGCCTGACCCTGACGTGACATCATGGTCAGTATAGTGTGCCTGACCCTGACGTGATATCCTGGTCAGCATATTGTGCCTGACCCTGACGCGACATCCTGGTCAGTATGTTATGCCTGACCCTGACGCGACATCCTGGTCAGTATGTTGTACCTTACCCTGACGTGACATCCTGATCAGTATTTTGTGCCTGACCCTGACGCGATATCCTGATCAGTATGTTGTGCCTGACCCTGACGCGACATCCTAGTCAGAATTTTGTACCTGACTCTGACGCGATATCCTGATCAGTATGTTGTACCTTACCCTGACGCGACATCTTGGTCAGTATGTTGTACTTGACCAGACTGGCGTCTCCGCTCCCCTTTTTATAGTCCTCACATTTAGTCCCTGTTATCACGACTTGATAACTCTGCTGATAATGATGGTGCTGATAGTATCTCTTGGTCGCTTTTCATTTACAAAGGACCATAGGATCACCACTGTAAATGACTTTTTATATAAAGCTTACATCGAAGCACTACGAATTATTTTGTTGTTAAGCTTTTTCTAGTGCTTTATTTCAAGTTATTTTCTGTTTTTGTTTCCCGTGTTTCCTCCGGTAGAGTGCGTTGTTGTGTCTTTTGCGTCTTCTGGTCCAATGCATCCGAATTCATCACGCAATTTTAATGGGTTTACATTCGATCGGTGTTTACGACCTTGCTGGATCATGAATCCGACCACATGCAAGCTTGGGTCGTCAACTGTGACACGTGATCCGCGAGCTGATACGTAATTGGTTAATGTGTTTCGGCGAAAGGTGCTGATTGGACAGACTAACAGTATTGAATCGTATGTCAAACTTTGGTCACAGTTGTATATAGGCCGAGCAGTCCTGTAGTACAGTTGGTACAGACCGAGCAGCCCTATATGGCAATTAATACAGAGAAAGCAGCCCTGTGTGACAGTTGGCACAGGCCGAACAACCCATATGGCAAATGGCAAATGACACAGGCTGAGCGGGACACAGGCCGAGCAGCCCTGTATGGCATGTGATACAGGCCGAGAAGCCCTATATGTACTGTATGGTCTATTATTTTTAGCCCCTGTTCAACCTTTGTCAATGGTATTTTACGTTATACTAACTTAGTCACTCCTTAGTATACATCCTAGGGTGTAGAGTCTTCTACCTTTGATTTGGGAAACTAAGATCCTCAGTTTGGAACCGGAGAGAAGTTAATCTTATAACCAAATTGAAGGTTTAAGTGGCTCTAGCAGCTCTTCTGTACGCTTGTCAAACCTGAACTGTGTACAGTTGACATGCGGGGAAGCTTGACCACTTTCATCTGGGCTGCCTAAGGAAACTGCTGAACATAAAATAGCAAGATAGGATCACAGATGTAGAAGTTCTTTCGCGGACTGGCCTGACAAGCTTCAACAAAACTCTGTACAAATCACAGCGTAGATGGGCTGGCCATGTTGTCCGCATGTCAGATGAGCGGCTTCCAAAGAAAATATTATATGGCCAGCTTGAGTCAGGCAAGCGAGCTCGTGGTAACCAGGTAAAACGTTACAAAAACACTCTGAAAGCCCCAGTGAAGAACTGTGACATTGACCCCGATAACTGGGAGAACATGGATGATGATGGCTCTGCCTGACGTAGCAAAGTCGCTTCTGGCACGCGCATATGGAGCAGACAAGAATTAAGGCAGCTGCATGGAGACGAGCGACACGAAAGGCAAGAGACGAGTTGTCTCCATCTGGCGGTCAGACAGGGTTTCTCTGCTCTCAGTGTGACAGACGCTTTCGGGCTCGGATTGGTTTGATCAGCCACCTACGACCGCACTCAGGATTGACAGATGACAATGTGGTCCTCTTCCGAAACGATGGACAAACAAGATTATAGTCCGTCTTTTAATTCATGAACAAGGTCCGAAGCAATTTTCAACTAAAATGCATGTCAGATCCAAATGATTTTTCGCATGCAGCCTTAGAATATCCATGGCGCTAAAACATTGATATTTTTTAGTCCATAGGTGTTAAGACATTTGCACATCGGTGAATTCTTTTGATCTTTTAGGATCATTGCAAAGAAAGGGCATTAAATTTAAGATTTTACGGTACGCAGCTGAATCTCTCGTCACATTATGTTCAGAGGCCTATCTCATAAATGTCTTGATAGATCAATTGATTGCTTGTGTTGCCCTTTATGTACAATCGTAAAAATGGCACCAATATGCAACAGGTAGTACAGCCTTTCGGTCACCCTTAGACCCCTAAGGTTGTATCAACTGCGCAGTTAATTTTATATTGTGTAACGCATTTGAATATTGAAATGTATTTGTTGCCATTGAATGTACACCTAATTGTTTTGATAAACATATGCTAATTCCTCCAAGTCTGCTAATCAGTATGTCAACAAAAGATGATATTATTCATCCGAGTCTGTCGATTCAAAGAGATTGATAATTGTTACTGGCTGGACAAATTGTAATCCATCTCGTTGCCAGTACTGTACTTCTTCCCGTAGCACATGTTCAACACACTTCTTCCAGAACTGAATGTCTGTTTTTGAAAGGTACTCTCATGGCAGCACTTCAACACCACACATTTTTAATGTTCTGTTCTGTTCGCCAACTTGTTCTTTGACTTTAGCCCGCACAAACTCTGTAAAGTTTAAATGCGCATGATATGCAGGTAGTCGCAGAGAAATGTGTCCGTACTCATCAATGATTCTGTCAATATGATACACCTCTGTTTTATTTGTTTTCCTTACTCTGAATTCAAATACGTGTCTTCGAAATTCACGTTTTCCTTATCTAGCCATGTCCTAATTTGAGCTGTTATATTTGATGCAGTTGGTGCTTTGTCTTCCTCTGATAATGCATTGTGATAGGATGGATTATCCATTTCTAGGCATGACGGTTTATCCAGAATTGAAAGCAGATGATTCGTCAACCAGTGCCTGACCATTCATTTAAGTGTTCTAGTCTCTACCGTCATTACTTTCTGTTTGGAAAGTAAGTTCAGCGTCATGGACAAGTCCGTTTTCACTGTTTTCGTCGGGTAGCAATCAAATGTGGCTTTCCACATATAATATTCATGCTGCCTGAAGTTATCCTGAATGTAAAGCCGGCGGCTCTTTAAATTTTCCAAAAGCGCACTTTTGGAAACTTCAGAACTACAGTCGGATAACAATGTTATTTTTAGTTTCAGCAGAGAACATGTTCCTTTTTCGTCAACAGTTTCAATATATCCCGTTCTATGACATCTTTGTCGAAATCGTCAAATATCCTTTTCCTACATTGCTTGATATGAGTGGAATCTGAGTAATGCCAAATTCAACAGTTTAAAGATGATCTATCCAGACCAAGCACTAATTGCTTTGTTTCTCTGGGTCATGAATATAGCAATATAAATGACCCATTTTAGATTCCCTGCGAAAAAAAACTTTTATAGTAAAACGGTAACCTTCTGCATAGTTATAAATGTACACTTCAAACTCACTTTGAAACTGTTTCAATGTAACTTTTGAAAAAGCAACTTTATGTCACAATAACAACCCTACAAACTATAACATCGTGATACACCTATAACTGAACGACAGTTTCGCATGCAGGACTTTGGTTGTTTTCCGCGTTCGGCGAAATGTCTAATAGCGGCACGGGATAATCAGGAATTTTTCTTTAAATCAATACATTTGAATGTCAAAACGTCTATTTTTAAAACAGCACCACTGAGTGCAGTATACATGTTAAAATTATGTCAAATTCAGTGAGTTTGTTTTTAATATAGTTAAATACCATTTTTTTTGTCAAAATACATCAAATTTCTTAGAGAAAAATATTTACTTAACGTCATGAGAGATTGCAGTTGGAAAATCATTTGCTTCGGACCTTGTTTATAAATTAAAAGACGGTCTATAGTATCCTTATCCGTGTTGTATTCGTATGCGTCCGAATAGTTAAATGCCTATATTCGTATTCGGCTGAACAATAAACTACCTTATTCGATGCATTCCTTATATGTCAACGATATGAAAGGTTTCTCGGTGATAAAACGGTTCAGAAAGACTATATAATGATGTGCAGAAGCTAGCCATGACCTCAACCATTTTAAGTTATATTTAACATTTCAGTGGTGCTATTCTTTCCGCCCTCGGAATCCAGAAGTTGAGAATCGCCCCTGCTAGTATTTTGCTATCCCAACATGCAATTTATTACAAATGGGATGCAACTCTCCTGTCCAACACTGAAACTAATGAAGTCTTTCCTGCTGTAAAAAATTTCCTAGATTGAACTATTATGGCTCTACAATTACACGAAATGGGACAACGGGGACCTGGTTATTAAAGCCATTAAAGAAAATCAAATACAGATCATGGGACAAACAAGCAGACAGACATTCACTCGCGTTTTAGATGAAAAGGTATAGGAAAAACAAAGGAAGTGTTTCAATAACAGTAGATGTCTATCAACAACCAGCACGCATGCACACATTACAGGAAAGTGCAGGACATGCGCAAATAGGTAAAGAAAACAAAAATGGAGAATCGTGTAGTAAAATTGTTCTATCTTTGGAAGAAAACAAAGGGGATAGAATACTGGCAAAGGGTGAGAGACCTCGTGACCATGACCTAGGTATCAGCAGGATTAGAAACACGAACACACACACACTTATATAGATACGCAGATACACAGACATATGGATGAATGGATGGATGGATGAGTCGGTGAGTTGGATGGATGGGTGTGTGGTAGGTGGATGGATGTGTGGATGGGTGGTGGGTGGATGCATGGATGTGTCGATGTATTGATGGATGGATGGGTGCGTGGACGTATGGATGGCTGGTGGATGGGTGGATGGGTGTGCAGTAGGTGGGTGGATGGATGAATGGATGGATGGGTGTATTGATGTATGGATGGGTGAGGGTGGATGGATGGATGTGAAGTGGTTGGATGGATGGATGTATGGATGTATTGATGGATGGATGGGTGCGTGGATGTATGGATGTCCGGTGGGTGGGTGGATGGGTGTGGTAGGTGGGGGGATGGATGAATGGATAGATGGGTGTATTGATGTATGGATGGGTGGTGGGTGGATGGATGGACGTGAAGTGGTTGGATGGATGGCTTGATGGGTGAACTGATGGATGGGGTTGTGGATGAAGGGGGGGGGGGTGGTGGATGTTAGATGAGTGGTGGGCGGATGGAGTGATGCAGGTGGATGAATGGGTGGGTACATTGATGGATGGATGTGTGGTGGATGAGTGTTGGATAGATGGATGGATGGATGGATTAATTGATAGCTGGATACATGGATCAATGAATGGATTAAGTGATGGATGGATCTATGTATCGAGTGATGGATGGATGAGTGATGGATGAATTGATAGATGGTCGGACGGACGAACGGGAGGTACAGTTTGACCAACCGACCGATCACAGACAGGCAGACAGATAAAGAGAGAGAGAGAGAGAGAGAGAGAGAGAGAGAGAGAGAGAGAGAGAGATAACAGGCGGACTGTCGATCTCACATCATGACAGGCAACATTGATCACATTATAAACGATAGATAGATCCGAAACACAGTGGGTGGCGGCGAGGGGGCGGATGGTCGGATCAGCAGGCCGACCGGCTGTTTGCTGAGCCTATTACTCACTCTACGAATGAGGCTCCAGTGATACCGACCCAAGTATTATTGATATGTTATCACTCCTACATGTTACTCTTATTGGAATGCACAAAACAATAGATTTTTTTAAGTTTTATCATTTTTACGCGGACAGAAATACAAACAAATTAAAAACAGAAAGAAAATAAAATTACAGCCAAAAAATTGAAAGAAATTAAAATAATATTGAAAAAATACCTGATAAATGGCGCAGTCTGGTAGGTGTACCAATAGAATGCAAGTCATTGTAAATAATAGATCAACGGACAATACCAAAAAGGGGACTAAGTGGTCTCGAGGTAGGACGACGCCTTGGAGGCTGGAGGTCGCAGGTTCAATAGTATGCAAGTCATTGTCAAGAATAGATAATACTTTCTGGTATTTCCTCGGATATCTGGGTATTGCACGCCCGTGTACAGTGTGGCACACGTTAAAAATTACTCGACAATTAGAAATCGAAAAGTGTATGCTTAACGGCCCGGGCAAAATTCAAAATTATGTTAAAAATGTACCCAATTTATTATTATTATGAGATCCTCGTCGGTGCTGCAGAGTTCGTCCATTGTGCCGAGATTCTCCAAAAATAATGGAGAAAAATAGAGCACTTATGATGTTGATTCTTCAACGAAACTAAAATAAACTAAACCATGCAGGTCAAGAATAAACCAACGGACAATACTTGGACTCGGAGCAAGCCACTGCAAACTAAAATATCATCGGTTCAACAAATTATTTTTCTCAAACAAAAGTAAGTGCCCGTATGGGCAATATAAACAAACAGTAGGCCATGTCCTTCAACGACTATGTCCGGCCATACACGAGAGAGGCGAGACCTATACTCAGCCCAATAACACATACATGTTACGGCGCCCACAGAAGCTTGAGACAGCGTGTCAAGTTTCTGAGTGGAAATGGATGTAATCATTTGTGAGCGAAACACAGAGAAGAAGATGTAAACATTTTTTAATCTATAAATACGACCAAAAGGTTTTCGTCACGTTCTACGCACAAAACAAATAGGACAAGTTAGTTAATCTAAACAAAAAGGGTCATTACGGATTCTTCTTGGTTCATTCTCAATTTCCCGCCACCAAAGCCTGAAAAGCGCTTTGCAAGTAACAGGATGTTGTCCGGATAATGGAATTCGATGTTTCGTAGCTTACATCTTGACTGCGATATTTGCACCTTTCGGTCCTTCAGCAGTTAGTTTTTAGTACCAGGTTAGCCTTCCCATTTCAATCTCGTCTACTTAGCCAGCCTGCCCGGTTGCAGCCTGCTATCCAGGATCATCGCCTTGAGGTGTAGAAGGGTCTTCGCAGCTCTGATAAGCTGGCCCTGACGCTAGCAGTCAGCTATGGGTCGCTGACCGCTGCAGCTCATGCACTGCTCAGCTTCTTCATCCCGGTGGCGGAATCGTCTTCTTCGTCTCCATTTGTCCTGAAAAGGATAAGATATTTTGTAACGTTCTGTGGTAGTTTACAGCGAGTCTGCGATACCTGTGCCTTTCGACTCATCCGGCATATTTTTGGCGGCTGCGTTCCCCTTCCCTCCTCGTTCCCTACTCTATCAGCCAGGATGCATGGATGCTGCCTATTTCCAGAGCCTCCACTTTGAAGCAGAATATGAGTTTTGCCAGCTCTGGTTTGCTGACCCTGACACAATATGCTAGCTATAAGTTGGTGACTGGTGTCATGTCGTTCATTGCGCCTTCGGTACTGGTAACAAACTGATTACAAGGTCACGACATGTGTCCGGAAAATGAGGTTAATTGGTTCTTCCTTTGATCAAAACTCAGTATACAAGTCGGACTATAGACAAGTGTGTCAACACTAAGCAAAGTTTGAGAATCCTCGATGTACGCGATTTCTACAGATGCTCTAAATTCTTCTTCGTCCTATTCTCCGATCACGTGAAAACAAGTTATTGCCTACTTTATTCCTGCATATGAGAAAGGGAGGGGGTGTGTGTGTGGGGGGGGGGGGGGGAGCGGGGGGAATCTTGTTTCTAGAATTTTCTTTCAAACCTAAACATATAATATAAACAAAGTAATTCTTCAAACCTAGACATATACTCTACACAAAGTAAACTTTCAAACCTAGACATATACTCTAGACAAAGTAAACTTTCAAATCTAGACATACACTCTAGACAAAGTAAACTTTCAAACCTAGACATATACTCTAGATAAAATAAACTTTCAAACCTAGAAATATATTCTAGACAAAGTAAACTTTCAAACCTAGAAATATATTCTAGACAAAGTAAGCTTTCAAACCTAGACATATACTCTAGAAAAAAGTAAGCTTTCAAACCTAGACATATACTCTAGACAAAGTAAGCTTTCAAGCCTAGACATATACTCTAGACAAAGTAAACTTTCAAACCTAGACATATACTCTAGACAAAGTAAGTTTTCAAACCTAGACGGATACTCTAGACAAAGTAAACTTTCAAACCTAGATGGATAATCTAAACAAAGTAAACTTTCAAACCTAGACATATACTCTAGACAAAGTAAACTTTCAAACCTAGACATATACTCTAGACAAAGAAAATTTTTAAACCTAGACGGATACTCAAGACAAAGTAAACTTTCAAACCTAGACGGATTCTCTAGACAAAGTAAACTTTTAAACCTAGACATAAACTCTAGACAAAGTAAGCTTTCAAACCTAGACATATACTCTAGACAAAGTAAACTTTCAAACCTAGACATATACTCTAGACAAAGTAAACTTTCAAACCTAGACATATACTCTAGACAAAGTAAACTTTCAAACCTAGACATATCCTATAGACAAAGTAAACTTTCAAACCTAGACATATGCTCTAGACAAAGTAAACTTTCAAACCTAGACATATACTCTAGAAAAAAGTAAGCTTTCAAGCCTAGACATATACTCTAGACAAAGTAAGCTTTCAAACCTAGACATATACTCTAGACAAAGTAAACTTTCAAACCTAGACATATACTCTAGACAAAGTAAGTTTTCAAACCTAGACGGATACTCTAGACAAAGTAAACTTTCAAACCTAGATGGATAATCTAAACAAAGTAAACTTTCAAACCTAGACATATACTCTAGACAAAGTAAACTTTCAAACCTAGACATATACTCTAGACAAAGAAAATTTTTAAACCTAGACGGATACTCAAGACAAAGTAAACTTTCAAACCTAGACGGATTCTCTAGACAAAGTAAACTTTTAAACCTAGACATATACTCTAGACAAAGTAAGCTTTCAAACCTAGACATATACTCTAGACAAAGTAAACTTTCAAACCTAGACATATACTCTAGACAAAGTAAACTTTCAAACCTAGACATATACTCTAGACAAAGTAAACTTTCAAACCTAGACATATACTCTAGACAAAGTAAACTTTCAAACCTAGACATATACTCTAGACAAAGTAAACTTTCAAACCTAGACATATACTCTAGACAAAGTAAACTTTCAAACCTAGACATATACTCTAGACAAAGTAAGCTTTCAAACCTAGACATATACTCTAGACAAAGTAAACTTTCAAACCTAGACATATACTCTAGACAAAGTAAACTTTCAAACCTAGACATATACTCTAGACAAAGTAAACTTTCAAACCTAGACATATACTCTAGACAAAGTAAACTTTCAAACCTAGACATATACTCTAGACAAAGTAAACTTTCAAACCTAGACATATACTCTAGACAAAGTAAGCTTTTGATCTGTGTAAATTACGGGTTTGGGGTCGAGAACACAAGTTCAAGGCAGAGACTCATAGGTTGCTGCTTTTATCAGAGCTCTTTGATCATATTCCGCCTCCAATTGCCGGCCTTGGAAACAGGCTGCATCCGTCTATCCTGGTTGACAGCATAGAGATCAAAGACGGAAGACAAACCCGTTCCCAAAAATTGTCTTGCTGAAACTGGATGTGTCGGACTGAATGAGGTAGAGATATCGCAGCCTCGCTGTAAAATGTGACACTATGTAACAAAATGATATTTTTATGACGAGCGCTGAACAAGAAAGAAGAAATAGAATGGCGGGTGTGCAGTGCCATGGGTTCTAGAGTGCTTTGTTCTACACTGGTAGGCTGCGTCGTTAATTACATCTTAGATTCAGTGTGGCATTGATTTTATTTCTGTCCATCTCATAAGGTGAGTCAAGGGTCGAAGATGTAGCAGTGAATGAGCTGACAGCAGTCAGTGACTCATAGCTGGCTGCTTGCGTCAGAGTCAGAAAATCATAGCGGGCTGTTTGCGTCAGAGTCAGCAAATCATAGCTGGCTGCTTCCGTAAGGGTCAGCGAAGCATAGCGGGCTGCTTGCGTCAGAGTCAACGACTCATAGCTACTGCTTGTGTCAGGGCCAGTGACTCGTAACTTGCTGCTTGCGTCAGGGTCAGTGACTCATAATTGACCCCTACTCTAGTCCGCCTCCAAGTAGCGGTCCTGGAAACATGCTGCACCTGTACAATCTGGCTAAAAGAATATGGATCAAAAAGTAAAGACAAACGCGGTCCCCAAAATGTCGAGCTGAAATTGGGTGTGTTGGACCGAAAGACGCAGATATCGCAGCCTCGCTCTAAACTAAAAAAAAAAAGTATCCCATAGCATTACGGCCGTAGAGGTGTGAGGTGTTAGCGATCTCACATTTCAAAGGTTCGGCTATATGAGGGCGGTAGCCATCTCCTCTCCCTCGCTGGTTTTACTTCCCGGACTGAACCGGTACCCATTTAAGGCTGGGTCGACCCGGGAGCCATTGCGGTCTAAAAAAAAGCATTACCGCCTCAACCCAGGACCACTCAGATGCGAAGCCAGCGCGCTAACCACTGCGCTACGCGGCTCCCTGCTCTAAACTACATCACAAGTATTCATTTCAGAGCGAACGTCGAAGTAGAGAACCTATAGTGGTTAGTCTACTGAGGTGTCACATTGCACTACAGTTAAAAGGATCTGGGTCCACCTTCCCAAGTACGGATGGGAATTGTAGGAAGAACAACTGTAACCTGCTACCAAAGAGAAGTCGTAAAGAGTTAACTCAGCATGAGCAACTTTGATCACTAACAGCAACAACAATACCAACAACAACTACAACATGTGACACAGGGGAAGAAAGTGAATAGATATCACTTGCCCTTCTAATAAAGTGACTCTGCATAACGTGTTTTTACAGAGATCAGATAAAGTGACTACAATAAAGTGTTTTTTCGAAGATCAAATAAAGAGACTATAGATAATATTTTGTGGAGATCAGATAAAGTAGGTATAATAAAGTACTTTTTGGAAATCAGATAGTGTTTTTTCGGAGATCAAATAAAGTGACTATAAATAATAGGTTTTTTTTAGATTAGATAAAGTAACTATAAATAATGGAGTTGTTTTTTTGTTTTTTTTTTAGAATCAGATAAAGTAGCTACAATAAAGTGTTTTTTCGGAGATAAGATAAAGTAGATAGAATAAAGTGTTTTTTCGGAGATAAGATAAAGTAGATAGAATAAAGTGTTTTTTCGGAGATCAGATAAAGTAGATAGAATAAAGTGTTTTTTCGGAGATAAGATAAAGTAGATAGAATAAAGTGTTTTTTCGGAGATCAGATAAAGTAGATAGAATAGAGTGTTTTTTCGGAGATAAGATAAAGTAGATAGAATAAAGTGTTTTTTCGGAGATAAGATAAAGTAGATAGAATAAAGTGTTTTTTCGGAGATCAGAAGAAAGTATAAGCAATTCAAGAAAAAAAATCAAAATATAGACGCTCAGAACACAGTGCTGTCAAGGACGAAGTGTAAGAGACTTCATTGTAAGAAGCCTCATCTTTTTTTATGAGGTGGGATCGCCAGTTCCGTTCCTCGCAACATTTCCTTCTCTTAACAGTAAGCCAGATCCCCATTTACAGTTGGGTCGACTGGACGTGTCGATAACCAGGTTTCGGGTAGGGGGTGAACCAATCCTAAACAAAAACCGTTTACAAACCACACAACTTAAAACTCATGTTGAAAACTTGTTGATAAAGATCACAAACAGAAGGTACGCTTCCTAACCTTGTCTTCACGGTGTACTCAGATACTTCCACCAAGTCAGAAAATAACCGGCACAGATTTGTCTCGTTAATCCAGAACAATACACACACTACACTAGAACGCCTGTCCCTGCTGCTTGTAGGTACCACAATCAATGACTGTTCCCAGCACTTGTTCAACAGTAGAAATTGAAACGACAAATCCCAGTGGGTTTTGATAAGAGGCAATAAAGGAGGTAACTAGGGCCTGGAGAAGGCTGGTCTGACAGGGCGGTGAATCGCGATAAGGATGACCCGGAAATATTTAACACGATAAAAACCAACAATCGAGCGAATGAATAGCTAGAGGAATACTGTCTTTATCTCTGAACATTTTCATGGAGGTTCCAGTTAATGGAATTTCTTGTTATACGGACAGGGTGTGTCTTACTTACATATTTACTTACTTATTTACTCACTTACACTGACCTACTTAGTTTTCCATCCAATGATGCCGTTCGCGTTGGTGTGGCGTGGAGAGTTTAAGTTGCCTTTCTTGTACCAAGTGTGATGCGTCGGTTGTTGCAGAATTTCTCTTGTGTCGACTATCCAATACAACGCAGCATTCGTCGTGCCTTGTAGCCAAATCTGTTTCTGTTGTAAGCGCGCAGTGGTAGTTGATCAAGTTTCATTTTCATGACATGACCGATCCATCGTTTTTTTTTTTTTGGATTGAAACGTATTCAGTGCATCCGATAGTTGTCATCATATTTCTCATTTACAATTCTATCTCCTCCGGTGACATTAATTACTGTCTTTATTCTTCTTCTTCGTCTTATTCTTATTCTTCTCCTTTCGTCACCTTCTTCTTCTTGGTCTTATTCTTCTTCTTCTCCTTCGTCTCTGCTTCTTCTCCTTCTCCTTCTTCTTCTTCCGCGTCTTTTTCTTCTCCTTCGACGTTGTCTTCTTTTTATTATCCTAATTTTTATTCTTCTTCATCATCTCATTCTTATTCTACTTTCGTTCTCTTCTTCTTCTTCTCATTCTTATTCTTCTCATTCTTCTTCTTTTTCTTCTCTATCGTGTTCTTCTTCTTTTTCTTATTCTTTGTCTTCTCCTTCTTCTTCTTCATCTTCTTCTTCTCCTTTTTCTACTTCTCTTTTATCTACTTCTTATCCTTCGGCTTTTTCTTCTTCTTCTCCTTCTTCCTCTTTCTTCTTCTCCTTCTTCTTCTCCTTAACCTTCTTTTTCTTCTTCTTCTCCTTCTTCTTCTTCTCATTCTTATCTTCTTCTTCCTAATCTTTTTCTTCTTCTCATTTGTCTTCTATTTCTTTTTTTTTCTTTTCTTTTGTCTTCTTCTTCGTCTATGTATTTACCTCCTTCTCTTCTCCTTGTTTTAGTCTTCTTAATTATTTTTCTCCTGTTTCTTCTTCTTTTCCTTCGTCTCCTTCTATGCTTCTCATATTTCATCTTTTTTCTTCTAGTTTGTCTTCTTCTTCTTCTTCTTCTTCTTCTTCTTCTTCTTCTTCTTCGACATTCACCGAGAAAAGAACGTTTTGTTATGCTCTGTTGTAGCCTGCAGCGATACTGCGAAATCTGCACCTATCGATCCAATACACCTGGTTTCCGCACGGCAAGGTTTGCCTTCTTTCTTCTTTCTTCGATCCTTACTCTCTTAGCCAGACTAGAAGCGTGCAGTCTGTTAACAGGGCCGCCACCTAGTGCGAAAAAGAGCCTTGGTCAGCTCTGATTCTTTAACCCTGACAGAAGTAACTATGAGTCACTGGCTCCTGTCAGCTCATTCACTGATATCAGGAATGGCCAGTGACATATAGCTGGCTGTTAGTGTAAGGGCCAGCGGCCCAGGGCTGACCAGGCCCTTCAACCCCTCCACTTGGTGATCATATCTAACAGACTGCAACAGAGCAGACTGGCTAACTGGAAGGGATCGAAGAGGGAAGCCTAACCCGGTACCAAAGCATGCCTGCTGAAGTCGGGTGTGTCGGGCTGAAAGGTGAAAATATCGCAGTGAAACTATTAATTACGACACATGGCATTCCGTTCTCTGGACTACATCCTGCTACTTGCAAAGCACTTGTCATGGCTTGGTAGCGGGAGTTTGAGAGCGACCAAAGAAGAAGAACAAGAACAAGAAAAAGAAGGACACGAAGAAGAAGAACAACAACAACAAGGACAACAACAAGAAGAACAAGACAAACAACAAGAACGAGAAGAAGAAGAACAAGAACAAGAGGAAGAAGAAGAACAAGAACAACAAGAACAAGAACAAAAAGAAAAGGAAGAAGAAGGAGAAAATGAAGAAAAACAAGAATAAGAACAAGAACAACAAGAACAAGAAGAACAAGAACAAGAAGAAGAAGAAGAAGAAGAAGCTCACTCATTTCTGCCTCTTCGATCCCTCTTACACATTTGTTTTCGTACGTTGCAACTGCTCTCTCCTGAGCTGTGGATAATGACCAAGTTTGATATTGGCTGCACATAGTTGGAGTAGATAAAGTTAATGACCCCGCGGATGCGTAACAATAGATACCTCGTACAATGAGATAAATAAGTCCCCATTCCCCCGACATACCTCGTACAATGAGATAAATAAGTCCCCATTCCCCGACATACCTTGTACAATGAGATAAATAAGTCCCCATCCCCCGACATACCTTGTACAATGAGATAAATAAGTCCCCATCCCCCGACATACCTCGTTCAGTGAGATAAATAAGTCCCCATTCCCCTGACACACCTCGTACAATGAGATAAATAAGTCCCCATCACACGACATACCTCGTACAATGAGATAAATAAGTCCCCATCACACGACAAACCTCGTACAATGAGATAAATAAGTCCCAATCGCACGACATACCTCATACAATGAGATAAGTAAGTCCCCATCACACGGTATATCTCGTACAATGAGATAAATACGTCCCCATCCTCCCGACATACCTCGTACAATGAGATAAGTAAGTCCCCATCACACGGTATATCTCGTACAATGAGATAAATAAGTCCCCATCCCCCGACATACCTCGTACAATTAGATAAATAAGCCCCCATCCCCCCGACATACCTCGTACAATAAGATAAATAAGTCCCTATCCCCCCCCCCCCCGACATACCTCGTACAACTAGATAAATAAGTCCCCATTCCCCGACAGCAGTGCGTGCTGGGACTGTCCTTACCAATCGCGAGAGTGCGCTTGGATAATTCAATAATCGCGAAGTTGAAGGACTGAAAACTTGTATCTAAATAGAAATGAAATACCTGGTATAATGTTATCTTCGTCTCTCTTCGTTTTCCCTGCTTGTTCCAGTCAAGAGTATATCTAGTTATATCGATATGTTGTGTCTAGGCGGGTTAACAAAATTAGGTTTACAGAATCGCGGAGAAAATAGATCTGAAAATGTGATAGATCATGGAGACGAAATGGGCAGACAACTGTTATCCTCGTCGGATTCGAACGATAGAACGAATAGATGGGATAGAATAACCTTTTTTTTTTCTAGTTCATTGCCGGTCTTAGTGTTAACAGGGTCTGAATTTGGAGCAAAGAATAGTCACACTGTAACCTGCCAGACATGTAAGTTGCGATTAAAAAGTGTTGGGCACGGGGTGACTACCCTATCCTGCAGAAACTTTTAGTCACCAAAAAGTTCAGTTCAAGATTTGTTCACTAGGTGCATATTGTTGAATACACATGCTCCATTGGGAGCTGACAAATTTTGTTTGATTGATTGAATGATTGATATATTGATTTATTGATTTCCCTGTATTCGTTCCTATCATGCGTATACCTGATCATTATTATAGACTGGGGACGGCGTGGGCTAGTGGTTAAGTGACACGGCTCACAACTCGAAGGTGCTGGGTTCGATCCCAATCACAGCACCGGCCGTTACTCCGGTAAAGCAAACCCTTCGAAAATGCAGGCAGGAGGAAACAGACCCTTTCATAAAATGTATGCTGAAGTTGGATGCACTGGGCCGACAGGCGTAAAATAAAAACCCCAGTACAACGCACACTTCCTAGGGGATTTGAGACATAAGGCAAACGAAAAAAAAAAAAAAAAACCCCAAAACATTTAATATAGACTGTGTTCTAAGTGGGCGACCAGAGAAAGCGATGGATCGTGATAATGAGGATCAAACCAATATCCCAATCTAAACATAAGAAGCGAGCGCGTAAAGTTGGGACAGAATTATCTTAATCTTTCCTATTTCCCTGTGGATTCATTGTCAGAGTATATATGGTTCAGTCTACCCACTTGTAAACGTGTACCTGGCTTAATGTCAATTAATGCTAGGTGCTTGACTTCATAAATAAACAACAAACTAAATGCTTCGACTACGTGGCACGTCAATCACCAGATAGTATCCTTCAGAAAGCTTTGCTAAACAGATACAATGGATACAAAGCCAAGGGAAGACCACGCACAAGATGGACAGTTAATAACAAAAGAAATGAAGCTCCCCATGTACGAAGTACAGACTAGGACTCGGGCAAGAAACCTCTTCATAAACTGGCGCTGAAAGGCACAAACAAAACAAAACAGCAAGAAGATAAAAAATGCTAGGTGGCAAAGAAGGTGGTTAGTCACCCTATATGCCAGAAAAGAGTGAGATCTAAAAGAATAAAGTCTTTCTCGATGACTAGAACTGCTCTAGATTTTTGCAGCACGATGATCTAACATTGTGCAGCACAGAGAGACATGTCTACCTTTCTTGTAGCACAGAGAGACATGTCTATCGTTCTTTGAATGCAGAGCGACATGTCTACCTTTCTTGAAGCACAGAGAGACATGTCTATCTTTCTTGTAGCACAGAGAGACATGTCTACCTTTCTTGTAGCACAGAGAGACATGTCTACCTTTCTTGTAGCACAGAGAGACATGTCTACCTTTCTTGTAATATAGAGAGACATGTCTACCTTTCTTGTAGCACAGAGACACCTGTCTACCTTTCTTGTAACACAGAGAGACATATCTACCTTTTTTGTAGCAAAGAGGGACATGTCTACCTTTCTTGTAGCACAGAGAGACCTGTCTACCTTTCTTGTAGCACAGAGAGACATATCTACCTTTTTTGTAGCACAGAGAGACATGTCTACCTTTCTTGTAACACAGAGAGACATGTCTACCTTTCTTGTAGCACAGAGGACATGTCTACCTTTCTTGTAGCACAGAGAGATCTGTCTACCTTTCTTGTAGCACAGAGGGACATGTCTAGCTTTCTTGTAGCACAGAGAGACATGTCTACCTTTCTTGTAGCACAGAGAAACATGTCTAACTTTATTGTAGCACAGAGAGACATGTCTACCTTTCTTGTAGCACAGATAGACATGTCTACCTTTCTTGTAGCACAGAGAGACATGTCTACCTTTCTTGTAGCACAGAGAGAAATGTCTACCTTTCTTGTAGCACAGAGAAACATGTCTAACTTTATTGTAGCACAGAGAGACATGTCTACCTTTCTTGTAGCACATATAGACATGTCTACTTTTCGTGCAGCACAGAGGGACCTGTCTACCTTTTACTTTTCTAGCACCGAGGAAGGGGCCTGACAGAACGATGACCCGAGGTAATAGTGGTCTGTAAAAATCTACCTCGATAAAAATCTCACAAGGAAGGGAATTTCTGGGACAATAATGTTATCCTCGTCTGTCCTATTCTCCTGTGGTTCCACTCCAGAGTTGATCTGGTTATACTGATAGGCAGAGTCAAGGGACCAGCAAAATGTGGTTTATTTTTCCGTTGCCCTTGTAATAACAGAGAGCTGGCTCAATGAAGCCTCTGGTCTAATTGTCAATCCCCGGCGGGATTGTTTCCTCTGGGACGTCCTTAACTTGCAACAGGACGGATAGAAGGGAATGACAAAGAGATAGATCGCAATAATAATGTTTCGATAATGCCTATCTCCATCAAATCTAACGAACGAACGAATATCTGGAATAATATTGTCTTTAACTCTGCTATTCCCTGTGGGCACTTGCCAAGACTGTATTCAGTTATACAGATAAGCTGTTGCTAGGGGTTCGTCAATGGAGGTTTACAATTAGGAGGTTTAAAATTACCAGATTAGATATTAGGAAATATTTTTTTAGTCAGAGAGTGGTGTCTGCTTGGAATGCATTGCCAGGGGAGGTAGTGGAGGCAGGGACAGTTAATGCATTTAAGAATAAACTGGATGCGCATAGCTTTTAGAGCAAGGTGATGTAAATGTAACTGGTTTTATACAGACTCTGCAGGGTCTTCTAAACCAGTATAAAGACGTTAAGTTAAGTTAAGTTAAGTTAAGTTAAGTTAATTTAAGTTAAGTTAAGTTAAGTTAAGTTACAACAACTTGAAGAGAGCAGCTTGCAAATACGGCCGATCCAGATAGCGGTGGTCGGAAAACGTTGCGAAAATGAATATCATTACTGTGTTTAATTACATTGCTGTTGTCTAGGGGGACAATTTTAGGACTGAGAAGTAAAGGTCGCCTATTCATGTAATCGCCAAACAGTGTAAAGGTTTTATTTTTTGTTACCTCCGATGTTTTTATTTATAATAAGCTTTATTTGAGTTTCGAACCCGTGTTCTCTTCGTCGAGAGACCGGTGTCATGTCCGCTGGGTTATAGGTATCGCTCTGAGAACTGTTCACCTGATATAAATCAACTTCCTTACTTACTTACTTAGTCGCTCCTCTTCTACCGTAAGGTGTAGAGGTTTGCCAAAGAGAACGCAACACTGCTCTATCCGCCGTCTTTTTCCTGGCCTCTTTCCAATCCAGCCCTCGATCACTTAGGGACTGTCGTATGTTTTCTTCCCAATGTACTTTGGGACGTCCTGGGGGTCTGCGTCCTTGACTTTTGATCTCCCATGACCGCTTTGGTATCCGATCTTCTTCCATACTACAGACATGGCCAAACCACTGTAGTTGAGACTGCTCCACTCGTGTCTGCAGGGGTTGAACTTCAAGATTTCTACGTAATGTCTGGTTATGGATCTTGTCCCTTTTCGTCACCTGAACCGCCTTTTGTAGGTACTTCATTTCTGAAGTTTGTAATTGTCTTTCTTGTGCTGTAGTTATTGTCCATGACTCACATCCATATGTCAGGACAGGCACATAGATCGAGCGGTAAACATCCATCTTTGTTTTCCTTTATAAATCAACGAGAGAGCGAATTACTAAGATAGTGAATCTTCACCGACCTATCCGACTCCAGCCATGCCTCTGTGTTATGTCTGTAACGCTTTTCACTTCTGCTGAAAAAAATTCGTTTAATTCTTCTCCTTGTACCTCTCTTCTCTCTCTCTCTCTCTCTATTCTATAAGCTTCATTTAGGGCTTTCTGTATGACCGTAGACCTATTTCCTTTTGAGTCGATTGTCATTAGGATTATGGTTTCTTGTATGTTTGCAGACATCTCTCCGTAGGAAATGATTGAAATTTCAGGTTTATGGCAGCGGTGTTGAATAAGGGCTTGTAAAATATATATAGATCACACTCCAGGTGTTTACACTTATCCATTTGCTCAGCACAGTACACTTGCTTGTTGTCCATATGAATTGTCTAACAGTAGAATGGTTATATTGTATTTGCTACGCTTTTATCTCTAACATACACAATATATGTGAAGATACAGTTAGTAGAGGGGTACATGAAGGGACACTGACTGGCATCTTCGGAATGCAAACAGGGGTGAGACAAGGATGTCTGCTCTTATATTTCATGTTTTTCTTTTATCTGTAGATTAGATAATGAAAGGAAAAGGAACTGGTATTCAGTGACACTGTTGTCATAATTGAAGGACCTTGGCTAAACAGTTGATCTGGTACTTTTGTGACACAGTCATAGCAAGAGAAACTTGATAGAGTGAAAGAACAATCGGCCAAACTGGAACTGAATATCAACATGAAGAAAAACTCCTTAAACGCAACACTAACAGCAAAGAACCAATCCTGCTGGAGGGAGAGCAGCTGGAGGAAGTGGATACCTTGACCTATTTATGCAACACAATAGACACATCAGCAGGTACAGGCGCAGGTGTCAGGATCAGAATTGGAAAGGCACGAGGAACATTCCTGACACTAAACAACATATGGAGATCCAGATAAATCAAGATTCACACCAAAGTTAGATCATTCAACGTCAGTGGCAAGTCAGTGTTTGTATGCGGAGAATGGAGAACGACCAAGGCTATACACCGAAGTCTCTAGTCATTTGTTAACTTATGTCTTCAAAGGATGGCTTGCCTTGGCTTGGCTTGGCTTGGCTTGGCTTGGCTTGGCTTGGCTTGACTTGGCTTCGCTTGGCTTGGCTTGGCTTCGTTCGTTCTCAATCTCCCACTACCAAACACTGAAAGGACTTGAGTAGCAGAATGTAGTCCAGAGAACGGAATGCTGTGTGTCGTAGTTTACAGCTTGACTGCGATATTTGCACCTTTCGGTCCAACACATCCTACTTCAGCAAGCATTTTTTGAGTACCGGGTTAGCATTCCCTCTTCGATCCCTTCTCATTAGCCAGTCTGCCCTGCTGCATCATGTTATCCAGGATCACCGCGTGGAGGTGTAGAAGGGTCTTGACAGCTCTGGTTCGCTGGCCCTGACGCTAGCAGTCAGCTATGGATCGCTGACCACTGCAGCTCATGCGCTGCTCAGCATCTTGATCCCGTCTTCAAAGGTTAATAGGCATAAGGTAGCTGGCTACGGTGAGCAATGAGGACCTATGGTAGAGTCGCCAAGCGCATCAACTGAAACAACACATTGAGCGAAGAAAATGTGGTTCGCTATAACATTCTCTATAGAAGGCACAGTCAAACATAACCAGGCTTTTACATGGAATCCTCAAGGGAAGAGAGAGAGAGGTAGACCCAAAAATACATGGAGAAGAGAATGTTAAATTATTACACATGTAGAGACACAGAAAGAGCAGTCCAGGGCCGTGTAAGCTGGCAAGATGTTGTCAATGACCTCTGCACCGAGATGAGTGATGAGATTTAGACTGATTGATATTTCACAGGATGCCCTTATGTTTAACTGTTTGTGTTTCTTAGCCCTCTCCTTGTGTTACTGAAACCCCGCATAGTGACTAGGACTCCAGTATTATGCTGTTTAAGGGACGCGGGGCGGGGGACAAGGTGGAAGACTAACGTCTGATCAGACAAAATATACTGATCGGACAATTTTAGTCAGGGTCAGGTAAAACATACTGATCGGACAATGTTAGTCAGGGTCAGGTGAAACATACTGATCGGACAATGTCAGTCAGGGTCAGATGAAACATACTGATCGGACAATGTAAGTCAGGGTCAGGTGAAACATACTGATCAGGCTATGTTAGTCAGGGTCAGGTGAAACATACTGATCGGACTGTTAGTCAGAGTCAAGTGAAAAATACTGATCAGACTATGTTAGTCAGGGTCAGGTGAAATATACTGATGAAGACGTCACCTCACCTTGAAACAGTTAATCCCGAAATTGGCTGCTTTACGGCAGACCTGCCAACAAGGTGGGGATCAGTACTGTAACCGCCAAATATATGAGATTACGAAGCAGCTTCCCATTGCACTACAGTCAGGAAGACCCAGGCGGGTCCGCATTTACAAGTATTTCTTGAGATGTGAGGACAGCCACTGTAACCCGTCACCCAATTAAGTTGTCAAGAGTACCTAACTTAAGGGGCATTAACTATAACAACAACAACATCTCTCCCGGTGACATTGATGGCTTCTCTCAGGCACTTCATTCCAGGTGTTGTAATCTGTCTGTCGTCCTCCGGAGATAAAGACCACACTTGACACATGTAGCCAACAGCTAAAGGTAATACATCAGAGCAAATAGGACCACGTTTGACACTTGTAGCCAACAGCTAAAGCTGATATATCAGAGCAAAAAGAACTACTTTAGACACTTGTAGCCGACAGCTAAAGGTGATACATCAGAGCAAATAGGACCAAGTTTGACACTTGTAGCCAATAGCTAAAGCTGATGTATCAGAGCAAAAAGAACCACGCTAGATACTTGTAGCCAACAGCTAAAAGTAATACATCAGAGCAGATGGGACCACGCTTGACACGTGTAGCCAACAGCTAAAGCTGATACATCAGAGCAGATGGGACCACGCTTGACACATGTAGCCAACAGCTAAAGCTAATACATCAGAGCAGATGGGACCACGCTTGACACGTGTAGCCAACAGCTAAAGCTAATACATCAGAGCAGATGGGACCACGCTTGACACATGTAGCCAACAGCTAAAGCTAATACATCAGAGCAGATGGGACCACGCTTGACACGTGTAGCCAACAGCTAAAGCTAATACATCAGAGCAGATGGGACCACGCTTGACACGTGTAGCCAACAGCTAAAGCTGATACATCAGAGCAGATGGGACCACGCTTGACACGTGTAGCCAACAGCTAAAGCTGATACATCAGAGCAGATGGGACCACGCTTGACACGTGTAGCCAACAGCTAAAGCTGATACATCAGAGCAGATGGGACCACGCTTGACACGTGTAGCCAACAGCTAAAGCTGATACATCAGAGCAGATGGGACCACGCTTGACACGTGTAGCCAACAGCTAAAGCTGATACATCAGAGCAGATGGGACCACGCTTGACACGTGTAGCCAACAGCTAAAGCTGATACACTATTATCAGTTTCTGTCAACTCTTGTTGCTGTCGTGCCTAATTTGGGCTGATGAAAGTTTACACCGAAATGTTCTCCGAGATCAACTCAAAATATTGTGTAAAATTACTAATCCATAGTGTGTCCACATTGGTGGTAATACATTTATCAGTGGTTGATAAGGTATTAAGTGAATATCTCGTCTTATTGTCTTTCCTGGTGGCAACAAACGCCTTCCACTCCACCTTGGCAGTACTTCATCTCTGAATCAATTTTCCTTTTAGAGGTCTGTGTTTCTTCAGAGTTGTATTAGCTTGGACTTTCTTTCGTCTTCCCTCTCCTTTGTTCAAAGAGATGTCTCAGCTCAACCTCTCTTTCGCTTTTGCTCTAATTTATTTATCGGAGGTCTTCTCAATCTCTCTTTCGCCGTCCTTCGTTTGTCCATAAGATGTCTTAGCCGAGACTCTCTATCGCCTTCCTTCATTTGTCCATAAGATGTCTTAGCTCAGTCTCTCTATCGCATTCCTTCGTGTGTCCATAAGATGTCTTAGCTCAGTCTCTCTATCGCCTTCCTTCGTGTGTCCATATGATGTCTTAGCCGAGACTCACCTTCCTTCGTTTGTCCATAAGATTTCTTAGCTCAACCTCTCTATCGCCTTCCTTCATTTGTCCATAAGATGTTTTAGCCAAAATCTCTATCGCCTTCCTTCTAGTATTTCAAGAAACCACCCCTGCGACAAGAACACACAACGTACTCTGATGCAGGCGTCCTATAATGAGCCACTTGCAGTGGTAACCATTTGCTTCACAAGGAGCATTAAGAGGAAAAGACTCAGTCAATCAAATGAGAGTCCATCGCTCCGCTCCATGCATAGACCATTGGCCACATCTCGCCAGCAAACACGGTCCTGGGCTACTCTTTCTGCCTCTCTTCAGATGTAACCATTTAATCTTAATTTGTTTTACATTATGATATTGCTGGCCCCATAAACAACCCTCTTTAGCCATCTTTTGAAACAATCATGGAAGGTTTCAGCGGTACAATAACATCGGTATCACTCAGATGACAATACGTAAACCCTTCGCTATCTACCGAAAGAGATTGATCACCTATGGATCAGCCCGTATCACAGTGATGTCAGTTCTGATTACCAATACGTTACATATGTTCACAACGTTACTAAAAGAAAACTTCAGCGTTGCTCCTGGCACTAACAGAGATAATTTACCGTTTTTTTTTCGAACCGCCAGTGAGTTCAAATGTCAACATTCTCCCACAGCCCAGCTACCACTTTACAAACGCTTACCAGGTGGTATGCTCTCACAACTTTTCA
This sequence comes from Ariolimax columbianus, assembly GCA_036924085.1. NCBI lineage: Eukaryota > Metazoa > Mollusca > Gastropoda > Stylommatophora > Arionidae > Ariolimax > Ariolimax columbianus. The sequence goes on from JAVGWX010000008.1 coordinate 10,767,453, forward strand.
TGAACACTTCTCAGTGGTTCTCGGGTCTTGACACCAGGTACCCTGAACGGACGAGTCTGAATAGCAACGTGGTAGAGAGCTCGCTTTGCATAGTAATGGTGTAGGGGCACTCTCTAATCGACCCATTTATAAATGGGTACATGACTTACTGTTATGGAGGTAAGGGCAGCGAGAACGAGAATAGACCCCAATAATAAAAGTTGAGGTCTTATTCAACGAAGTTTCTAAATTCTTCTTCATCATCTCCTTCTTCTTTTTCTTCTCCTTCTTCTTCATCTTCTTTTTCTTCCCCTTCTCCTTCTTCTTGTTCTTCCTCCTCTTCTTCTTCCTCTTTTTTGCCTCTTCCTTTTTCTTCTTCTTCTTCTTCTTCTTCTTCTTCCTCCTCTTCCTATTATTTTCCTCCTCCTTTTTCTTCTTCTTCTTCTTCTTCTTCTTCTTCTTCAGCGTTCGTCCTGAAAACAGCGTGATGTTGAGACTTAGTTTACAGCGATGCTTCGATATCTGCGCCTTTTGGTCTGACACATTCGGTTTCAGCACTGCTTTTTTAAGACCTGGTTTGCCTTTCCCCTTTGATCCCTTTTGGCTTATCCAGGTTACATGGGTTCAGTTTGTTTTCAGGACTGCTACTTAGAGTCGGAACAGGGCCTTTGTCAGCTGTGATATGAGTCGCTGGCTGCTGTCGGCTCATTCCCTGTGTTACATCTTCAGCCCCGACAATTATATCCAAAGATTAGATTCTTCAAGACCTGTTCAATTTGAGGACATGGCCCCCGGCTTCAAATAGTTGGATACGCCTACACTGGGTTCGACTCCGGACTCCGCCGTCTTTTTCACGAGTGCTTGATGCGGAGTCCCCTGCATCTCGTAGTCGCACTCTAATCGTCTTGTCCTTGACTTGCCACTGGGGTCGGGCGGCACGAGACGAGAGAGTGAGGATAAAAAGTAGCGCAGTTAATCCTTACTAAAAATAGCACTAGCAAAATAACTTATGCTGTCATCGTCTACGATGGACGGCGGCCTTTGCTTTTAACCCACAAAACAAGTGAAGAAAAACCTAAAAGTAAAAGAGGTGTGTTACTGAAGCCATTATCATTTTCTCGACAATGCTCTCATTCATTACTCACTGTCCTCTTCTTCCTATCTTTCATCTAGTTCTTCTTCTTCTTCCTATTTTTCTTCTTTTCCTCTTTCTCTACTTCTTCTGTCTATCCTTATTCTTTTCATCTAGTTCTTCTTTCTATCCTTATTCTTTTCATCTAGTTCTTCTTTCTATCTTTATTCTTTTCATCTAGTTCTTCTTTCTATCTTTATTCTTTTCATCTAGTTCTTCTTTCTATCTTTATTCTTTTCATCTAGTTCTTCTTTCTATCCTTATTCTTTTCATCTAGTTCTTCTTTCTATCTTGTTTTAATTTTTTGTCTCTTTTTCTTCTTCTCCTTCTTACTCCTTCTTGTTCTTATTCCATTTCTTCTTCTTCTCCTTCGTTGTCTCTGTCTTATTTAAATGACAGACAACAATGGCAGAATTTATTATTAGACACTAAGTATGAGACATACTGATGGTGTCACCAAACAAATTAAACTGACTCTTTTTTTTCTTTATCGTTCGTTCTCTCACTCCCGCCTCCCAAGACCCGAAAAGGGCTTTGTAAGTAGCAGGATGTAATCCGGACAATGTGTCGTAGTTTACAGCTTGACTGCGATATTTTCACCTTTCGGTTCGACAAATTCGACTTCAGCAGACATTTTTCGGTTATCAGGTTAACCATTCCTCTTCGATTCCTTCTCCAGTCTGCTCTGTTTCAGCCTGTTATCCAGGATCATCGCTTGGGGGTGTAGAAGGGTTTTCATAGCTGTGGGTCGCTAGCCCTGATGCTAACAGTCAGATTTGATTAGCTTGTATGTAGCCTGCGTAGCTGATCCGATTTTACGTAGCCGGCGTAGCTGACCCGCTTTTATGTAGCCGGCGTAGCTGACCCGCTTTTATGTAGCCGGCGTAGCTGACCAGCTTTTATGTAGCCTGCGTAGCTGACCCGCTTTTATGTAGCCTGCGTAGTTGACCCGCTTTTATGTAGCCGGCGTAGCTGACCCGCTTTTATGTAGTAGGCGTAGCTGATCCGCTTTTATGTAGCCTGCGTAGTTGACCCGCTTTTATGTAGCCGGCGTAGCTGGTCGTTTTTATGTAGCCTGCCTAGCTGGTCCGCTTTTATGTACCCTTCGAATATGTCTCGTGTGTAGAAAACCTGCGTTTAACAGGTGTAATCTTTACTCCACTCAGACCTAGCAGTTTGGGATACCTTCGACAAACTAAGGAAAGAACCAGTCATACATCTGTTTTAGGCACTGACAAAATGAATGTTGGACATATGCTACAAGGATGTGCACAAATGGTCACCCCCAACACTATTCCTGTATACGCTCTCCGGAGATTCCCATTGGGGTTGCACCGAATAGAGGTTTTTACTATTCTGCCGAATACGAATACGGTTACAAATAGTTAGTGAGTGACCGTACGGTAACACGAATACAAAGTTGACAGCTTAACTTAATGTCTTTATACTGGTTTAGAAGACTGCAGAGCTTAACTTAATGTCTTTATATTGGTTTAGAAGACTGCAGAGCTTAACTTAATGTCGTTATACTGATTTAGAAGACTGCAGAGCTTAACTTAATGTCTTTATACTGGTTTAGAAGAAAGCAGAGCTTAACTTAATGTCTTTATACTGGTTTAGAAGACTGCAGAGCTTAACTGAATGTTTTCATACTGGTTTAGAAGACTGCAGAGCTTAACTTAATGTCTTTATACTGGTTTAGAAGACTGCAGATTCTATATACAACCAGTTTCTCCTACTCCTTGTCTTGTCCTGTTTTCACCGTAACCCCAAGTGGTCGTAGTGGCATCACTCAGCGTGTGAGTCATGTGTTTTGGATATCTTGCTAGCATGGCAGACTCCAATCTCTGCCTGGCGACGTGTTAGTCTTTTGTTGGTCTATTTGTAAACTTCTTAGCCACACAAACACCGGCACAGTTAGCAAACAGAGAGAAGGGGGACAATATTGTGAAGATCAGGCTTGCGCGCTGGACTGTGGAAATACGACACATGGTAATCAAAATACTATTTCAAATAGCCAATGACCATGCCGGAATAATTGGGGGGAAACACAAATTGAAGGAACTAATTAATCAAACAGAAAAAAGCAACACGTTTCAGTGGATACAAGTGTAAGTCGCCGACGAGTGGCAATTCCAGTCAAATCTGTCGCCTGGCAGCATCCATGATGGACTAAAACACAGAGCACAAATAGACTCACGGCCTGTTATGGTCCCTCTGTCCTGCTTCTTTTTAAACTTGCGTTCACTATGTTTACATACATTTCAATTAATTATAAAGTAGCTAACAGAAACATAATATTTCAAAGAGTAACATTGTTACAAAAATGGAGCAAATCTCTTCAAACTATGTAATGCTTCGAAAGTTTTTTAGTTTTTTTAAATCATGTCAAAATATTAGTGCTGCATGAAACCTGCTTTCGCTTGTAAAATTCCGAGTCTGTTAACATTCTCTGCCAAAAGACATATGTTGTCTGAAAATGTACTACCGGCAGTGGTTAATGGCGCTGACTTGGGACGTTTGTTGGAGGCGCTGCCTGTTACCGTTGTACTTAGGAGCGGAGAATGTTAAACCTGTGCCTCCACGACATTGGATCAGTACCTATCACCACACACTGCTCCCCGAGTGGATACCTTGATCTCTTAATGGGGAGGAGATAAGAAGACTACTGCGCCTCCATGAATGTTATAAAATGTGACTAAAGAGAGTTGTGCATGGGTCAAGCAACCTTGTCGTGTAAAATAAACTACTACAAAACTGCCACTGCATACGCAAACAATGGGATTTGGTGCAGGTTTTCTGCAGGAGGTAGACTGTAGCCTACTTCGGTGGAAGGGGAAAAGGGACAAGTAGAAGGTGGAAGGGGAAAAGGGACAAGTAGAAGGTGGAAGGGGAAAAGGGACAAGAAGAAGTTGGGAAATGTTCAGTAGTTCTTCAATAAGGTCTCATTTCTGGCTGGTTGTTGCGTGTTTGCCCAGATTCTCAAAATTGCATTTGACTTATCATGACCATCATTAAGGAAAGCACGATTCCATTCCCTTGTTGAAGCATAGGTCCAACACTGGATTTGTCTTACTATAACCAGCATTTAGGAAAAACTGATTCCAATTACTTGCAGTGCGGTTTGACACTTAAGTTTTATAAGTGGTGAGGTTTCCAGTTCTATTTTCTGAATCGAACTCGAACTATATTCCATAATCCCAGTTGTGAGACATTTTTGGGGGTATCTCGCTGGTCTGCGGCTTAACCATGACCTACATACAGACGGCCATGTCTTAACTGACTTCTCTTTTGTGACAAAGAGCATGCGCCATCTGGAGGTCCGGGGTTCGCATTCCAGTCTCCCTATTACTTGTCTTTCTTGTATGTTGGTCGTTATGTATGTTACTCAAGTGCATATAAATACTTATCTTTTGATCGTTGATACGAACAACATTCCCAACCATCATAAATACAAAGCAGGAAACTTTGGACCTGCTCTTTTGATTTTCCTTCTGGGACCATTTGGTCGTCACAATGCTCATTGCCTGATACTAATTGTCTGCTGATCTTGACAAGCATTTCTGGGTTCCCATCATCATTACCACCATGAACACCATCATCACCATCATCACCATCATCACCATCACCATCACCAACATCATCATCACCATCACCATCATCACCATCACCACCATCACCACTATCATCACCACCATCCCCATCACCACCATCACCACTATCATCACCACCATCACCATCATCACCATCACCACTATCACCACCACCATCACCATCACCACCATCACCACTATCATCACCACCATCCCCATCATCACCATCACCATCACCACTATCATCACCACCATCACCATCATCACCATCACCATCACCACTATCATCACCACCATCCCCATCATCACCATCATCATCACCAACATCATCATCATCACCATCACCACCATCATCATCACCATCACCATCACCACTATCATCACCACCATCTCCATCATCACCATCACCACCATCACCATCATCATCACCAACATCATCATCACCACCATCATCACCACCATCACCATCATCACCATCCCCACCATCACCACTATCATCACCACCATCACCATCATCATCACCAACATCATCATCACCACCATCACCACTATCATCACCACCATCACCATCATCACCATCCCCACCATCACCACTATCATCACCACCATCCCCATCATCATCACCATCATCACCATCACCATCACCATCACCATCATCACCATCATCATCACCAACATCATCATCACCACCATCACCATCATCATAATCATCACCAACACCATCACCATCACCATCACCACCATCATCATCACCATCACCACCATCATCATCACCATCACCACTATCATCACCACCATCACCATCATCACCATCCCCACCATCACTACTATCATCACCACCATCACCATCATCATCACCATCACAATCATCATTTTGGTGGTCAAGTGCCATGACAATTGATGTATGCTATTATGAATCTTGACAATTTCCAGCCTGCAGTCATTTATACCAGGTCCTGCTGACCATCTTTCGCTCCACAATGTCAAACAGTCAAGCATTGTCTGTTTTTATCGGCCTCTGTTCATGTTTCCAGCAATGTGTCGCCTGTTAGAGTGTGCCCCAAAACCAGTTTTAATAAGTTGTCTTTGTTTTGATGTCTGTAATAAGTTGTTTTTTATCTGATGTGTGTAATAAGTTGTCTTTGTTTTGATGTCTGTAGTAAGTTGTCTTTGTTCTGCTGTGTGTAATAAGTTTACTTTGTTCTGATGTCTGTAATAAGTTGGCTTTGTTTTGATGTCTGTAATAAGTTGTTTTTGTCTGATGTATGTAATAATTTGTGTTTGTTTTGATGTGTAATAAGTTGTCTTTGTTCTGATTTATGTAATAAGTTGTCTTTGTTCTGATGCCTGTAATAAGTTGTCTTTATTCTGATGTGTGTAATAATTTAGCTTTGTTCTGATGCCTGTAATAAGTTGTCTTTGTTCTGATGTGTGTAATAATTTAGCTTTGTTCTGATGCATGTAATAAGTTGTCTTTGTTCTGATGTGTGTAATAATTTAGCTTTGTTCTGAAATCTGTAATAAGTTGTCTTTGTTCTGATGTGTGTAATAAGTTGTCTTTGCTCTGATGTGACTAAAATATTTTCTTTTTTCTTATATGTGTTAAATATTTCCTTTTCTAATATGTGCATTAAGTTGCAATTGTTCTGATGTGTGTAAGAAGCTCTCTGTGTTTGGGTGTATGTAATAATGTGCATGTGTTCTGATGTGTGTAATAATGTGCATGTGTTATGATACGTATAGGAAGTTGTCTTTGTTTCATGTATGTGATAAGTTGTTTTTGCTCTGGTGTATATAAAAGTTGTCTTTACTCGTATGTAATAAGTAGTTTTAGAAGTAGTTGTGTAAATAGTATCAGCTGCTGTAGTAGTAGTAGTAGTGGTAGTAGTAGTAGTAGTGGTAGTAGTAGTTGCTGTTGCTGTTCTTGCTGTTGTAAATTTCAGAAGATTTCACACCCTCTGACCACTAAACAAAACGAAAAACGCCATGTTGTTGTTCCGATCTGCAAGAAAACAGTGGGGCGGCCATGTTGTACGCTATATAGCGCATGCGTATACTGCTGGGTCGCTACAATCCCTACATGGAGTATTTGCTAAAGAGCCACTTTGTGTCCAGAAATAAGATTTATGTTGAACATACTCTTCCATAAACGTTTAATTAAAATTACTGTTATTTAATGACTGTCCCTGGTACAAAGCACTTCCCCGGGGCTACTCCGCTCAAATGAGGTATCAATGACCTTCCAAAGCAACATTCACAGGATAATCATTTTTTTTCAGTTCATCCATTAAAATCATCCATTACTATCAGATGATCCTTGTCGTTAAACATATTGGTCATGTCTGAAAGACACTCACAGAATTCCCTTCGGTCTTCAACATTCAAGGCGGATTGTTCGTGGTTTTGTTCGCGTAGTAGTTCTAGTACTAGTAGATGTTGATGTTGTTGTAGTAGTAGTTCTAGTACTAGTAAATGTTTCTGTTGTTGTAGTAGTAGTTCTAGTACTAGTAGATATTGATGTAGTAGTAGCTCTAGTACTAGCAGATGTTGATGTTGTTGTAGTAGTTCTAGTACTAGTAAATGTTGCTGTTGTTGTAGTAGTAGTTCTAGTACTAGTAGATATTGATGTAGTAGTAGCTCTAGTACTAGCAGATGTTGATGTTGTTGTAGTAGTTCAAGTACTAGCAGATGTTGATGTTGTTGTAGTAGTAGTTCTAGTACTAGCAGATGTTGATGTTGTTGTAGTAGAAGTTCTAGTACTAGCAGATGTTGATGTTGTTGTAGTAGAAGTTCTAGTACTAGCAGATGTTGATGTTGTTGTAGTAGAAGTTCTAGTACTAGCAGATGTTGATGTTGTAGTAGTAGAAGTTCTAGTACTAGCAGATGTTGATGTTGTTGTAGTAGTTATAGTTCTAGTACTAGTAGATGTTGATGTAGTAGTAGTAGTAGTAGTAGTTCTAGTACTAGCAGATGTTGATGTTGTTGTAGTAGTAGTAGTTCTAGTACTAGCAGATGTTAATGTTGTTGTAGTAGTAGTAGTTCTAGTACTAGCAGATGTTAATGTTGTTGTTCTAGTAGTTTTAGTACTAGCAGATGTTGATGTTGTTGTAGTAGTAGTAGTTCTAGTACTAGTAGATGTTGATGTAGTAGTAGCAGTAGTAGTTTTAGTACTAGCAGATGTTGATGTTATTGTAGTAGTAGTTCTAGTACTAGCAGATGTTGTTGTAGTAGTAGTTCTAGTACTAGCATATGTTGTTGTAGTAGTAGTTCTAGTACTAGCAGATGTTGTTGTTGTTGTTGTTGTTCTAGTACCAGCAGATGTTGTTGTTGCTGTTGTTGTAGTTCTAGTACTAGCAGATGTTGTTGTTGTTGTTGTTGTTGTTCTAGTACTATTAGATGTTGATGTAGCAGTGGTAGTAGTTCTAGTACTAGTAGATGTTGTAGTAGTAGTAGCTCTAGTACTAGTAGATGATGTTGTTGTAGAAGATGCAGTGATGGTAGTATTAGAAGCAGTAGTAGTATTAATCTGTTGTTGTTGAAGTAGTTGTATAGTAGTAGGGGTAGGGGTGGTAGTAGTAGTGGTTGCAGTTGCAGTGGTAGTAGTAGGACTTGCAGTGGTAGCGGTAGTAGTAGTAGTTATTGTTGCAGTAGTTATAGTAGTAGTTGTAGTTGTAGTGGTAGTTGTAGTGGTAGTGTTAGTAGTAGCAGTTGTAGTGGTAGTTGTAGAGGTAGTTGCAGTGGTAGTGCTAGTAGTAGCGGTTGTAGCGGTAGTTGTAGTGGTAGTTGTAGTAATTTTTATTCTTGCCGTAGTTGTAGTAGTAGTAGTGGTGGTATTAGTAGTTGCTGTTGTTTCAGTATCATAATTGTAGTAGTAGAGGTTGCAAGATTAGTTGTATTATATTAGTTGCTGCTGTTGTTGTTGTGGTGGTTGATGTTTCGTTGTTGTTGTATTAGTAGAAGTAGAAGTTACTGTTCGGGTTGTTGTTGCTGTACTAGTATCAGTAGTTGTTGTTGTTGTTGTTGTTGTTGTTGTTCTGGCTGTTATTGCAGTACTAGTATCAGTTGTTGTTCTTGTTCTGGCTGTTATTGCAGTACTAGTATCAGTAGTTGTTGTTGTTGTTGTTGTTGTTGTTGTTCTGGCTGTTATTGCAGTACTAGTATCAGTATTTTTGTTGTTTTGGCTGTTATTGCAGTACTAGTATCAGTTGTTGTTGTTGTTGTGGTTGTTATTGCAGTACTAGTATCAGTAGTTGTTGTTGCTCTGGCTGTTATTGCAGTACTAGTATCAGTTGTTGTTGTTGTTGTGATTGTTATTGCAGTACTAGTATCAGTAGTTGTGGTTGTTATTGCAGTACTAGTATCAGTTGTTGTTGTTGCTCTGGCTGTTATTGCGGTACTAGTATCAGTTGTTGTTGTTTTGGCTGTTATTGCAGTACTAGTATCAGTTGTTGTTGTTTTGGCTGTTATTGCAGTACTAGTATCAGTTGTTCTTGTTGCTCTGGCTGTTATTGCGGTACTAGTATCAGTTGTTGTTGTTTTGGCTGTTATTGCAGTACTAGTATCAGTTGTTGTTGTTGCTCTGGCTGTTATTGCAGTACTAGTATCAGTTGTTGTTGTTTATCTGGCTGTTATTGCAGTACTAGTATCAGTTGTTATTGATATGGCTGTTATTACTGTACTAGTATCAGTTGTTGTTGTTTATCTGGCTGTTATTGCAGTACTAGTATCAGTTGTTGTTGTTTTGGCTGTTATTGCAGTACTAGTATCAGTTGTTGTTGCTCTGGTTGTTATTGCAGTACTAGTATCAGTTGTTGTTGCTCTGGTTGTTATTGCAGTACTAGTATCAGTTGTTGTTGCTCTGGCTGTTATTGCAGTACTAGTATCAGTTGTTGTTGCTCTGGTTGTTATTGCAGTACTAGTATCAGTTGTTGTTGTTGCTCTGGCTGTTATTGCGGTACTAGTATCAGTTGTTGTTGTTTTGGCTGTTATTGCAGTACTAGTATCAGTAATTGTTGTTGTTGCTCTGGCTGTTATTGCGGTACTAGTATCAGTTGTTGTTGTTGTGATTGTTATAGCAGTACTAGTATCAGTTGTTGTTGCTCTGGCTGTTATTGCAGTACTAGTATCAGTTGTTGTTGCTCTGGCTGTTATTGCTGTACTAGTATCAGTTGTTGTTGCTCTGGTTGTTATTGCAGTACTAGTATCAGTTGTTGTTGCTCTGGCTGTTATTGCAGTACTAGTATCAGTTGTTGTTGCTCTGGTTGTTATTGCAGTACTAGTATCAGTTGTTGTTGTTGCTCTCGCTGTTATTGCAGTACTAGTATCAGTTGTTTTTGTTGCTCTGGCTGTTATTGCAGTACTAGTATCAGTTGTTGTTGCTCTGGCTGTTATTGCTGTACTAGTATCAGTTGTTGTTGTTTTGGCTGTTATTACTGTACTAGTATCAGTTGTTGTTGTTTATCTGGCTGTTATTGCAGTACTAGTATCAGTTGTTGTTGCTCTGGCTGTTATTGCAGTACTAGTATCAGTTGTTGTTGTTTTTGGCTGTTATTGCAGTACTAGTATCAGTTGTTGTTGCTCTGGTTGTTATTGCAGTACTAGTATCAGTTGTTGTTGCTCTGGCTGTTATTGCAGTACTAGTATCAGTTGTTGTTGCTCTGGTTGTTATTGCAGTACTAGTATCAGTTGTTGTTGCTCTGGCTGTTATTGCAGTACTAGTATCAGTTGTTGTTGCTCTGGTTGTTATTGCAGTACTAGTATCAGTTGTTGTTGTTGCTCTCGCTGTTATTGCAGTACTAGTATCAGTTGTTGTTGCTCTGGCTGTTATTGCTGTACTAGTATCAGTTGTTGTTGTTTTGGCTGTTATTGCAGTACTAGTATCAGTTGTTGTTGTTGCTCTAGCTGTTATTGCGGTACTAGTATCAGTTGTTGTTGTTTTGGCTGTTATTGCAGTACTAGTATCAGTAATTGTTGTTGTTGCTCTGGCTGTTATTGCGGTACTAGTATCAGTTGTTGTTGTTGTGATTGTTATAGCAGTACTAGTATCAGTTGTTGTTGCTCTGGTTGTTATTGCAGTAATAGTATCAGTTGTTGTTGCTCTGGCTGTTATTGCAGTACTAGTATCAGTTGTTGTTGCTCTGGTTGTTATTGCAGTACTAGTATCAGTTGTTGTTGTTGCTCTGGCTGTTATTGCAGTACTAGTATCAGTTGTTGTTGCTCTGGCTGTTATTGCTGTACTAGTATCAGTTGTTGTTTTTTTGGCTGTTATTGCAGTACTAGTATCAGTTGTTGTTGTTGCTCTGGCTGTTATTGCGGTACTAGTATCAGTTGTTGTTGTTTTGGCTGTTATTGCAGTACTAGTATCAGTAATTGTTGTTGTTGCTCTGGCTGTTATTGCGGTACTAGTATCAGTTGTTGTTGTTGTGATTGTTATTGCGGTACTAGTATCAGTTGTTGTTGTTTTGGCTGTTATTGCAGTACTAGTATCAGTAATTGTTGTTTTGGCTGTTATTGCAGTACTAGTATCAGTTGTTGTTGTTGCTCTGGCTGTTATTGCAGTACTAGTATCAGTTGTTGTTGCTCTGGCTGTTATTGCTGTACTAGTATCAGTTGTTGTTGTTTTGGCTGTTATTACTGTACTAGTATCAGTTGTTGTTGTTTATCTGGCTGTTATTGCAGAACTAGTATCAGTTGTTGTTGCTCTGGCTGTTATTGCAGTACTAGTATCAGTTGTTGTTGTTTTTGGCTGTTATTGCAGTACTAGTATCAGTTGTTGTTGCTCTGGTTGTTATTGCAGTACTAGTATCAGTTGTTGTTGCTCTGGCTGTTATTGCAGTACTAGTATCAGTTGTTGTTGCTCTGGTTGTTATTGCAGTACTAGTATCAGTTGTTGTTGCTCTGGCTGTTATTGCAGTACTAGTATCAGTTGTTGTTGCTCTGGTTGTTATTGCAGTACTAGTATCAGTTGTTGTTGTTGCTCTCGCTGTTATTGCAGTACTAGTATCAGTTGTTGTTGCTCTGGCTGTTATTGCTGTACTAGTATCAGTTGTTGTTGTTTTGGCTGTTATTGCAGTACTAGTATCAGTTGTTGTTGTTGCTCTGGCTGTTATTGCGGTACTAGTATCAGTTGTTGTTGTTTTGGCTGTTATTGCAGTACTAGTATCAGTAATTGTTGTTGTTGCTCTGGCTGTTATTGCGGTACTAGTATCAGTTGTTGTTGTTGTGATTGTTATAGCAGTACTAGTATCAGTTGTTGTTGCTCTGGTTGTTATTGCAGTAATAGTATCAGTTGTTGTTGCTCTGGCTGTTATTGCAGTACTAGTATCAGTTGTTGTTGCTCTGGTTGTTATTGCAGTACTAGTATCAGTTGTTGTTGTTGCTCTGGCTGTTATTGCAGTACTAGTATCAGTTGTTGTTGCTCTGGCTGTTATTGCTGTACTAGTATCAGTTGTTGTTTTTTTGGCTGTTATTGCAGTACTAGTATCAGTTGTTGTTGTTGCTCTGGCTGTTATTGCGGTACTAGTATCAGTTGTTGTTGTTTTGGCTGTTATTGCAGTACTAGTATCAGTAATTGTTGTTGTTGCTCTGGCTGTTATTGCGGTACTAGTATCAGTTGTTGTTGTTGTGATTGTTATTGCGGTACTAGTATCAGTTGTTGTTGTTTTGGCTGTTATTGCAGTACTAGTATCAGTAATTGTTGTTTTGGCTGTTATTGCAGTACTAGTATCAGTTGTTGTTGTTGCTCTGGCTGTTATGGCGGTACTAGTATCAGTTGTTGTTGTTTTGGCTGTTATTGCAGTACTAGTATCAGTAATTGTTGCTCTGGTTGTTATTGCAGTACTAGTATCAGTTGTTGTTGTTGTTCTGACTGTTATTGCAGTACTAGTATCAGTAGTTGCTGATGTTGTACTAATAGTTGTAGTTGTTGTTGTTGTTGCTGTGAATGCAGTACTAGTAGCAGTAGTAGTTATTGTTGTGCTAGTAGTTGTTGTTGTTGTTGTTAATGTTGTTGTTATTACTGTGGCTGTTATTGCAGTACTAGTTTCGGTAGTTGATGTTGTTGTTGTACTAGTAGTTGTAGTTATTGTTGTTGCTGTTGTGGTTGTTATTGCAGCACTAGTAGTAGTAGCAGTTATTGTTGTAGCAATAGTTGTAGTTTTTAGCAGTTCTAGTATTAGTTGTTGTAGAAATATATGTTGTTGTTCCTGCTGTTGTAGCTGTAGCTGTTCTTGCTGTTGTAGCTGTAGCTGTTCTTGCTGTTGTAGCTGTAGCTGTTCCTGCTGTTGTAGCTGTAGCTGTTCTTGCTGTTGTAGCTGTAGCTGTTCCTGCTGTTGTAGCTGTAGCTGTTCTTGCTGTTGTAGCTGTAGCTGTTCTTGCTGTTGTAGCTGTAGCTGTTTTTGCTGTTGTAGCTGTTCTTGCTGTTGTAGCTGTTCTTGCTGTTGTAGCTGTAGCTGTTCTTGCTGTTGTAGCTGTAGCTGTTCTTGCTGTTGTAGCTGTAGCTGTTCTTGCTGTTGTAGCTGTTCTTGCTGTTGTAGCTGTTCTTGCTGTTGTAGCTGTTCTTGCTGTTGTAGCTGTAGCTGTTCTTGCTGTTGTAGCTGTAGCTGTTCTTGCTGTTGTAGCTGTTCTTGCTGTTGTAGCTGTTCTTGCTGTTGTAGCTGTAGCTGTTCTTGCTGTTGTAGCTGTAGCTGTTCTTGCTGTTGTAGCTGTAGCTGTTCCTGCTGTTGTAGCTGTAGCTGTTCTTGCTGTTGTAGCTGTAGCTGTTCTTGCTGTTGTAGCTGTTCTTGCTGTTGTAGCTGTAGCTGTTCCTGCTGTTGTAGCTGTAGCTGTTCTTGCTGTTGTAGCTGTAGCTGTTCTTGCTGTTGTAGCTGTTCCTGCTGTTGTAGCTGTAGCTGTTCTTGCTGTTGTAGCTGTAGCTGTTCCTGCTGTTGTAGCTGTAGCTGTTCTTGCTGTTGTAGCTGTAGCTGTTCTTGCTGTTGTAGCTGTTCTTGCTGTTGTAGCTGTAGCTGTTCTTGCTGTTGTAGCTGTAGCTGTTCTTGCTGTTGTAGCTGTAGCTGTTCTTGCTGTTGAAGCTGTAGCTGTTCTTGCTGTTGTAGCTGTAGCTGTTCTTGCTGTTGTAGCTGTTCTTGCTGATTTAGCTGTTCTTGTTGTTGCTGATGCTACTTTTGTTGATGTCTTCTACTGTTCAAGCAGATTTTTTTCAAGCAGATATTCCTGGCTTCAATCCTCAGGCGGTTGCTGCAAGCCGATCGCATCGCTACTACATTTAAAGGTCGCCAGTACAAACCCTGCAGGTTTTGGTCAAACAATTCTTGCCAGGGGTCCTTCCGCTCCAAGACGTTCATTGGTTGACCTGACAGGTGCAACATGTCATCTAGAACTGGTGGTCCTATTTAAGAGAATATTCCCAGATTTCTGGAGTGTGGTTTGGCTTTTCTGGCCCGTATTTCTTGGTGTATTGTGTGTCCCTACTTCGTGAACCCTGTCTCATTGTTTGTCCTTGCATGGTTCTGAATCATGAGTAATCCTGGGGGCCGTTTGAAGACATGTTGATGACTCAAAGGCCGCATCCCATTAAAAACCAGGTAAAGAGTCCAAAGTGGTAATACATCAGACGCTGCTGTCGAGGATGAGGTTTTATAGACTTCAATCTACTAGGCCTCGGCTTTTTTATGATGTGTGTGGCAAGTTTCCTTTCTACTTGTAATTCTTTGGTTAATAGTAAGTTAGGTACACATTTGTAGTTGTGTCAATTAGAGCGTACGTTTAAGGAAGATCGATGTCATCACCTTTGCTGTGAAAAGCACTAACTCTACCACTACGCCAATCAGATGCTCAATGGTAGGATCGTTTATGTTTTTTTCTGAAATTGTTTCCTTGTTTTGTGCATTTGTTTTTCTAATTGAGGTCTAGTATTTGATAGCAACAATGAACTGATCAAGACCACAATCTGGCATCACTGTACCGTTGCCTGGAAACCGGCTGTTTTTAAGACAGTATGGCTGACGAGATGTGGATTCGGCGCAATTCCCGTGGTAGTAAGCGTCACGCAGATGAAGTCAAGCGTAGCACAACCGTCTGAGGGACAACGCTACACCTTCATCAGCATGCTCGGGATGTGAGGAAAGCTGCTTCAACCTGTCACATAATGTCCTTTTCACGGCGCACAAACAAGTAAACTTACTTATTGTGGGCATTCCACAAGAACAAGATCATCTTCTTCTTCTGCGTTCGTCCTTAATCTCCCGCTACCAAACCCTGAACATAGCTTTGAAATTAGCAGAATGTAGTCCGGAAAATGGAAAGCGCTGTGTCGCTAGTTTACAGTTTGACTGCGATTTTTGCACCTTTCGGTTCAACACATCCGTCTTCGGCGGTAACAAAATGATAGTGCTATCTTGGACGCCTGTTCGGCATGTAACAGTAGTTTAGGAGCAGAACTAGCAAGCATTCTGGTCCATCAAGTCAGTCCTGAATGGATGCCGGAATCGGACTATGAGCGCTTCTATCTTTAACTCTATCTCGCTTCCTGCAATGTGCTATACTGCTAAAACATTGACACTTACAAAAGTACTGGATCACAAACTGTGAGAGACCCAGGCCTACTGGTGAGATGTATGGCTAACCTTAATTTCCGTAACCAGTCAATGTAGGATTAAGACAGATCTGACCAACGGCAAGTACGAGTCGTGTTCAAATGTAACCGGACCAAACTGCACCAAGCGAATATACGAACGGTGCGCATGATAACGTTACGTTTGATGTAAACAGCACATACCAACCGTCAAGTTTGCAAAATTGCATTATTCTCCGACTCATTCTTTCCTCAGCAAACTGTTGAAAACATGGCGGGTGTGATATGGAATCCGTCCAGAGTTGATCAGCGAGCGGTGATTCAGTTTCTAACAGCTGAAGGATGTCGACCAGTTGACATTCATCGAAGAATGCAGGCAGTATATGGGGACAAAAAGTGTATCGAAGACAACCGTGAAGAACTGGGCAAGAAAACGGTGGACGATCGACTCCCACAAGTTTCAAGCGACCGCTGGTCTCACGGATTGTACGACCTGAATGTATGCATCTTAGCTACTTCCAGTCGTCTTGATTGTATGTCTTGCCACTGGTTCCCGGTAACTCAGGACGAGAGAGTGAGATTAGTGTCCATCACAGCTTCTTTCTCACTATAATCCAAATTAAGCGTAAGCTACATCTTCAGGACGAGCACAGTCGGATGATGTCACCATCTTCTCTTGTGATGGGCAACTTACTTACTTGCAAGGAAATTCCCTTGTCCAACCATGTGACAAAAATTGGCCAACCACGTCCATTGGCCTCAGCCCTGAGACGTCTGCTATAGCGTTTGTTCACATTAACTGCTGCAGCAGTA
The DNA here is from genome assembly GCA_036924085.1 of Ariolimax columbianus. Taxonomy (NCBI): domain Eukaryota; kingdom Metazoa; phylum Mollusca; class Gastropoda; order Stylommatophora; family Arionidae; genus Ariolimax; species Ariolimax columbianus. The sequence goes on from JAVGWX010000008.1 coordinate 10,783,540, forward strand.
TCGGGGACATTCTGTCGGGCTTAGCTATAGCTATGGAGGAAGATGAATCTGGGTGAGAGTAGCAGTCACAAATAAAACGAGGCTGCAACTGTGGGTTAAAAAAGGTGGGTAAAAACATGGATAGGAATGAATATCGTGCTAAAACGGAAACAAGACCTAAACGTACGTTACAACCTAAAGCCCTTCATCAAAGACATAATATCATCTTCCACTTCTTCGTTCATTCTCAGTCTCCCACAACCAAGCCCTGAAAATGGATTTGCAAGTAGCAGGATGTTGTCCATAAAACGGATTGCGTTGTTTCGTAGTTTACAGCTTGACTGCGATATTTTTACCGTTTGGTCCGACACATCCGACTTCAGCATAGAATTTTTAGTACCGGGTTAGCATTCTCTCTTCGATCCCTTCTCGTTAGCCAGTCTGCCCTGCTGCAGCCTGTTATCCAGGATCACCGCGTGGAGGTGTAGAAGGGTCTTGGCAGCTCTGGTTCGCTGGCCTTGATGCTAGCAGTCAGTTATGGGTCGCTGACAGCTGCAGCTCGTGCACTGCTCCCCATCTTGATGACAAAGACACGATATAACACACATTTGGGATAACTCATCATGAACGGAGACATGAATAGATCAGAAAGAGATATGAACACATAAAAAATATTAGTAAATATAAAATGATTTTAAAAAAGGAAATTAAAACAGTGTGTCCATTTGTTTGTTTTTATTTTTATTTTTTTATTTTTTGTGTTCTCCTTATTTCTCTATTCCCCAGAGCGTTGTGCGTTGCACTACGTTTTTTATTTGTGCGCCTATTTTTCCACTGCATCCTACTTCGGCATCCATTTTATGTAATGGTCTGCTTCCTCCTGTATTTTCTAAGTGTTTGCTTCTCCGGGGTAACGGCCGGTGCAGTGTAGGGGATCGAACCTAGCACCTTTGGGATATGAGCCGTGTCACTTAACCACTAGGCCACACCATCTCCTGTGTGTCAGTTATTGTCAGGACTTTGTTACCGGGGTCTGCTGGGGGGGGGGGGGAGGGGGGAGCACGAATCGTAATAAAGAAATAACAAAAGAGTGTTGTAAATGGGGCTATAATTTCATGTATGAATTACAAATTACAATAACAAAGTAAGTAAAGACCTTTACACCCCTGTCCGAAGAAGAGCGACTAAGTCAGGTAAAGTCAGTCACATCAAGGCACGACAAGTCACAACAAATCAAATCATGTCGAATCAAGTCGCATCAAGTCACGTCAAGTCGCATCAAGTCGTGTCACGTCAAGTACTGACGGGCCCTAATATTAGCCAAAGAGGATCTAGCATTTGATTGTAAACGCATGCTTCGTCATAGGAATTGTGTAAAAGTTGTCTAATTGTTTAGAATGTGCATGCAGTTCCCGGGCCACGCCCAATTATTTCCTATCGATGTTCCAGTGTCCCTTATTGTATTGGTATTATTTGGGAGGGGGTGGGCTTGTCTCAAATATGTCCACCCGTTCATTGTACCGGAATCAACATCTCATCAACATTTTTCTCATCTAACCGATCGCATTATCTTGTTCTATTTTAATCATCTTTATCATTATCATCACCTTCATCTCCATCCTCTTTCTCATCTCATCATTATTGCCACTAACATATATCCACACCTCATCGAACTTTTAAAAAAAACAACAACAAAATAACAACTTTAAGCGAGGGCTCGACTTCAATGCCTCGGGTTTTCCCCATTTAGCTCGATCTTTCTTGGCAGATGGTTACCACATCATCAAATGTATCTCTACTTCTCTGAATCCTTCGCCTCATCATCGCATTTTTCATCGTGTGACTCGACCCAGCCAATATGTCAGAAATGCCTCTCTACTTCATAACGATCGATTGATCCTTGAAAATTGCCGTATTTCCATCTATCTCTTTTCCCATCCAGACCCCTATGGTGTCTCCATACGCTGTAGTCTATGTATAACCACGCAGTAACAGTCCTACGGAACTAACTCGATCTGCCACTAGAGAGAGAAAGCAAACAAATGACGCCCCTGTGGACACGCCTGTAAAACTAGTTTTATCACGTTTTCTATGCACCCTCGCCCCTAACGCCCATCCTAGAATTTGTAGAACACTAACGCAAAGGCGGCGCGATTTAGGGTTCAACTTATAGCACCGACATGGGTGCTATTGACTGAATATGGAATGGCTGAACAGACTAGAAGGGGGGAGAAAGACAAACATTTGAACATTATTATTGTGAAAAGAAACCGTCCTCTCCCTTGTTAATGTTTCTGCTTTTGTCTGAATGGCGAACGGAAGAACAAACACGAAAAGGGCAATTGAATATAATTATTATTGTCAAGATAATCTGTCACCCGAGTGGTGTCCGAGTTGAACAGATAGTACCACGGTAACCTTCCAAGTAAAAAACGGCTAAAGGGGGGTTGTGCTTGAAGTTAACAACCTCATCATGTAAAACCTTTTATTTCAAAACTACCACTTCAAACGTTCTGCTACATGCTTCCTGTAAACGGGCCAGCTGTGTTGGTGGTCGTATGTTTTACTTGGAGTAAAAAGGCTAATCAATCGATCGATCAATGAGAAAATGATTGATAGTGTGAATTAACCGTGTCTTCCTCTGCTAATGTTTCCTCTGTATTCCACTTGAAAAAGGACCTTGTAGTGACATAGTTTGCATCGAGGCTGCGGTATCTGCGCCTTTCAACCAGACACATTCAGCCTAGTCACGACATATGCCTAAACCTGGTTTGTCTTCCCTCTTTGATCTTCATTCTCACAGTCATGTTGCATGGGTGCAGTCTGTTTCCAGGGTCGGTATTCGGAGGCGGAATAGGGTCTTGATCAGCTCTGAGTAGGTAGCACTGGCATAAGCAATCAGTTATGAGTCACTGACTCTGACACAAACAGTCAGCTATGTCACTTACCCAGACACATGCAGCCAGCTATAAGTCACTGACCCAGACACATGCAGTCAGTTATGAGTCACTGACCCAGACACATGCAGCCGGCTATGAATCCCTGACCCAGACACATGCAGCCGGCTTTGAGTCACTGACCCAGACACATGCAGTCGGTTATGAGTCACTGGCCTAGACACATGCAGCCAGTTATGAGTCACTGACTCAGACACATGCAGCAAGCTATAAGTCAGTGAATTCTGCCCAACTTATTCCCTGCTGCGTCGTGGTTCCAAAACAACCGTATAACTTACAACTTTAGAAAACCTCAGACATCTGAGGCCCGTTGCATCGATCAGACGTCACCATGACCAGTCAAAACCGGGCTCTGTTAGGCCAGTGGAATCGCTGCCGCGTCCCGACTTGGCAGTGGAAGTGTCGACGGCGATCCCTGTGGGCTCCTGGGAGGGAGCCGGGTACTCCGCTGCCTTGGGATGGGAGCTGCGAAGGGGTAGTGTTTGAGTTCTCCTGCTCCTAAGTGTAGAACCGGTATCAGAGGCTGTCGTCATCCTTTCCCGAGCTCCACCTCTGCACCCTCTCACCGAGGCGAGGCGATGGAATTCTTACTCCGTTTAGAATTCCGAGAAATGAGAGGTTTGCTGGGGTCTCCGGTGACGGGAGAGTGAAAATTGGCATCAAGCTGTGAAGAAGAGCCCTTGTATATCACATCTATTCCTGGCCTGACGCTGGGGAGCAGCCAAACAGACCAAGTGTTGTTATGTAGGCCTCGATTTCCGCGACTGGGAAATAGAGCGACATTCGACCGAAAAAGTCCATATATTTTTACTAAACGTTGCAAAGACAATTAACCAAATGCGTTTTAACTTGCACAGTACACCACTCATATGAATAAAGACACTCTCACAGTAAAGCAGCTCTGCATGGCATCGGTCAGTGCAAATATTAATCCGTTCAGAAACTCGAGACCATCCAAAACAAGGGGGCTAATCGTGAACAGAGATAATCAAGCGCATCTCAAACTTTACATCATAGAAACACTTTTCTTTAGTAAATTAAAAACCTTTTCCTTTTTCTCTACGTTCTTGTGATAACTAAACACTGTTCTTGCACGGTCTGGTCAATATACAAATGTGAAGAGATTTTTTAAAAATGTAAAGTGAAAGGACAAGACAGTAATATGATCGCTATGGAATCTTTAAAATGCACCAGTGCACACTGTATTCAGCGGCGGTCACTTGGATGCAGAATATGATGTTGGTCAGCCATGGTTCGCTAACACGGATGCAAACAATCAACTAAGGGTCGCTCGCTGCTGTCAGGTTGTTCACTGCTGCAGTTTCGGCCTCGGTGGATCTCCAGATGTGCAGAATCAGTGGTTGTTTTATTTTTGCTTTTGTAGAATGGACGAATTTATGAGTTTGGGTATTGTGTCGTATTCTATTATATGCAGGGGATTTGGATTTCTTCGTTTGTAGAAGGTACAGACGCGGAACATGAAAATATACAATGTAGGTATACGAAAGACCAGATGAAAAAAATATTTCAAAGAGCTTCTCAACTCGGAAGGCCCACAGAATAGTATTAATTACACACTAATACATAATGAACAACATGAACCATCAATACTGTGACACAAAAACGAAGCAGCTTTTAAAAAACAGTAGATAAAACAAATTACCAGGTTCGGATGGAATAACAACCAAAGCAATTCGAACGGCGAGACAAGGGTCAACTGATTAAAAAGAATTTTCACAGCAGCGTGTAGAGACGAGCAGCCCCACCAAACTGTTAAAAGGCCATAATAGTCCCGATGAGGATAAATAAAAGCAACAAAAAGGGCTGTGCACATACAGAAACATCTCGATCTTTAGCCACATAGGTAAAATTTCCTTTAAAAGAGCCATTTGAAAATACGGTTGAAGCAAAGTGCTGTGATTGAATTCCTGACGGGGAAAAGTTGTGTGACCATCGACATGCATTGAAGGTTGTGTACCCATCGACATGCATTGAAATTTGTAGACCATCGACATGCATTGAAGGTTGTGTGACCATCGACATGCATTGAAGGTTGTGTGACCATCTACATGCATTGAAGGTTGTGTGCCCATCGACATGCATTGAAGGTTGTGTGGCCATCGACATGCATTGAAGGTTATGTGACCATCGACATACATTGAAGGTTGTGTGCCCATCGACATGCATTGAAGGTTGTGTGACCATCAACATGCATTGAAGGTTGTGTGCCCATCGACATGCATTGAAGGTTGTGTGACCATCAACATGCATTGAAGGTTGTGTGCCCATCGACATGCATTGAAGGTTGTGTGACCATCAACATGCATTGAAGGTTGTGTGCCCATCGACATGCATTGAAGGTTGTGTGACCATCGATATGCATTGAAGGTTGTGTGACCATCGATATGCATTGAAGAATGACTACGGTATATTGTCACACCTGTGTGGATGTCAGGACTGTCAGGAGGTGGACACGGACTGTAAAAGGCAGCAATCTGTCTGGATGTCAGTACTATCAGGAGGTGGACACGGATTGTAAAAGGCAACAATATGTGGGGATGTCAGTGCTATCAGGAGGTGGACACGGATTGTAAAAGGCAACAATATGTCTGGATTTCAGTGCTGTCAGGAGGTGGACACGGATTGTAAAAGGCAACAATCTGTCTGGATTTCAGCACTGTCAGGAGGTGGACACGGATTGTAAAAGGCAACAATCCAGCCACGACGAACATGAAAAACAAGAGTCACAGCGGACGACTGATAACAGAAATGGGTGCACCACACCAACCTCGTGTGGACGAACTGATTAGCGCCAAACGGCGTGTCAAGCAGAAAGATATCGCCGCCATGTTTCTAGCCAGAGTCCATTACATTATCTATGCCCGGTTTTTGGTAAAGAAAAGTGGGTGCGAGATGGGTCCCTCGCATGCTGATATCGGGTAAGAAGATACGAGCGAGATGGGTCCCTTGCATGCTGACACCGTATAGGAAATGGGTGCGAGATGGGTCCGTCGCATGCTGAAATCGGGTAAGAAGGTCCGTGCGAGATGGGTCACTTGCATGCTGACACAGGATAGGAAAGTGGGTGCGAGATGGGTCCGTCGCACGATGAAGTCGGGTAAGAAGGTCCGTGCGAGATGGGTCACTTGCATGCTGACACAGGATAGGAAAGTGGGTGCGAGATGGGTCCGTCGCACGATGAAGTCGGGTAAGAAGGTCCGTGCGAGATGGGTCACTTGCATGCTGACACAGGATAGGAAAGTGGGTGCGAGATGGGTCCGTCGCACGATGAAGTCGGGTAAGAAGGTCCGTGCGAGATGGGTCACTTGCATGCTGACACAGGATAGGAAACAGCGCCGACAGTTGGTATGTCAGGACGATCTGACTCGATTTGAACAGAACGCCGAAGTGTCATTGACGACGAGTCATGTGCCTATCATTATGACCAAGAACAAAAGCTCGTCTATGTCGTACAGGGATAAGAACTCACCTCCAAACAACTTTTCCTCGGCAAGAGAAGTGATAATGACCATTTTTTGGTACTGCAAGGCCGTAGTTCACATTGGATTTTTGGAGCGCGGTATTAGCTTTGATCGATATGTGACAATTTTGCAGAAACTTCTAGGTTTATTGCAGCCTGTTCATGTGGGGAAGCACGCAATTCTCCAGCACGACAACTGATAAATACTATTTTCTGATCAACTCTGCGCTATCAGTGCCAAACATGGCCTCATTACAAGACATAGGAAAAGAACATCCCAACCTGTGAAATGAGATGACGGACAAAAGTCATCAACGTCACCAGAAGACAGAATGAGAAATAACAAAACATTGTGGGAACAAAATCGATCTAAGAATATGTGTACAGACAGAAGATAAAGTGATTTGATCATCTCAGGAGAATAAAACCAGATCGGCTGCCACTAAAAACATACAACAGTAGGAGATCGGGGTTCAAAGCAAGAAGGAAACTATGAGGCAAAGAGATAGACAACATCAAAGACATCCTATACCAGCATGAGCGCTTAACAACCACAGCACCACATCCTGCCCAATTACGAGACCAACTTATAGCTCCTCACTAGCCCTCGGGTTATCAGTGGAAGCATCAAATAAAGTAAAATAAACTATAGTAGAATGTACGGATTTCTCGGTGGTTGCTAAAGGGTGTGCAATTGTGTGTTTGAGAAATGCACGTGTTTGTAGTTTGTAGAATGAGTGAGTAAGTATTTTAACTCACAAAACAAAGATGGATGAAAACAAAGAAGGATGTACATGCCTCGACCTATGTAACTGTGCTGACAAATGGATGTGAATCACGAGCAATGACCACCGCCAAAGAAAGGTAATGACAAACTTCAGAAATAAGGTACCTAAGAAAGGTTGTCCAGGTGACGAAAGGGGACACAATCGGCAACCAGACAATGGAAGCAATCTCGAAGCCGAATCCCTGCAGACACGAGTTTAGCAGTCCCAACCTGCAATAGTTTAGCCCTGTCTGTAGAATAGAAAAATATTGGATACCAAGGTCCATTGGAGACAAAGAGTCAAGAATGCAGACATCCGGGCCCCTCCCAAAATACGTTGGGAAGACAACATATGACAGTCCCTAAGTGGTCGAGGGGGCTGGATTGAAAAGAGGCCAGAACGGCGGATAGAACAGTATGGCGTTAACTCTGGCAAACCTCTTCACCTCACGGTAGAAACGAGCGAATAAGCAAGTAAGAAAGAATGTGTGTGTTCATGTTTGTAGAATTAGCAAGCTGTTATTTTTCTAGAATATGTGAGCTTCAATGTTTGTAGAATGGATGGGTTTCTAAATTTGTAGAATGAACGGGTGTCTAGTTTGTAGAATGAACGGGTTTATATATTTGTAGAATGAACGGGTTTCTATATTTGTAGAATGAATCGCTTTTTATATTTGTAGAACGAACATATTTATATATTTGTAGAATGAACGGGTTTTTATATTTGTAGAATGAATGGGTTTCCATTTCTGTGAGTATTGTCTTTCTTATAGCAGAACACACACCTTAAAAAGCGTATGTAGGGAAGGCCGCTCTAACGTTTGACAAAATACTTTATAAATAAATCATGACAGTGGAGCATTGTCCTTTTAATTCGTTTATTTGTCTTTGTTGTCTTAGATTTGTTTAAGTGGAGTTTCTCATCCATTTATAAATCATTTTAATAATTGGGTCAAAGTGGACAGCTAGCAGCTCTCACCAGTTAGCTCTTCATTCTTCTTCTTCTTCTTCTTCTTCTTCTTCTTCTTCTTCTTCGTTCGTTCTCAATCTCCCACTACCAAACCCTGATAGGGCTTAAGTAGCAGAATGTAGTCCAGAGAACAGAATGCGTTGTGTCGTAGTTTACAGCTTGGCTGCGATATTTGCACCTTTCGGTCCAACACATCCGACTTCAGCAAGCATTTTTTGAGTACCGGGTTAGCATTCCCTCTTCGATCCCTTCTCCTTAGCCAGTCTGCCCTGCTGCAGCCTGTTATCCAGGATCACCACGTGGAGGTGTAGAAGGATCTTGGCAGCTATGGTTCGCTGGCCCTGACGCTAGCAGTCAGCTATTGGTCGCTGACCGCTGCAGCTTCTTGATCCCAGCTCTTCATTCGATATCCTGTGAGAACTTTGTGTAAATATTGAAACAATATAGGCCAGTGGTTCTTAAATATTGAGGCACGATACGAGTTGTGCATTGTGGGAGGAGGACAGAAGGGGCTGACAGGAAGATTAAAAAACCATCAATGAATTAATACAGGGATATTCAAACTTCTTTATACGAGAACAACAAAATATATTTGATACACCTTCGCGATCTAGTGAGTACAAATCAATGTTATAAACAAATAAATAACTTTGATTTGGATCTTTTGTTTCACATCACAATTATATGGTTAGCAACAGTAAACGGCGTGGGCTAGTGATTAAGTGACACGGCTCGCAATCCGAAGGTGCTGAGTTCGCTTCCCAATCACAGCACTGGTCGATACCCAAGGGAAGCAAACCCTTAGAAAATTCAGGAGGATGCAGACACTTACATAAAATGCATGACGAAGTCGGATGCACAAGGCCGACAGGCCTAAAATAAAAACATAGTGCAACGCACACCGCCTTGGGGAATAGAGAAATAAGGCGAACAAAGAAGAACAAAAGTATGGTTCACAGCGAAAGAATAATGTAACAATTACAAAGAAAGGTGGCAACGCATTTATATGTCCAGGACACAAAAACACAAATTGCTTTTCTGGGCTAGCAATTGGATATTTCAATCGTAACTAACAAATTCTGGGAGTTTTTTGTCACAAGAACAATGGAAGTCATGGAGTTTTGACACAACAAGATCAATGGAGGTCATGGAGTTTTGACACAACAAGATCAATGGAGGTCATGGAGTTTTGACACAACAAGAACAATGGAGGTCATGGAGTTTTGACACAACAAGATCATTGGAGGTCATAGAGTTTTGACACACCAAGATCAATGGAGGTCATAGAGTTTTGACACAACAAGATCAATAGAGGTCATAGAGTTTTGACACAACAAGAACAATGGAGGTCATAGAGTTTTGACACAACAAGATCAATGGAGGTCATAGAGTTTTGACACAACAAGATCAATAGAGGTCATAGAGTTTTGACACAACAAGATCAATAGAGGTCATAGAGTTTTGACACAACAAGAACAATGGAGGTCATAGAGTTTTGACACAACAAGATCAATGGAGGTCATGTAGTTTTGACACAACAAGAACAATGGAGGTCATAGAGTTTTGACACAACAAGATCAATGGAGGTCATGGAGTTTTGACACAACAAGATCAATGGAGGTCATGGAGTTTTGACACAACAAGATCAATGGAGGTCATGGAGTTTTGACACAACAAGATCAATAGAGATCATGGAGCTATTTTTGTCATGTCAGAACATTGTTGGACTTAGGTTTCAAGCTGGAGATAATTATAAGAATAGACTTCAAATGCACATAATATAAACCTGTTCCATAGTTGGACTTGACAAACTTCATTCTTCAGAATGTCTGTTCACACCAGTGTGGTGTACGAAAAACTGACACAGAGCAACAAGTAGATCGTTTCAAATTCAGAACCTTCTCAGACTGAAAAGATTTTAAAAGTGGATCCGATTTCTTTCCTGGTGTTTGTATCTCAGTATGACTGCAGATCATTTGCAGGAAGATGTAAATGCTTTGGTCACATCAAGAGACACTAAACAACATACGACCTAGAAAAACATGTATTTGACTTACATGTCAATTTATTTCTCAACATAATCTCCGCCAACATTGACATGCTCATCCCATCGCTTTAGCAGTACATCAAAACCGGAAGCATAGACGTATTCGATCTGGTGTCTGAACCGCATTCACACCTTACGTTCAACCTTAAGTTTATCCACAAAACGTTTGTTCCGACAATGTGAGCTGTTAGTGGGGTCAAACAGATGGAAATTGGTTGAGGCTCAGCCGACAAGGTGAGCTGTTAGTGGGGCAAAACAGGTGGAAATTGGTCGAGGCTCAGCCGACAAGGTGAGCTGTTAGTGGGGCTAAACAGATGGAAATTGGTCGAGGCTCAGCCGACAAGGTGAGCTGTTAGTGGGGCCAAACAGGTGGAAATTGGTCGAGGCTCAGCCAATGTGGTGAGCTGTTAGTGAGGACAAACAGGTGGAAATTGGTCGAGGCTCAGCCGATGTGGTGAGGCGGATGTTCAAGAAACTGCAGCCTTGCTTACCGAATTATCTCCTAGGTTAATCGAGTCAGATGTATCTGTCCTCATCTTGATGTAGCTGTACTCACCTAGTCTGTAGGTCTGGACGTTTTCTTCGAATTGAACCCGGAAGCTCCAACAGAACTCCATATCATTTAATACTACCTAATGAGGCATTTACAAATCACCAATAACAATTTCCAACTACCCTATATTAGTTTGTGACCTACTTACTGACTCGTCCTAGGATTGTGGCGTATATATACATTTATTTTAATCAATAAAAGATGGATATTATCATCATCAGATTATTACATCTCCAACGTTCTGGTCGATCTATAATAGCTGTCCATCGTTGTCGATGAGGACCGACGACATCATCCTTGTCACAGATTTCCCTGTTGGGTGTGGGTGCGCATGTGGCTGAACAGGCCAATGCGAGCACGAAAACATCTGCTACATATCAGGCACACGAGGTTTGTAGAAGGGGATGGTGTTCCCGCTGCTCGGGATTTCCGCGTCTCGCGTCTGTTCTGGGCTTTCACAACACGGTCATCTTCACCAGCAGCTACACCGATTTGACTGCGCTTCTCCAGTCAGATCTGTTTTTCGCAAGACATTCCCAGGTGTCGATGTCTATCTGGCAACTTTTTAGTGAGTCCTTCAGACCGTCTTTAAAACGTTTGTTTGGGTGCCCTCTCTCGCGCCATCCCTCTCTCAGCTCGCCGTAGAGAAGCTTCTTTGGGAGCCGCTCGTCTGACATACGGACGAGGTGTCCGGCCCATCCTAGTCGTGCTTTTTCTAACAGTGCATGGATGGAGGGCATGTTAGCCCTCGAGAGAACCTCGATGTCAGTGACACGATCTTGCCATCCGATGTGGAATATTCGCCTCAGGCAAAATGTGTGGAAGTGGTCGATCTAACACACATTGATTTGAAGATACCATATTTAGAATACAGGTGCTCTCTCAGATCTTTCAACTACGTCACCGCTTCGGCCATAGTAAAAAGGTTGAGAAAAGTTCATGTTGAGATATGCTTTGTGATCACCTTGGCGTGGCTTGGTTTTGCTTTGTTTAGCTTGGTTTGGCTTGGCTTGATTTGGCTTAATTTAGTTTCGCTTGGTTTGGCATGGTTTTGGCTTGGTTTGGCTTGGCTTGGTTTGGCTTGGCTTGTCTTGGCTTGGCTTGGTTTGGCTTGGTTTGACTTGGCTTGGCTTGGTTTGGCTTGGTTTGGCCTGGCTTGGCTTGGCTTGGCTTGGCTTGGCTTGGTTTGGCTTGGCTTGGCTTCGTTCGTTCTCAATCTCCCACTACCAAACCCTGAAAGGGCTTAAGTAGCAGAATGTAGTCCAGAGAACGGAATGCGTTGTGTCGTAGTTTACAGCTTGGCTGCGATATTTGCACCTTTCGGTCCAACACATCCGACTTCAGCAAGCATTTTTTGAGTACCGGGTTAGCATTCCCTCTTCGATCCCTTCTCCTTAGCCAGTCTGTCCTGCTGCAGCCTGTTATCCAGGATCACCGCGTGGAGGTGTAGAAGGGTCTTGGCAGCTCTGGCTCGCTGGTCCTGACGCTAGAAGTCAGCTATGGGTCGCTGACCACTGCAGCTCATGCGCTGCTCAGCATCTTGATCCCGCCTTGAGATATCCCACAACATAGAAATGCCAGCAATAAATATGAAAGTTATTCTTAGTTACTACTATTTTTCGAGAACAACACTCTGGCTAACAAGGTGAGGTTACCCGTAGTAGTGAGCGACACGCAGATGAAGCAGCCAAGCATATCACAACCCCTTGGAGGACCTCGGTCTACCATCATCAGCACGCTCGGAATGTGAGGAAAGTTCCTACAACCCGCTACTTAACGTCTTTTTCAGAGCGCACAAAAGAGTGACCTACTCATTGTGGGCATTCACAAACTATCTTTGATAAATTATGTGAGATATTTAGATAGAAATCTGAAGAATTTTAAAAAATCAAGTACAAAAGAAAGAAAATAATTTCTTTATGTTGAGAAATAAGGTAAGAAATAAAGATAGTACCATAGCAAACATTGCTGTCAGGGATGATATGCTGAAAACGCTTTTGTAGTCTGTCCACAGCTTTTTGTGAGGTACGGTCGGCCGTTCCTTTCCTGTCTTACCGTCTCTAAATCTAAACAAGGTTTCTATTTCTGTTTCTAAGAATCGACGTCACTACACTCTGGGCATACCCATAGGTGCTCAGTCTCTCTCATTAATGGCGTAAGGTATGGATTCTGATGGTTCCTGTAGTTCGCTGGTTGTACATTCTCCTGCGTCGTCCTCTCATGCGCCCCACAAACAAAGTGCCCATATTCCGTTGGGTCGATAGCGAATAATTGAATCAAGTACCTTTTCGGTAATAAGCGAGTGCTCTACTACTCTGCCATTTAGACTGTAGTCAAATACAACTTAATATAAATTATATTACCTGCCTAAACAAACTTGCACGTCGCATAGAATTTTTATATATTTTGATCCATGTTTTTATGTAATCGTAATGGTGTATAAGGGAGCCGCGTAGAGCAGTGGTTAGCGCTCTGGGTTCGCATCTGAGTGTTCCTGGGTTCATTCCCCAGTTGAGGCGGTAATGTTTTTTTCAGACCGCAATGGCTCCCGGGTCGACCCAGCTTTAAATGGGTACCGGTTCAGTCCGGGAAGTAAAAGCGGCGAGGGAGAGGAGATGGCTACCGCCCTCAAATAACCGAGCCTTTGGAATGTGAGATCGCTAACACCTCACACCCCTACGTCAGTAATGCTATGGGTTACTTTACTTTAGTAGTAATAATAGTAGTAGTTGCTGTGGTAGTAGTAGTAGTAGTAGTAGTAGTAGTAGTAGTAGTAACAGTAGCAGCAGTAGTAGTAATAGTAGCAGTAGAAGTGATAATAGCAGCAGTAGTAGTAATAGTAGCAACCGTAGCAGTAATAGTAGTAATAGTAGCAGCAGTAGTATTTGTGTAAGTAATACCAATCGTTGCTGTAGTAATTGTAGCAATAGCAATTATAACCAGAACCCATTTCATTCGATGGAGCCGAGGTAACCTAGTAGTGAATGCACTGGCATCCCAGGCGAGTGATCGAGAGTTCGATTCTCAGTTGTCATGTGATTTTTATAGATAGCAAACATCCTGGGGTCAACCCAGCCTAACAAATCTGGTACCAACATAATCTGGGAAAGTTACAGTCGCTGGCCTTTTTCTTTTTTTTTTGCGTTCGCCTTATTTCTCTAATCCCCAAGGCGTGTGTGCGTTGCCCTGTGGTTTTTATTTTGCGCCTGTCGGCCCAGTGCATCCGAATTCAGCATGCATTTTATGTAAGAATCTGCTTCCTCCTGCATTTTCTAAGGGTTTGCTTCCCCTGGGTAACGACCGGTGCTGTGGTGGGGATCGAACCCAGCACCTTCGGATTGTGAGCCGTGCCACTTAACCACTAGGCCACGCCGTCCCCTCCTGGCCTGATTTGAGCCTCATCATACCTTTCTTCCAATATGCCCCACTGGCACAAATAACCTGGGGGGGGGGGGGGGGGATATTTACTAATATTACATTCGACGAGTATTTCGCTCTTTCGGCCAATTTCACTTGATACTACAACCGTTATACAGCGACCACGTATTGCATTTCTCTGACTCGACTCGGCGCCATCTTATCGTTTAGTTTGTGTATAGAAGTCGCACGCGCTTGCTAGTGATAAATAGTGCATTTTATCCATTTTTTTCGGCAGGTAAAAATGCATCTGCAACTTGAGATAAATAATGGGCTCCCCATTTAGAGGATTTCCGGTTCTCGACTGTGCTCTGGTCCCTGTTGAATGCACGAGACAGGTCTGTAGTAGTGTGCTGTGATATAAATAAATCACTGATAGACCCTGCTTGTTGTGTTTGTGAATGCATTTCTTATCTACGAGGAACAGGGCGAAGAATGGTTTCCATACCAAGTTTTATTAAACATGCTAAACGTTTTCTAGGTCTTCGTATGGTATAAGTTGTTTTAGTACTATCATCATCATGTAGCATGTCCCTTGCAGGACGTCACTACCATCACAGCCGTCTGAAAGAAACTCGATCTCTTGCATTTATCTCCAGCCTAAAAGAAAAGAGCGTAAAAAAGATGGACAGCCAAAGATCTTCAGACTCAGAACGGGACATGGCAGACGCAAGGCCTAGCTCCATAGAATGGGTCTAAGAGACACTGCCACTTGGAACTGTGTAGCAATCAAGAAAATATCAGAACAAAAGCTACAGTACTGTCCCAATTATGCCGACCAAAGAGAGGCAGACTGGCCCGGGAAAGCAAACATGCTGAAAAGGGGGTTTCTGACGTTGTACTCTATTTTACAGCTAGGCTGCGATATATGCTCCTTTATGCCCGACACATCCGATTTGAGCACGACAATTTTTGGGATAAGTTTTGTCTTCCCTCTTTGATCCTAATCCTCTTAGCCAGGCTGCATGGTTGCAGTCTGTTTCCTGGGCGCTACTTGAAGACGGAATATGGTCTGGATCAGTTATGGGTCACTGACCCTGACGAACGCAACCAGCTATAAGTTGATTGGCTGCTGTCAGTTCATTCGCTGCTGCATCTTTGACCCACCTCGTAAGAATGAGAATCACCGGTATATAATTCCACTCGGAACATAACAAAACTGTCAAACACTAAAGTCGGTACTGTGTTATGTGTTGTGGCGCTCTCCAGGCACAATAAAGACATAAACACGTTAAGCCTAAAAATAATGGTTGTAAATCTTTGGCCATCTTATCGCTGAAGAAAAGTAGAAAAATCATTTCCTTTTCTTACCACCCCCCCCCCCCCCCCCATGGGAACGGGTCCTTCACTCGTTGGTTCATGGTACAGTTTCTAATTGCACAGCACTAACGGTACACAACTCAGCATTGCTTTACGCTGATGGTTGCCAACACGGCATTGCACAGAGTTGAGTGTGTCCAACTCGGGATCGCACAGAAATAAGTGTGCATAATTCAAAATTGGGTAGAGTTCTCTGTGCCCAACACGGCATTGTGTAGAGCTGAGTGTAAGACAAGAAATTGGCTACAGCTGAGTGTCACACACACACACACACACACACACACACACACACACACACACACACACACACATACACACATACATACATACATACATACATACATACATACATACATACGTACGCTTGCATATACACATGCATTCATTCGTATTCAGGCCCCCTTTAATTCTTTAGTTTAACTGCTAATAGATTTACTATTGCTAAGAAAGATAGCTCATTAGCACTCGCTTCCGTCCGGAATGGTTAAAAGTGTCATTGTATTTTATCGCAGTTTATATTTTTCGGCTGCCTTACATCTCTTAAGTCATGTTCCTATTTAGTACTTGGTAGACTCGAGCTTGTTGTAATCAGTGAGCGAATCCGGTACCTGTAACCGAATAAGGTAGGTTCATAGGTTGACAGCTTAAGAGATAAAGGCATGTTATACCAACAGTCCATGGACAGGATGAGTCCCAAGCTGTATTCAGTGAGGATGATGTCTTTCCAATTTGTACTGGCTGGCTTGGCTTAGCTTCGTTCGTTCTCAATCTCCCGCTACCAAACCCTGAAAGGGCTTACGTAATAGAATGTAGTCAAGAGAACGGAATGTGTTGTGTCGTAATTTACAGTTTGACTGCGATATTTGCACCTTTCGGTCCAACACATCCGACTTCAGCAAGTATTATTTTAGTACTGGGTTAGCATTCCCTCTTCGATCCCTTCTCCTTAGCCAGTTTGCCCTGCTGCAGCCTGTTATCCAGGATCACCGCGTGGAGGTGTAGAAGGTCTTGGCAGCTCTGGTTCGCTGGCCCTGACACTAGCAGTTAGCTATGGGTCGCTGACCGCTGCAGCTCATGCGCTGCTAAGCATCTTGATCCCCCAATTTGAAATAAACATGTGTGCATGGGCGGCCGCGGGGGGGGGGGAGGGAAGAATAGAACGGGTTGACGAAACCATGATGGAGAGTCATTTTCCATCCTTGATGTATATGGCCGACTTGGGTCAGGCGGGGCCCATGTTCAAGTAGGAACAAACGGCGACGGTTTAGATCTGGCAAAGGTGTTTTTTTAGGCCTGTTATCCGGGGGACTTAGTGGTTCGTCACCCAGTCATACCCGTGGATAGCAAGAGTGTACCTCTAACGATGCATGTGTAAAGCTTTAATTTGCTTCTCATCACTCTGAAGAGTAGTTCAAGTTTGAGAACCGTACAATGTGTACGACACATGTGCTCCGCAGCTTGTAGTATGCAGTAAAAGCCTCTGCTGGTTCCAGACCCAAGAAGTGTGCACTCTAAAAGCTGACACTCTTCGCGTTTTAACGAGAAATAATGTTCCCTATTTGTTTCCAAACGAGCAACGTAAATCATTTTCCTGGCAATTGGTTCTCATTTTTACTTTGAAATATTGTTCTCCGCAAATCTTTGTCTTATCTTGTCAAGAAATCTCTGCTAAAGATTTTAGAAATGCAGTGGTTTGGCAGGGTTATAACCGAAAGTTTTTGAGAGACAAAAAGAGCTTTTTCGACTTATTCTTCGATCAACTGATGCTATGCTTTTAGCCCGGTGCGTTTCAGATCTTCGCCTGTCCACTACAGTTTGTTGAGCATGGTGAGTCCCTCGGGCCAGACTGCCTTTCTTTGTTCTGTATAAGGAAGAACATGACAAAGACATGTGGGAGGGGTATTCTTAGGAAAATAGATGTCACCGGAAAGGCCACAAACTGTGAAAACCCAAAGCCAGAATTGCCAAGCAATCTCTGTCATGAAACCACCAGGGAAAAAGAAGTAAAAGAAGGTCAGTGAAAAGATAATTAAGAGAAACAATCCGATAATAGAAACAGTCCGATAAGAGAAAAATAGGAAGAAGCTGGAAATAGCTGCAGACAATAGCACATAATTTTCTGGTTGGAGAGGGTTTGTTAGATGCAAAGTGATAGGGACGAACAAGATTTTTTTAAAAGAAGATTGCTTAATATATTCTGCAAATCTAAAGCAGAAGTTCAACTAGTCATTTAGGGCCGTATGTTTAAACTGGATGTCCTAGATTCCATCTTTGATGTGACAGTAAACTTCCCTAAGGGCAATAACCCCAATACAGTTTGCTTAAGAGGAAATGCCGGGTCAAATCCGCATATATGGTGGTACAACTTTTTTAATGTAGCACATCGTTTTCTATTACTAGAGACAAGAAATATACCCATGGAAGAATAAGGCGATGAGACAGAACAAGGTACTTTGGTCTACGCTCGATTCAGTTGTTAAAAAATTAGTGAAGAGAATTCATTTGAATGTGTCATTATACGTTGTCACAAAACTTTAACATTTCTCTCTAGAGCAGCTGTTCTCAATCTTTTCGTTACCGAGGACCGTCTTCAATTTTTTTTTTCGTTTGCTGCGGAGCCCCAAAATAATCCATATCTGAAAATGTTCAAGATTTAATGATCTACGTGTATACAACATATTCATTCTTCTAGTGATCTAGGACACGATCAGTCAGGACATTGTCTCTAATTTTCCGACAACGGGAAACTTCCAATCGATAATTTTAACTTTGTTTGGTCCGCATCCTTTGATATTCGGCTAGATGGCGGTGTTTTCAAAATTCTACGATCACGGATGATAGTCTTTCTGTGATGTTCGATCACCTGCCTTACAAAGGAAAAAGGCCGCCGTCCATCGTAGACGATGATGGCATAATTTATTTTGCTAGCGCTATTTTTAGTAAGGATTAACTACGCTACTTTTTAACCTCACTCTCTCGTTTCCAGCCAAGTCAAGGACAAGACGACTAGGAGGCGACTACGAGATGCAGGGGACTCCGCATCAAGCACCCGTGAAAAAGAGTCCGGAGTCGAACCCGCACTACCCGATCAAGAGGCAGAAGGCTTAACCACTTAGCCACGGAATCCCACAACACCTACCTTTCACGCTTAATTGTCCATGTTGCGTCTGTTCAGGCGGTATTTATCTAAGTGTATGAACGTTGTCGTAATTAGCTTATGTTGCCTATGTTCTTTGTTTATGTCTTTCTTTTGCTATTTCTATTTATCTTTTGAATTTAAATGTAAAGCTCAAAACATTTCTTCCAGCCTTCGCCGACCTGCTGAGAGGAACTCGGGAACACCCAGGGATCCGTGGACCACAAGTTTAGAACCGCTGCTCTAGAAATATCTGCCAACCAGTCGTGAAGTTCTCATTGCATAAAATGAAAAGCACAGTGATTGTAAAGATTATTCTACGGTAGGGGTGATCTCACGGCTAACAATACCGTTGGGGATGAAGTGCTAGAGGCTTCATTGCACTAGGCCTAAGCCTTTTAATGAGGTAGGATGGTCAGTTGGAAATGTCGACAATTTGCCTTTTCAATCTCTAAGCCAAGTACCCATTAATAGCTGGGTACACTCCGACTTGCCTTGACTTGGAATTTAACTTGATCCCAATGCAGAGATAGGCAATCATTCTAACTGGTCTTCTTCTTCTTCTTCTTCTTCTTCTTCTTCTTCTTCTTCTTCTTCTTCTTCTTCTTCTTCGTACGCTGTCAGACGTCAACCCGTATTTCTTCGAAGAAAGCAGCTGTCATCCTGAGGCTGTCGACACTGCCATAGAGCTTGTCTAGTGTTGCCACTGGTGATGGCTACATGTGCTTTCTCTGGTTCTCGTATGTCAGGCAGTTTTGTAGCAGATGTTCAGTGGTCATTTTCCCTGTACAACACGGGCATTCGTCAGTGCCACCTATCTTCAGTTTATTGAATAGGTGGTACCTCAGTCTGTTGTGGCCTGTGCGGAGTCTGAAGACCACGACCTGCTCTCTTCTGTTCAACTGGTAATAGGCATCATTTTTTGTGTAGCCAGTATGTTCTGTATCCCCTTTGACCTTGTATCTGGCCTTAATAAGCCTTTTGGACTCTTCGTTTGTCACACTAGAATCTGGTTGTGGTAATCTTGCACCTTCTTTTGCCAGTCTGTCTGCCTCCTCGTTGCCTTGGATGTTACAGTGGGATGGAACCCACTGTACCACTACTCTTTTTGGTGCGGACTGCTGGCATAGTTGACAGAGTACTGCTCTTAAATCATTAAGTTCAGTATTTTTCTGGCTTTTTAGTACTGTAACTACGGCCAGGGTATCTGTAAACAGGACTACCTGGCTTTCATTGCTTTCGCCTGTCAGCATTGCTTCTACTGCAGCCCTCAGTGCCTCTGCCCCCGCTCTAAAATTGCTTGAGTATTTTCCAGTTGCCACTGACAGTGTTATTTTTCTACCTTTTGGTAGGCTCAGGAATACCCCTGACCCTCCGTTCTGTGTTGTGTTTGTTACAGAACCGTCGGTGTATGCATGGGTCCAGTCCATGCTTGGGTAGTTTTCCGCTATGTACCTAGGGTTATGTCTCTTCTTTTGTTTTCATACTGGCTGTTCTTGTTTCCAATACCTGGTATATTTTCTACCACCTCTAGAACGATATGCTGCTTCCACGTGGGTTTGCGTACAGTAGGAATGGGCTTTTGTGTTGTTATGGTGTTCATAGGGTCTTCCTTCATCTTTGCTTTGGCTATTTCTGCAAAGTTTCTCCGCTTTAGTTTTCCTTTTCCAAATCTATTTAGTCTAAATGGTCTAACACTCACACGCTCCCCTGAAGAGTACTAAGCTGGTAATACATGGATCTCAGTAATGATCTCCGGTCAGAATAGGTTAGAGAATGGCCAGGAATGACCTGTACAGAATCCAGGCACTCAGACGCACGCGACAAGAGTGGTTGCAATCAGCACTTGTGCACGCACGCTATCCCCAAGGGCATTTACTGTCAGCACTTACACATGGGAGAAAGTGTATAGACAAGTGTACATATAAGATAGTCTTGCACGTTTACGGTAGCGATAATGGTAACGTTGACGTTCTATGGGCAGTAACGTGCCGTTTTAAATGCTAAAATAAGCTATCTGCTTCTATGAAACAAAGACAATCTCTGGCGATAAGCAGCAATTCAAACATTGAGCACAAAGACCAATCTATAGACAAGATAATTATCTCCCTGGCACATTCCATATCAGTTTAAAAGGCCCTCATAAGCCATACAGACAACAAATTATCCAGCATGTATCAAGCATTGAAGATATTTTTCGGTCACCACAATATTTGCCTGCTGTAGGAAGCCTGCGACAATGCAGTTATGGGCAGTTTGCAGTGGTGGTTTCTATAACAATTTGTTTTACACAATCAGCGTGTGGCAGGCATGCCTAATAAGAGATGGACACGTAGAGCAAAGTTTTGGTGTCCATATTGCCTGTACACGTCCCAGTGGTCGCCCACATATGCGAGGGAGGGAAATGGACTGACTAAAGACCTAGGCCTACATTGGTACATCACCGCAGAAGATCGGGAGGCATACAGGATATTGCTGTCTTCCTCGTATACGGCACATCGGCCGGACTGACGGATAATGTGAAAATGGCATGTGATAATGTGATAATGGCATGTGATAATGTGATTATGGCATGTGATAATGTGATAATGGCATGTGATAATGTGATTATGGCATGTGATAACGTGATTATGGCATGTGATAACGTGATTATGGCATGTGATAATGTGAAAATGGCATGTGATAGTGTGACTATAGAATGTGATAATGTGATTATGGCATGTTATAGTGTGATTATGGCATGTGATAGTGTGATAATGGCATGTGATAACGTGATTATGGCATGTGATAGTGTGATAATGGCATGTGATAATGTGATTATGGCATGTGATAGTGTGATAATGGCATGTGATAATGTGATTATGACATGTGATAATGTGACTATAGAATGTGATAATGTGATTATGGCATGTTATAAGGTGATTATGGCATGTGATAATGACTATGGCATGTGATAATGTGATTATGGCATGTGATAACGTGATTATGGCATGTGATAATGTGATTATGACATCTGATAATGTGATTTTGGTATGTAATAATGTCTTTATGGCATGTGACTTCCACATCCAAAAATGTAGACAGGTCGTAAGCCAGGTGTTTCGGTTTAGCCTTCTTGGATTCTTTTGCTTCTGGGTTCGCTCGGAGAAAATATGGGGAGGAAGCGAAAGAAAGAGGATAGAGAGAGAGATGGGGAGGAAGCGAAAGGAAGAGGATGGAGAGAGAGATGGTGAGGAAGCGAAAGGAAGAGGATGGAGAGAGAGATGGGGAGGAAAGCGAAAGGAAGAGAGAGATGGGAAGGAAGCGAAAGAAAGAGGATGGAGAGAGATATGGGGAGGAAGCGAAAGGAAGAGGATGGAGAGAGAGATGAGGAGGAAGCGAAAGGAAGAGGATGGAGAGAGAGATGGGGAGGAAGCGAAAGGAAGAGGATGGAGAGAGAGATGGGGAGGAAGCCAAAGGAAGAGGATGGAGAGTGAGATGGGGAGGAAGCGAAAGGAAGAGGATGGAGAGAGAGATGGGGAGGAAGCGAATTGAAGAGGATGGAGAGAGAGATGAGGAGGAAGCGAAAGGAAGAGGATGGTTGGAGAGATGAGGAGGAAGCGAAAGGAAGAGGATGGAGAGAGGGATGGGGAGAAAGCGAAAGGAAGAGGATGGAGAGATAGATGGGGAGGAAGCCAAAGGAAGAGGATGGAGAGAGAGATGGGGAGGAAGCCAAAGGAAGTGGATGGAGAGAGAGATGGGGAGGAAGCCAAAGGAAGAGGATGGAGAGAGAGATGGGGAGGAAGCGAAAGGAAGAGGATGGAGAGAGAGATGGGGAGGAAGCGAAAGGAAGAGGATGGAGAGAGAGATGGGGAGGAAGCCAAAGGAAGAGGATGGAGAGAGGGATGGGGAGAAAGCCAAAGGAAGAGGATGGAGAGAGAGGTGGGGAGGAAGCGAAAGGAAGAGGATGGAGAGAGAGATGGGGAGGAAGCGAAAGGAAGAGGATGGAGAGAGAGATGGGGAGGAAGCGAAAGGAAGAGGATGGAGAGAGAGATGGGGAGGAAGCGAAAGGAAGAGGATGGAGAGAGAGATGGGGAGGAAGCGAAAGGAAGAGGATGGAGAGAGATGGGGAGGAAGCCAAAGAAAGAGGACAGTTGGAGAGAGAGATGGTGAGGAAGCCAAAGACAGAGGACAGTTGGAGAGAGAGATGAGGAGGAAGCGAAAGGAAGAGGATGGAGAGAGAGATGAGGAGGAAGCGAACTAATGAGGACAGTTGGAGAGAGATGATGAAAGAGATGGTTTGAGAGATAAATGGAGAAACACGTGGAGAAAGAGATGGAAAGGAAGCGAAGGAAAGAGGATAGTTGGAGAGAGAGGGTAAAAGAGATGGAATGAGAAAGAAATGGAGAAAGATGGAGAGAAAGCGAATGATGCAGATTTAGTTGGAGAGAGATGAAGAAAGAGAGGGAGATCAAGAAATACTCGGAGAGAGAGAGAGAGAGAGAGATGAAGAAATAGATAGAGGCAGAGAGGGAGACATGAAAAGATAGAGAGAAATTGAGAAACAGACGGGGAAAGATGGAGAGAATGAGACAAATTAAGAAATAGTTGGAGAGAAAAATGGAGAAAGATATGGAGAGAGCTATGGAGAGATATGTGTGAGTATTTAATTGATACTGTATACCCGTTGGACTATTTTAACTTTTCAAACATATTCGTGAAAATCGACTAAAGAGAGTTGTACATGGAACTGGTTAGCTTATCGTATCAAATAAATTGTTACAGAGATCACTGCTGCATGAGAATTCATAAATGCTATCATACAGACTTCCTGGAAGGCATCAGCTGCTGCGGCGAACCTTATATCCATTTTGAGCAAGAAAGAAACCGGAATAAGAAGAAGAATAAGAAGAAGAAGAAGAAGAAGAAGAAGAAGAAGAAGAAGAAGAAGAAAAAGAAGAAAAAGAAGAAGAACAACAACAATAAGAAGAAGAAGAAGAAGAAGAAAAAGAAGAAAAAGAAGAAGAAGAAGAAGAAAAAGAAGAAAAAGAAGAAGAACAACAACAATAAGAAGAAGAAGAAGAAGAAGAGGAAGAAGAATAAGAAGAGAACAAGAAGAGGAAGAAGAAGAAGACCCGGAAGAAGAAGAAGAAGAAGAAGAAGAAGAAGAAGAAGAAGAAGAAGAAGAACAAGAAAGAGAAGTACAACAACAAGAACAAGAAGAAAAGGATGAAGAAGAAGAAGAAAAAGAAGAAGAAAAAGAAGAAGAAGAAGAAAAAGAAGAAGAAAAAGAACAAGAACTAGAAAGAGAAGTACAACAATAGGAACAAGAAGAATACAAAAGAGAAGAACAAGAAGAAGAAGAAGAAGAAGAAGAAGAAGAAGAAGAAGAAGAAGAAGAAGAAGAAGTAGAAGAAGAAGAAGAAGTAGAAGAAGAAGAAGAAGAAGAAGAAGAAGAAGAAGAAGAAGAAGAAGAAGAAGAAGAAGAAGAAGAAGAAGAAGAAGAAGAAGAAGAAGAAGAAGAAGAAGAAGAAGAAGAAGAAGAAGAAGAAGAAGAAGAAGAAGAAGAAGAAGAAGAAGGTTTTAGTTGCCTGTTGAAGAACTGAACTAACTTTACTTTCAGTATGCCATTTCTACGTGCCATTTTAATACAGCCTAACAAAAAATAAATATATTTTTGACACAAGTTCAAAGATGACTTTGAATCTTAATACCATTGCCCATTTTGCGAAATATTACAGACAGCCCGTCCTCAAAAATGACTACAGATTACAGTACTTTAGATCTGACTCCTAAAAGGACAAATTTGAAACTGGCAGTGCGCCAATTTACCAGGCCAAATTAGGTCTCATTGTCAGGGTTAGACTTCCGCTGTTAGAGCAGGGAAGATAATTTCATCCGGAATGGTAATGAGTTACATCCTTGTGGTATTTCTTTCCATTTTCTGCTTCGTATAGTATACGGTTTAAGAGAGAGTACGAAATCCAGAGTGGTATATAGAGAGCTCGTTTAACACAACAAAGGTAGACTTCCCGACACGCTCTAGTCGACCCAGCTGAAAATGGTCGCTGTTTAACAGTTTGGGAAGTAAAGGACGCCAGCAAGTGAACTGGCAACTATACTTACCGAAAGGTGAGACCTAATTCAATTGGATATGTACACTTCATCCCCAACAGTAGTGCCTACCATTGTTACCTATTTTACCTTTACATCTAAAGACGAAACGTATGTTGTTTGTGCTGTAATTATGAATTTGGAGACTGCTTGCAAACTTAAAATTGGACAAATTGCAATAATAGTATATATATATATATATAAAACAAAGTACAATAGCAGACACTGCTTTTGGGGATGGAGTGTACGGTACCTTATTGTGGGTTACATCAAGCTAGAAGGCCATCAAGGATGGCAACCATTATATCTACCTAGGCCGAGAGATAAATGTCAGCTACTAAATTGATCCCAAAATCTATAGACGACGAAAAGCAACTTCGTGTTCCTTCAGTGCCATTAATACCAAACACCAAGATATGAAAGGAAAACCCGACAAGAGCACACACCTTTCATTCCATAGTCATTCCACCAGTGATTTGTGGATGCGGAGTTTGGAACTTGCCCAAAACAGGATCAGAAACTCCGAGTCCATCAGAGAGCAATAGAGCGACGAATACAAATTTCGACAAGGGAAACATTCCGAAGAAATTCGACATCCAACTTTTGTTTCGGAACTTTGTGAAAGCAGCTATATCACGCAAACATTGCTGGGTTGGACATGCCTGACAACAGATGGAAACGTAGAACACAGTTTTGGTGGCCATATGCCTGCACACGTCCACGGCGCGCCCATCTATGCGATCTCGAAATGGACCCACCAAAGACCTAGGCCCGCATTGGTACAGCACGCTGCAACAGATGTGGACGCAATCTAGAATATTGTTATCTTCTTCGCAAGAAACAGCTTATTTTTGTCCTTCAAATTAATGTTTTAAAACATTCCTTTACTTACGTACTTTCTTACTTACTTAGTCGCTCCGTGAGGTGTAGAGGTTTGCCAGAGATAACACCACACTGCTCTATCCGCCGTCTTTTTCCTGGCCTCTTTCCAATCTAGCCCTTTGTCACTTAGGGACTGTCGTATGTTGTCTTCCCAGTGTAACTTAGGGACTGTCGTATGTTGTCTTCCCAGTGTAACTTAGGGACTGTCGTATGTTGTCTTCCCAGAGTAACTTGGGAGGCTGCGTGGGCTAGGGGCGAAACTCGCTCTGTTTTCACAATCCCAACGTTCTGGGTTCGATTCCCACTTGTGTCCAGTTTGACACTGGATTTTTTTTCTCCTCCACGTACGGAAAGTAATGGCAACCTACCGTACTGCACACTTGCCAAGAAACTTATAACAGCCGGTTGTAAGAAGCGACGTTCTGTAACAGGACATGCGACTTACTTTATGTAACCTGGGACGTCCTGAGGGTCTGAGTCCTTGACTCCTCCCATGACAGCCTTTGTATCCTACCCTTCCCCATTCTACAGACATGACCAAACCATTGTAGTTGGGACTGCTCCACTCGGGTCTGCAGGGGGGTGGACTTCGAGATTGGTACGTATTGTCTGGTTACGGATCTTGTGATTTTCATCACCAGAACCGCCTTTTTAATGTACCTCATTTCTGAAGTTTGTAGCCGCCTTTGTTGAGTTGAGGTCATTGTCCATGATTCACATCCGTATGTCAGAACAGGCACATAGGTCGAGCAGTTTAAATCCATCGTTGTGTTCCTGCTCATTTTGCTTTTGCTGAGAAATCCTCTGTTTATTTCATACATTCCTTTACTTATATGCAAAAATCTAGACTCGGTTCCTTTATCACGAATCCATTAAAGAGTCAGAGAAATCTCCACAGGTGTTGAAGAATCTCCTTTCTATCATCATTAAAGCCCTGTCAGTTGCTCTTTCATCCTTCATTCTATTGAGTTTGTAGTTTCTTATTCTTCTTTAGCTGAAAAGTTTTGGATCAAGATGCTGAGCAGCGCATTAGCTGCAGTGGTCAGCGACCCATAGCTGACTGCTAGCGTCAGGGCCAGCGAACCAGAGCTGCCAAGACCCCTCTACACCTCCACGCGGTGATCCTGGATAACAGGCTGCAGCAGGACAAACTGGCTAAGGAGAAGAGATCGAAGAGGGAATGCTAACCCGCTACTAAAAAAATGATTGCTGAAGTCGGATGTGTTGGACTGAAAGGTGCAAATATCGAATTCAAGCTGTAAACTACGACACAACGCATTCCGTTCTTTGGACTACATTCTGCTGCTTAAGCCCTTTCAGGGCTTGGTAGCGGGAGATTGAGAACGAACGAAGCCAAGTCAAGCCAATCTCTCGCTACCAAGCCCTAAAAAGTGCTTTGCAAGTAGCAGAATATAGTCCAGAGAACGGAATACTTTGTGTCGTAGTTTACAGCTTGACTGCGATACTTGCACCTTTCGGTCCGACACATCCGATTTCAGCAGGCATTTTTTATTACTGGATTGCCTTTCCCTCTTCGATCCCTTCTCCTTAGCCAGTCTGCCCTGTTGCAGCCTGTTATCCAGGATCACCACGTGGAGGTGTAGAAGGGTCTTGGCAGCTCTGTTTCGCTTGCCCTGACGCTAGCAGTCAGCTATGGGTCGCTGACCCTGACGCTAGAAGTCAGCTCTGGTTCTCTGACCCTGACGCTAGCAGTCAGATATGGGTCTCTGACCTCTGCAGCTCATTCGCTGCTCAGCATCTTGATCCCAAATGTTAGATTGAAAAGAAACAATAACACCAAGGAAATATAAGATTTGGCTGAGAACGTACAGTGGCATTGATATATTAAAATGTACATTATACAAAACTATAAGGGATGCAGGCTTCGTCTTTCGAAAAGTGCACTGGAGGAAGATACATCATGTTCATTTTCAAGAAACAGTTGATCAAGATGCTGAGCTGTTTATGAACTGTAGCGGTCAGTAACCCAAAGCTGACTGCTAACAACAAGGCCAGCGGACCAGAGCTGCCAAGGTCCTTCTACATCTTCACCTTGTGATCCTGGATAACAGGCTGCATCGGGACAGACTGTCAAGGTGAAGGGATCGAAGAGAGAAGGCTAACTCGAAACACACAAATACTATACTGAAGTCGGATGTGTCGGACCAAAAATGGCAAATATCGCAGTTAAGCTGTAAACTACGACACCACGCATTCCGTTCTCCAGACAATATCTTGCTACTTGCAAAGCCCTTTTCAGGACTTGGTACCAGGAGTTTGAGAATTAGCGAAAAAGAAGAAAGATTTGCGATACACGACACATCTAGTAGCGACGAGAAACAAGTCTTTACGTAGGGTAAGAGAACTACGTAGAGACTGTGTTTATGTCGTTTAACATGAATCAATGTTTACCACACCAGTGACAAAGAATGGCAGTCAGCAGATGGAGCGATAAAGAGATGTGCACCGAGTTGCAAAGGGCAGAGTTTGTTGGGCTAAGCAGGTAACAGACATAATGGGTTCGCGAAGAATACTTAACTCGTTTTCGTTTCAAAGTCGAAGGATAATCGGGACTATCACACTGAGATGAATGTTCATATATTTAGAGAGTGGATCGAGAAAGCTCATTAGATAGGCCGTGTTGTCTGATAATGTAGTGACACAAGAAAACAACAGTTCGACGTCATCAAGTACAAAAGATGCAATTTAGATGTGCCTCATAAAGGAACACATTCCACTTAACGAACTGTAACGGAAACCAGAATTGCTGATCCGTGGAAAGCTGACACACACATACACAACAATGATATTTCTGACAAGTTAGTAATGGGACATAATTAAAAGTGTTTCTTCTTCTGCTTCTTCGTTCGTTCTTAATCCCCCGCTATCACTGGTCCTGACGCTAGCAGTCAGCTATGGGTAGCTGACCCCTGCAGCTCATGCGCTGCTCAGCATCTTAATCCCGGTAAGTGTTTACAATTGCCAGCTTTGCATTCCCTCTTATACCAGACCTTCCGTCTAGATAGAGAAGGTCACAAAGGAGGGGTCCTGATACTGACCAGAAACAGCATACCGAGTAGCGCGGTACCTGTCAATCACACCGGACAAGCAGAAATTGTAGGAGTTGACATAATGGCTCTAGAGACGAAACTCCGCATTTTCAATCTGTACGGACCACCAAACAGAGACCTATCGCTCTCGAGTATGGAGGTCAGAGACTCCAACTGCATAGTAGTTGGAGATTTCAACAGCCACTCGGAGAGATGGGGATACTCTGACACAGACAGTAGAGGTGACGAAGTGGAAGATTGGGAGATAGATGCAAATCTCTCCCTAATCAATAGGCCGGAGGATAGCCCTAGCTTCTATTCAAGAACATGGCATACCACCTCGACTCCAGATTTGGCCTTCTCCACACAGGACATACACTATAAAATAGACCGCCAGGTGCTAAACCAACTGGCAGGTAGCGACCACAGGCCGATCAGGCTAACCATTGACATGGAAGTAGGCCCACAGGAAACAAAACCGCTCCCACGTTGGAATTACAAACGAGCCGACTGGGACAGATTTGCAATCCTGACAGATGGGCTGTGTGAAACCATCAACACACGAAACACCAAAATGAAGCCCATGGTAGAGAGCCTAAGCAAGGCAATAATGCAAGCCGCCACTGAAACCATCCCAAGAGGAGCTAGGAAAAACTATAAGCCCTACTGGAATGATGAGTTACAGAAAGTGGAAGATGCAGTAACTAATGCGAGGAACATGGCAGAACGAGAAAAATCCGTGGAGGCAAACATCGCCCTCAAAGCCGCCGCGGCGAAGTACAAACACACTCTCAAGCAAACAGCAAGAGAAAGTTGGAAAAATAAAACGGAAAGTTTAAACCTGGACAAAGAAGGGAACAAGCTATGGAAGCTAGTCAGAGCCATGAACGACGAAACCCCGTCAAATAAACAAATTACTATCAAGCAAGGCGAGAACTTGATCACAGGTAAGAAAGCCGCAAACGCCTTTGTCGATCACTATGCCAGAGCAAACCACATCGAGGTCCCTGCAGATAAGCATACAGACATTAGCGAAGAGCTAAAGGGGCACGAAAACATAAATACGGCTCCTGAAGAGCACATGATGGCCAAACTAACAATGCGCGAAATGGAAGAGGCTATGAGAACACTAAAGAGAAGGAAATCTCCCGGAAAAGACGGGATAACAAACGAAATGCTGATGGGGCTGGGCCAAACAGCGAAGGAAAAACTACTATCAGTCCTGAACCAAAGCTGGAAAAGGGGTATTGTACCCCAGGCATGGAAAGATGCAATACTGGTACCAGTACCAAAAACAGGAAAGGACAAAACAGATCCGAATGGATACAGGCCCATAAGCCTACTGAGCTGTGTCGGCAAGCTGATGGAACGGATGATAAACACCAGACTGATGTGGCATCTGGAAGAAAAACGAATACTAATTCCACAGCAAGCCGGCTTTAGACAGCACAGATCCACTGAGGACCAGGTCATCCTCATAGCCCAGGAGATAGAAGATGCCTACCAGGCACAGAAACACACAGTAGCTGTTTGGGTGGACCTGGAAAAGGCATTTGACAAAGTCTGGAAGGATGGACTTAGAGTCAAGCTAAGAAGAAGTGATGTTTGTGGGAAGATGTACAAGTGGATCAACCACTACCTCAAACAAAGAACGGCCAGAGTCCAAGTACAAGGGCAGATGAGCAAAAAGGTGACACTCGAGCAGGGAGTACCCCAAGGGGGAGTACTGTCACCCACACTCTTCCTGGTATATATAAACGATATTACAGAGAATATACCAAGAAGAGTCCATAGCTCAATGTTTGCAGACGATCTGGCTATGTGGACCTCTGAAAAGAATCTCACCATAGCAAGAAATCGGATGCAAACGGCCCTAACATCGCTGGAAGAGTGGGCGAACTCATGGCTGGTCAAAATAAACGAGGAGAAAACCACGTGCACAATATTCTCGCTCTCATTAAAACCCCAAAGTACCAAATTAAGCCTAAATGGCAAAATCCTGCAGCCAAACGACAACCCAACCTATCTGGGAGTCACATTTGATCGGCGCATGACATGGAAAAGTCAGATTGAGAGAAACCGAATGAAAGCCAGAGAAAGAATGGCGATCATGAGGAAACTTGCTGGCACAAGCTGGGGAGCAGACGAAGGCATACTAAAGAAACTGTACACTGGAAGAGTGAGACCAGTTCTCGAGTATGGCATCGCGGCATGGACAACAGCAGCGAAGGCGAACTTCGATAAAGTTAACAAACTTCAAAACCAAGCTATGAGAATCATAACTGGTGGAATGAAGTCAACGCCAATTGTAGAACTTGAAAAGATTACAAAACTGCAATCCATGACCGACAGAAGAGACTGCAGAGCCCAGCTGCAGTCAGAGAAACTCCGAAGACTGACGGACCATCCAATGTACCAGAGGCTAAACAATTTGGGAACTGGGAAACTAAAGCGGAGAAACTTTGCAGAAATAGCCAAAGCAAAGATGCACGAAGATCCCATAAACGCACTAACAACACCAAAACCCATCACTACTGTACGAAAACCTACTTGGAGGCAGGATATATTTCCAGAGGTGGTAGAAAATATACCAGGTATTGCAAACAAAAACTGCCAGACCGAAAAAGAAAGGAGAGACACTACCTTAAGCTTCATAACGAAAAGCTACCCAAGCATGGACTGGACCCATGCATACACCGACGGTTCTGTAACAAACACTACACAGAACGGAGGGGCAGGAGCATTCCTGAACCTACCAAATGGCAGAAAAATAACACTGTCATTCGCTACTGGTAAGTACACGAGCAATTTCAGAGCAGAGGCAGAGGCACTGAGGGCGGCAGTGGAAGAAATGGTAACACACAGTGAAAATGAGAGCCATATAGTCCTGCTGACAGATGCTCTCGAAGTAGTCACAGCGCTAAAAAGCCAGAAAAACACTGAGCTTAATGACTTAAGAGCAGCACTCTGCAAACTGTGCCAACAGTCCGCACCAAAAAGGGTAGTGGTACAGTGGGTTCCGTCACACTGCAACATCCAAGGCAACGAGGAGGCAGACAGACTGGCAAAAGAAGGTGCAAGGCTACCACAAATAGATACCAGTATGACGTACGAAGAGTCAAAACGGCTTATCAAAGCCAGGTACATGTCCAAATGGGAAACCGAACATACTGGTTACACCAAAAACGATGCCTATTACCAGTTGAACCGAAGAGAGCAGGTCGTTGTCTTCAGACTTCGCACTGGCCACAACAGACTGAGGTACCACCTCTTCAACAAATTGAAGATAGGGTGTACCGACGAATGCCCGTGCGGTACTGGTAAAATGACCACTGAACATCTGCTGCAGAACTGCCCGACATACGAGGATCAGAGAGAGCAGATGTGGCCATTGCCAGTGGAACTGCAAGACAAGCTCTATGGTAGTGGCGAGAGTCTCAGGATGACCGCCGCTTTTTTCGAGAAAATAATGGTTACTGTCTGACTGTGTACGCAGAAGAAGAAGAAGAAGCATTCCCTCTTAAGCCCTGCAGAACTAGTTTTTACAAAAGTGTAAGAGATATGTGGGAGTTGAAAATAAAACTTTCAAACTATGCGATGTCAAGGAAAGCTATCAGAAATAGAAAACGATTACTGGGCTGCTTCGCTTCATTCGTTCTCAATCTCTCGCTACCAAACCCTGGTAGGGCTTAAGTAGCAGAACGTAGTCCAGAGAACGAAATGCGTTGTGTCGTAGTTTACAGCTTGACTGCGATATTTGCACCTTTCGGTCAAACACATCCGACTTCAGCAAGCATTTTTTGAGTACCGGGTTAGCATTCCCTCTTCGATCCCTTCTTCTTAGCCAGTATGCCCTGCTGCAGCCTGTTATCCATGACCACCGCGTGGAGGTGTAGAAGAGTCTGGGCAGCTCTGGTTCGCTGGCCCTGACACTAGCAGTCAGCTATGGGTCGCTGACCACTGCATCTCATGCGCTGCTCAGCATCTTGATCCCATTAATGAGCTAAATGTGAGAACCGTATCTGAAAATATGAAGAAGACTATTGATAAAGGCGTTGTTTGCATTTCCTTTAGCCTGGAGCAGTCTTCAATGTCTTAGACTCTTCTGAGTAAGGTCAGAAATAGACTATATGTATCCTGGAGCAGTCTTCAATGTCTTAGACTCTTCTGAGTAAGGTCAGAAATAGACTATATGTATCCTGGAGCAGTCTTCAATGTCTTAGACTCTTCTGAGTAAGGTCAGAAATAGACTATATGTATCCTGGAGCAGTCTTCAATGTCTTAGACTCTTCTGAGTAAGGTCAGAAATAGACTATATGTATCCTGGAGCAGTCTTCAATGTCTTAGACTCTTCTGAGTAAGGTCAGAAATAGACTATATGTATCCTGGAGCAGTCTTCAATGTCTTAGACTCTTCTGAGTAAGGTCAGAAATAGACTATATGTATCCTGGAGCAGTCTTCAATGTCTTAGACTCTTCTGAGTAAGGTCAGAAATAGACTATATGTATCCTGGAGCAGTCTTCAATGTCTTAGACTCTTCTGAGTAAGGTCAGAAATAGACTATATGTATCCTGGAGCAGTCTTCAATGTCTTAGACTCTTCTGAGTAAGGTCAGAAATAGACTATATGTATCCTGGAGCAGTCTTCAATGTCTTAGACTCTTCTGAGTAAGGTCAGAAATAGACTATATGTATCCTGGAGCAGTCTTCAATGTCTTAGACTCTTCTGAGTAAGGTCAGAAATAGACTATATGTATCCTGGAGCAGTCTTCAATGTCTTAGACTCTTCTGAGTAAGGTCAGAAATAGACTATATGTATCCTGGAGCAGTCTTCAATGTCTTAGACTCTTCTGAGTAAGGTCAGAAATAGACTATATGTATCCTGGAGCAGTCTTCAATGTCTTAGACTCTTCTGAGTAAGGTCAGAAATAGACTATATGTATCCTGGAGCAGTCTTCAATGTCTTAGACTCTTCTGAGTAAGGTCAGAAATAGACTATATGTATCCTGGAGAAGTCTTCAATGTCTTAGACTCTTCTGAGTAAGGTCAGAAATAGACTATATGTATCCTGGAGCAGTCTTCAATGTCTTAGACTCTTCTGATTAAGGTCACAAATAGACTATATGTATACTCCTTTCAACAAACAATTTTTTTTTAATTTCTCTTTCTTTTTTATAAATATTTATTTTTAAATTGTTAACTGTCATACGACATTTTTCCCATTGTTGGGGTAGTCGAGGGGTTTTTAAGCCTGAGGACTACAGACCACTTCGCCACTGCTGTCGTTATCTGGCTATGTTTGTTTATTTTACCCCCAACAGAAAAACAACAAATGCCATTCCGGAGATTCAAACCGCTGCCCTCCTTGTCGGCAGGCAGGTCTCGAAACCATTCGGCCTTCTTTAAAATATCTGCAAATATCATTGCATATTATTTACTTCATACCTTCATAATTATAAATGATAAAATCTCAGTGACATGTAAAATATAAGAACAACATTCACCGATGTATGGTGATCCGTGGAAGGATTCTTAAAATGGATGACGTTTTCTGGCACATGCTTCTGAACGGAGTTTGGCCCTGGCCGTGCAGAAGTCCACCTATCAATCAAACTGTTCAACGTCAAAGAAACAACAGGAGGTTGCCAATTAAGGATCTTACCTTCATGCACCCCTCACATCAACCTCGCCCCAACCCACTAATCCCCCCCCCCATCTCCTTTACCTCTCCCAACCCAAGCGCCCACTCTCAACTTGTCCATCTCTTCCTCCTTCAACTGGCCCATCACCCTGCCCATTCCTTTCTCCCTTCCGACGGTACTAGTATTTTTCTTATCGCTAATTATTATCAGTTCCTTCAAATTTTGTTGCTGCGTTCTCAGCACCTTTACTTAACTTAACTTAACGTCTTTATACTGGTTTAGAAGACTCTGCAGAGTCTGTATACAACCAATTTCATTTACATCACCTTCCTCTAAAAGCTATGCGTATCCAATTTATTCTTAAATGAATTAACTGTCCCTGCCTCCACTACCTCCCTTGGCAATGCTTTTCCAAGCATTCACCACTCTCTGACTAAAAAAAATATTTCCTAATATCTCATCTGGACCTCTCTTTAGTAAACTTGAAGCTATGCCCTCTTGTTCTTGTGGGTGACTGTATTTTTAAAAAAATTGTTATAGTCTAATTTATCCATTCCTCTGATCATCTTATAAACCTGTATTAAGTCCCCACG
Source organism: Ariolimax columbianus (assembly GCA_036924085.1). Taxonomy (NCBI): domain Eukaryota; kingdom Metazoa; phylum Mollusca; class Gastropoda; order Stylommatophora; family Arionidae; genus Ariolimax; species Ariolimax columbianus. The sequence goes on from JAVGWX010000008.1 coordinate 10,818,425, forward strand.
AATTCTACTCTCTTCTAGACACTGTAGACCGGTTTTTCTGAGTCTTTCCTCATAATTGACGTACTCACACAGCAACATAAACACTGTCGTAAACAATTCATTCTACTCTATTTGTTCTGTAATTCAAAATAAAGACACGTTATCAAAACAATTCCAAAAAAGAAAAGTGCGACCCACCTGCAAATACATACCTCAAACAAAATGTACCAATCTCGCACCATGTTCTCGAGACGTCTGTTGTGATGCCCAGATTGGTGGTACTTATGGTTTTTAATAATCTTATCATGTCGATCCTACATATCATTTTGTTTTCGAGATAAAAATCAAACATTAGCATTGAAGATGAAATCAAAAACTTACATTTTGATGTCAATGTTCCATGGAAGAAGTTCTGTTTATATTTTGAGTTTAATTATTAAAGGAGGCAGCTGAACTGACTGTAAGTAACGTGTCACATGTCGCATCGAGACTACTCTGGATTAATTGACGTAAGTACTACACAATGTTGACAATTCGTGAGAGTTAGTTGTAAAAGTGATCCACAACAATTGATAACATATTTAGCAATTGTAGGTCAACAAAGACATATAGGATTTTCCCATTCAGACAAACAAAGAAAACTATCTAAATTCATTTTAACCTCTTTTCATTATGTTTTTAAGTGGTGACTTTGTTTATCGTTCGTTATATA